>CM038795.1:207639893-208049893 GCA_021764765.1 Vicia sativa | reverse complement strand
GTAATTCATTTATATTACATTTTTTAGATATTTTTCATTGGAGTTAAAATAATTAGTATAATTTTAATTAATAAAAAATGTTATAAATTTAATGTTGTTTTAAAATTTGTCTTTCAAAAAAAATGAAATTTCTTTAAAATTAATTTGTTTACTTAAAAAATAATATTTTTGATTTTTTTTTGAAAAATTTCTCTATTAAGAAAGTCGTTGTACACAATATTTTTTATTTTCAACTACACCTCATCTACCTTTTCATATTCTTCCTCAAACTTCAATAATAATGCACAATATTATTATAAAAATAATTAAATACTTGTTTATTTACAATTTTAAATTTTGGTTTTAAATAAATTTTAAAAAAAGTTTGTAATAAAATTTGGTTAACATTGTTTTTCATAAAAAATATTTTATGTGTTTTATCACGACTTTTTTAATAATAATTGTTTTATTATGAAATAAGAATTGTGAATGAATTGAGATGGTGGACTCACAATAATTATTCGACTTGTCGTGATGTGTTAAATGGGAAGTCATTTTGAATTTGTTTGTTTCTTATTTAATTTTATAGAATGTGAATAATCTTCATCCAATAAAAGTGGCAAAAGCTTTATGTCATAATCTTGGAAGGGCTTCCAATTTTGCATAGCTTCATAACGACATAAGAATGTACTTCATTGCACGCTTGTAGATATGTTTGTCCTATAAATCGTCTTAAAGTAATTCGCTTGACTATAGATAATAGATTATAAGTGTCATCTAACCGACATTCAAGGTGATATGATAGTGTTTGCCTCCCCTTCCTCTATTATAGTAATGTCGAGTGTTTCTTGTATTATAGTGTGGTTGAACCCTGCTTTCTACAAACTAGCCAGCTTGGGCAATATGTCTTTCTTGATGTACTGTTATATGGGTACATCAATTTTCTCAAATGTTTTGAATCACTCAGACAAGTCATGCACATTCTTTAAATAATTGATTAGTTGTCTGCTGAAGCAACAAGGATGAGATGATACATTTTGGATCAGTCTCATGTGCCTACCAATGAGCCCTAAATGCCAAATGTTGCTAGGATCAAATTTGAGCTTTTGGAAGTTTATCCATAAGAGGATGTCTATTGAGCTTATTAGATATATCAATACTCGTTTGATATCCCAAATGGATTGTGATGACTATGGGGTCGTTGTTATGAGTGTAGACTTCGACAACATCATTGTTAGATGAAAAATCAAGGTCCCTAGTTCTCTCTGCATGGCTTTGAGAGGCATGGAGATATTACTTCATAGTCAACACCTGCTTGGAGTATTTCCTCTGGGAGTAGCTGGAGTTTCTTTCACCGGCGAAACCTCAGGCAATGGTGTTAACCACATAACTTAGATCTTTCTTGGACTTTTTTAAGGAAAGTGGTGAAAGTGGTGGTGATGATGATAGGTGTGTCCCATATTAGTTTTATCAAAGCCCTATGATGGGCGCCATTGTACTTGCTAGAAGCATGACACCTGTAGGTTTGTAGGCGTAGCTAGATGCTTTAGAATTTATGGGTGTTAAGGCAAGCTCACTCAGTTCAGAGGCTTTGTTTTAGAGGTAATTTAGATATGGAGAGAGAAAGCTCATGAGGGCGAGAAGCTCTATATTTGAGGATATTTTATGGTAAATTCAGAATATCATTTCTCAACCCTAAAGATGAGATATTTATAAAGACCTACATATATGGATATAGGGCTTCTCGGAAATATAAAATGTCCCATAATAATGGTAGTGGACAGAATCCTTATTTTTTAGGGATACATAGGTTATTTCCTTGAATCTTTGGTTTTATTATCTGTGACCAAGACATGCCACTTATCATGTTTTCCTATGTTGGGTGAGTAGGGGTATCACAAGCGATGACATCCCCTTCACGAGCGATAGGATAATGTCACCACTTGTGGGCGATTTGATATCCTTGCCCATTTTTGTGCCCTTGCAAATATATCACTACGACTTATTTTCTAACAAGTGATATCTAGAATCTTGGTTTGACAAGGCATAAATTTTTCGTATTCTCTATGGTTTAATATTTATCACATTTTCCCCGTCATAAGAGAAATTTTAGTATTGTTTAACATATATTTAGGGTGCATAAAAGGTTTTGGCCACAATGTCAAACTTTTCAAGTGTCGTGAAGATTGACTTAAATAAATTTGATGGAATAATTATTTTTACTTTGTAGATACTCAATTCAAAGATGTGTGGATACAATTATGATTACATAAGGCGTTGAAAGGAAACATATACAATGTGGACAATGAGAAGCGGGAAGAACTAAACTTGGGATCTTCAAGTATAATTCACATGTATTTGGCTAAGAATATTCTAGCAAATGTTCTTTGTACGTTGTTAGCTAAAGAGTTTTGGGAGAAACTTTAAGGGTTATATTAGAGAAAGGGTATTTCAAATTGGTTGTTGTTGATGATAGCTATATGTATTTGATTATCTAAGTATCTTCAATATTATTGTTTATTAGCTAGAAACAATTGGAGTTAAGATTGATGATATTTTCTAAAATTGAGAAGTGTGCTCTCATGTAGGGATGTCAATTTGCATCTGTTAACAAGGATCTTTGTGGAGATTATCTGTTTAGAGCAACGAAGTTGGAGATTTTTCCCCCCACGGAGTTGGGGATGGAGGGAAAAGTTCCCCCGATGACACTTTGGGGCGGGGATTAGAAAAGTATCCTCCTCCCCGTGGATTCCTCGCTATATTATTTCTATTTTATATTTTATATATAATTATACATTTACATAAAAAATATTAATGTATTTTAAAATGAAGAGTCGTTGGTGGACCATTTTATTTTTATGTTCTATTGTATAATGTATTATTTCACTACCTAAATACCCAACCCTAAAAAAATGCATACGATACATAGAATATACACACCGTCCCCTCCTTTTCTTTTCTCAATTATCTGTTTCCTCCATTCATCATATCCCCTATTCTCATCATCATCACAACAATCCCTCTTCTTTATTCATTGTGCTTATGGTGATTACTCTTCAAATTCACTTTACTTTCATTAGTAATATTAAAAGGTTGGAAGGAAAAATTTCTCTCTAGAGCCGACAAAGAAGTTCTAATCAAAGTTGTGGCTCAAGCCATCCCGTCTTATATCATGAGCTGCTTCAAATTACTGGGAGGGATAAAGAGATCGAAACAATGATGGCAAATTTTTGGTGGGGTTCTACAAGCAATACTAGAAAAATACACTGGATGAGTTGGGATAGGCTATCGGTGGCAAAGGGATCAAGTGACATGGGATTTAGAGGCATAAGTGATTTTAATTTGAGTCTATTGGGGAAATAATTATGGAGACTGATGCAGGGAGGCAACTCTCTTTTTGTACAAGTTTTCAAAGGCAAATATTTCCCTAAATGAGATGCAGTGGATGCCAAGTTGGGATTCTCTCCAAGCCACGCCCGGAGGAGTATTCATAGTGCCAATAATCTCGTTTAAAAAGGATCCCGCCAGAGGATAGGTGATGGCACAAGGGTGAGAGTTTGGACAAATAATTGGATTCCGCTAAACCCTGGTTTTAAACCTCTCATTCGTCCAGCCAATTCAGAGGATGATCTTAGAGTTTCAGAGTTTATTGACCATGACCTATGCTGATGGGATATGCACGCTTTTTTAAATCTGTTTGCTCATATTCTACTCTCTTGAAGAACCCCAGAAAATAAATTAATTTGGCACCATGAAGCAGATGGCTCATATTCTTTGAAAAGCGCTTATCATGTTCTTGGGAGCGAAAGAAAGACTCAAGTGACAGGTCCCTCTGAAAATAATCTAGGTGGTTTCTGGAAAAAACTTTGGAAGGTTCTGTTGCCGAAAAAAGTCCAGAATTTCATGTGGAGGCTCGCCAAGAATATTATTCCAACCAGGCGGAATTTGCAGAAAAAAGGTATAGTGTTCGATACTTCTTGTCTCCTTTGCTCCTCATGCTCGGAAGACGCGCGACATCTCTTCCTGGAACGTGATTTCGCCAGGAGAGTGTATTTCTCACCGTCGTTGAATTTTCGAATTAAGGCCGATTTGGACATTTTTGGTTGGCTCTCCGAAATTCTCAATGGCAAGGATTTATGGATTATTCAACTTCAATGTTCATCTTTATGGATTGTTATAAAAGCTGACAATGCAGGTGTGTCGTTAGCTGCTTGCAAGTGGATTCCTATGATGTCATCTCCTTGTATGGCGGAAGTGCTGGCCATTAAGTGGGATCTTTCCATGCTCCTCTCCCTTCAGGTTGACAATGTCGTGGTTCAATATGACGCCTTGAATATCGTTAATTGTATTTCTGGTCTATCTGTTATTGCTAATATCGATTCAGTTGTATTAGATTGTAAGAAATTGTTAGCTAGTTTTAAGAATGTAATGGTCCGTTTTAACAATAAAGTTCAATGTTGAGGCTCATTATATTTATGAAGTTTTAGTTAATATATTTTAATTATAATTTGACTTGGGGGCGTTGGGCTATATAATATAAAAGAAAAATGTTTATTAGTTAATAAGAAAGAATGAAAATAATAAATGCAAATTTTATGATTCTTATTAAAAATAAAATAAAACTTAAAATAAAAATCACAAAGCAAATGACGGCTGTGGGATTTGAACCCACGCCCTTTCGAACCAAAGCCTAAATCTGGCGCCTTAGACCACTTGGTCAAACCGTCCTTTTGGTCTAAGTGTTCAGTGTTAATATTAATCCCATTTTACAGTTCTTGAGCACAAATAGTAGTGTTTTATTATTCTTTATGTTGTATTAGTAAGAAACTCGTGCGATAGATTTCACATCACACGTTTATCAAATCATCATTTGTAAAGTTTCAAATTATTTTTAAGTTGGTTAACATTCACATAGTTAGAAGTATAGACAAATTTATTATTCACATAGTTATAAATATAAGCAAATGATTTGCACCAACTTTTAATTATTGATTCGTATTTAAAATAATCTGGACATCCATAACTCCAATAATATAAAACAACATAAAAAAATTCAAAAGATGAACATTAAAATAAGTTATCTACAACTGATATTTTATAGATACGTTCACTTCTACCCATAACGATGAACTCTTAAACTTGACCAAGAGAATATTAACTCTTTAATGTTAAACGGATTTTGTTAAAAAAAATTCTAATTCTATATATATATATATATATATATATATATATATATATATATATATATATATATATATATATATGTGTGTGTGTGTGTATATATATATATATATATATATATATATATATATATATATATATATATAGTTTCTTAATAATAGTAATAGTTTTTTATCAAATTAAAAATTTTAATTTAATTTAAAAATAAAATATATAAATGGAAGGTTATATATATTCAATACATGGTGCTGAAGACAAAAACATCTATATATATTCAACATGAAAGTATAATCATCCTCTTCTCTAGGCATGGCAAATAAACCTGGCTCTGCTGGAGCCCGCTTGCCCCTTAATTAGGGAAAACCCGATTTAACTGGGGCGGGTGCGGTAAACCTGTTTTTTTGGTGCAGGCGGGTGATGGTAACCCGCACCCAACTAAATTTATTTTATTTTATTTGTTTTTAATAGTTTTATTACTTATTTACACTTTTTTAAACTTTTTAATGTTATAATATTATGTTTATTAGAATTATTATTTATTTTTTGAAATTAAAATTTAAATAAAACTATCAAATTTGAAAAATACTTTTAAAATAATTAAGTATTTAGGTTAATTATTTATTTTTAATTTTATTGAAAAAAATATAAATTTAAAAATAAAATAAAAATTTTATTCGGGCGGGTGCGGGTAAACCCGTTTCTTGTTGGAGGTGGGGACGGGTGAACAAATTTTAACCCCGAACGGGTGTGAGTCTGGGAGGCGGGTGCGGGTCTGGATGTGCTTAAACCCGCCCCCGACCCGCGCTATTGCCATCCCTACTCTTCTCATGAAACTGTATAGGACAAAAATTTCATTAACTTCATAAACAACCAACATATTGAAATCATGCTAAGGTCTTCACATAATGCAATCATGCAAAACTTTTATACCTTACATTTTTGTACCCATAAGAAACTATAAAAGATAATAAAATATCTAAAATTTTATAAGAAATTGTAAGAAAAAAAACTATATAAAACATTTTTGAATAAAATATTCAATATTATAAAAAACATTTAAAATAAAAATTAGAAGGGTTGATGATAGACAAAAGAGAAATAAAATGGGCGAGGGATACACATAGAAAGCAACCGTATTTTTATCTACTAATCATCATGTTATTACATAACATTATCAACCTTAATTACAACTCAATTAAAATTGATAGTATAAAAGAAAAATAGTATGAAACATCCTTACAATTCCCACTTGTACCCTCTCTAAAACCTATAAATATCTCTTGTTCATAAATTCAATTTCAAACAAATTCACTCATTAAGATAAGATAAACATGGCTAATAGTTGTTATATATAAAATTGGTGCTTTTAAGTGCATGTATAACTTCTCCCTAAAAAATATTTAATTATAAACTCAACCACAAATATCTAAACACAGATAAAACTAAATATTATCATGTACCCCTACTAAAGAGAATCACTTTAAACATTTTCACCATCTTGATTCATGTGTCAGCCATAGTGAGCATGTGTTCTATTCTTCATATAAAAAATGGCATGCCCAAAGATAGCTTATCTGAATACTGAGAATGTTTGTTGCTGGTTCTGTCATGCTGCAACACAAAACATGTTTATATCAGATATCTCATATATAACTCAAAATAAGATATCTCACTCTATAAGGAAGCATTAGAAACCAAACATGCAAATACTAATGTCTGTGATGTTAAGTTAGTGAGAAGCATAGCCGAACAACAATTTAAAACATACAAAAACAATGTTAGAGATGAGAGAAAGAATACATTGAAATGAAAGTGCAGCAGCAGTTTCTCCAGCGGTATCAGAGGCGGAATTAGGAGCATCAACAACATACACACTCCTATAGATCTCTGTATACAAACCATAAAATCGAACAAAACAAAATTAAATAAAGTTTCAATTTATAATAAATAAAATAATCAATATAATGAAAAGAATTATATTAAATATGTAAGTAAAAATCTTCAATTATTCATAGCATAGATAATTACATATTCATTTAAGCCATATGAGTGATTCCAAAACATATTCATGAGTAATAAGATACGAATACTCCATTAGGGTCTCTAACATAACTGGGATATCACATTTCAACATAGTAATCAAAATCTGTAATACCTTTAGAAAGGATACATGGAACTTAAGAAAACAGAATGAACACAACGCATATATATAGTCTTCATAACATAAATCAAACTTTGATTAATCACGCATCAGATTCATAATAATTCTCCAAAACAAGACATAACATCTTTCAAATCTTAAAACAAAATTAAAACGAGTAAATTCTTCAAATAACAACTTCAAGATTTGACATAAAACAATAAAGTAAAACATGTGTTCATTTTTCCCCCGAGTGCTACGTATCAGAGCAAATGACACTATACTCAAACTAACAACGATAACGGCTACTCTTCCTGGTTACCTGCACGTTACCAACAAAGGAAAACATTCAAACAGAAGGGGTGAGATATCAAATCATATAAATAGGTTTATGATAAACAATATATAAGGTATAGAATAATCAGAGTCACCACTTCATATAACTACAATTTAAACTTCACGAATCATCAACACAACAATTCAGAATATATGACTCAAGTATGCAACTCAATACGATGTAAATGCATGTGGTACCATCGGAGTAAAGCTCCCAACGTAATCAACTGTCAGTTTACCGAGACATCAAGGCGTAAGCCTTCAACGTAATCATCTTGCCCCCAACGGCCAACGTGTTTTGCCAATCTAGGCCAACATAATATACAAATGTATGTATGCGACCACAACTATTATATCAACACAATCAACGAAGGAAACTCAACAGAAACTCAACAACAACAATGTAACCCCAACTCAGTATTGGTCATAAGACCTATAATTAACAATGTCCATAGACCAGACGAATCAACTTACCTAACTGTACCTGCAAGTCGACATATTCTAGATAATTTTACAAAAACAACACCACCACAATTATCTACTAGTTAAACTTAGTTATCCGGTAAATTTTCATTAAATTTTAGACAACTAATTATATCGCTTAATTCGGCTAACCAGTACTGTTAGTCAGCATAGTCCACATAATTTCACAAAAACAACACCACCACAATTATTTACTAATTAAACATAGTTACTCTGTAATTTTTCATTAAATTCCGGACAACTAATTATACCTCTTAATTCGGCTAACCGGTACTGTTAGTCAGCATATTCCACATAATTTCACAAAAACAACACCACCACAATTATCTACTAATTAATCTTAATTATCCTGTAAATTTTCATAAAATTCTGGACAACTAATTATACCACTTAATTCGGCTAATTCAATCAAACAGGTCTATTTTCAATTTTCTGCTACTAACATTAATTTAATTATCTGCTACATGTATTTACGAAGCCTCAATTAACTACTACCAACACTCTGCTAAAATGACTGTTATATTAAATATATACTAACTCTGTAATTTAATTTGAATAATCCTCTGGAGCACTACTATTAATTGTTTCTGTTATTCTCAATACTACAATGTCTCTAGTGTAATTATTAGTGTGTTCATCTATCAAAACATAGTAGTTCAGTACATTTTTTTTTTTTTCTATTTATCTTACCGCTACAATATTATATCCAATTATTATTCTCAAGTTACTCTTATATCTCATAGTACTAGAATTTTAAGTATCATACAAATATTATAGTAATGAGACATTATATATAATAAACTAGAAACATGGCTATCAGAATAACAAACATATACCAAAACAACAAACAACAAAATAACATAATGGCACACACAAAATTAGTGTGCCCTCCGTCACACATATGGTGTCGATCAGCACCCCGCTTATGCCCAACATATTTCATTTTTTTCTTCCTCAATTTTTTTCTTCAGCAATTTCCTCGTATTCCTTCGTAATTCCACTTCCAGTACCAATTATTTTCATATAAACCACAACACAGATTTTCACAACAAAATAAATCAATCACATAATTTTCAATCACAATTTTCGTCAATCTCATTAAAATACCAGAAAATTCAATCGATCAAGCAATTTTTAACACTACACAATAATGAATCTAATACCCTAAAACCCCACATAAAATTTATCGTACTCCCATTTATATAACAAGAATCTCATCCTTATCTTTTTGGATTGATGTCAGCTCTAAACTTTGATCGAATTTCTAGGAATTTTGGCACTGACAGCAACTCCCTTGCATTATGTTCTCCTTCTCCCACAAACCCTATTCCTCTTTCTTTTTCTTCTAATCACTATACTCTTTCTTTTCTAATCTTAATAATATACTAGTACTTCACCCCGTACGATGCACGGTGTTTAGGCGGGATTTTACTCTAAAATTGGCGCCTAAACGTGTATTTTGTCTTAATATATTAAGGACTAGTACTTCACCCCGTACGATGCACGATGTTTAGGCGGGATTTTACTCTAAAATTGGCGCCTAAACGTGTATTTTGTCTTAATATATTAAGGATTAAGGATTACTATTCTATTTAATTTTTTTAATAATCTAAATGTGCCTAAGAGACACACCCCCTTATTACTTAGCAACACTACAAAATAAGCCAAACACTATTTTTAAACTTATTTCTAATATAATCCTTCAACTTAATTCAACCAAATTAATCCGACTAATCAACATGTCAACTTAATAAATAATTTGAACTTCGACGATAAAATTCGAATTAATTTAAAATACTCAAAAATATTTAATTAAGTAAATAATTAAATATCGAAGCGTTACAACAGACATGAAGGAATATCCAAATTCATATGTGTAAGTGATCGATGTGTCGGGGTTAAAATCTGGTGACATAAATGTTCATGTGAAAAATTAGAATGTGCTTGTGATAAGTGCGGAAAGAAAGAGGAAAGAACATACTTCCAACAAGAGCGAATCTTCTGAAAAAAGGCATCCCAGTTGATCCTTGCTGCCCTTTTTGTCAATCTGAAGTTGAAACGGTGCAACATTTATTTATGCAGTGTCAATTTGCAAAAGCTACTTGGCTTTCCTCTCCTCTCGGCTATCGAGTTCCTGTTGACACCGACATAATAGACTAGTTGAAGGATATTATCAAAGACGCCGGAAGCATGCACAGCCAGGCCATATGCTCCGCTATGTGGAGACTCTGGAAAGCAAGGAACGACGTCTGCTTTAATTCAAGACGGGCAGACCCATCTTTGATTGCGGCCGCTTGGTCTGTTTGGAGGCTCAGATTACGATTCGCTCCAGTCACGTGAACCAAAGATCGGTAAAGACTGCCGGCAGGGATCAAGATTATGCTATTATGCAGGTGGATGCGGGGATCGGCGATGGATGTATTAGTTTTGGTTGTGTGATCAGAAACCATGAAAACGAGATAGCTATGGCTGCGTCGAAAAAAGAGACAATGGTTTCTAGCCCGTTGGTTGCGGAAATTCTGGCCATCCGATGGAGTCTTCTTCTTGCAAAACATTTGCAAATCAATAATATACTGGTGCAGACTGACTCCTCTGTTGCTGTTGACACAATTCATGGCGTTGAAGTCCTAGCAGAAATTGAACACCTTGCTTTGGATTGCTCCACTCTTTTAGATAGTTTTAAGCAAGCTTCTGTAATGTTTCTGGGTAGAAATGGGACTTTAGAAGCCCATAAATTGACAATTTTAGGGAAAACAGAGGGAAATAGGTGCTGGTTCGGGAATGTTTCAATTGAAGAATTGTATCAAAACTTTGCTATTTCTGCTGTCTATTAATGAAATGCAGTTTAAGTCAAAAAAAAGAAAAAAAGAAAGAGGAAAGAAGAGAAAAAAAATGCAAAGTATTTGAGAATAGAGACAGTGGTTGGAAAATTCATGCACAAGTTTGTTCTTCTTGAAAATGCTAATACATATATTGATTCAGTTGTGTGCCAAGATGAAGTGCTGAAACCGAACACTATTGAGGAAGTTATTTCATAATTTCTTTATTATTAATAAGCACACTAAGGAAATTATTCTCCTTAGACCACTCGGCCAAACCTTCCTTGTGGTCTAAGTTGTTCAGTGTAAATCCATTTTACAGTTCTTAAGCACAAATAGTAGTATTTTACTATTCTTTATGTTGTATGTGGGGGACACATTCTAGCTAGGAACTAGAATTCAAAAGCTTGTGCATCAAAGTCCACGTGTTCACCGTATCTAACTTACCATGACTACAAAAGTTGATTTTCAAGTGTATGAACGCTGTAAGGGTATATATACCTTATTACCTCCATTTAATTTTCTCTCTTACATGCAAAGTGTTTTTGGCCTAAAATTGGGCACCTTCTTAACTAACTAAAAGCGGTTTTACTTTCATCTTTATTCATTCTTATCATAATTTTTTATGCTTCGTGTGACTGGAGCAAAGTAATTATGTGATAAGCAATTCACACGTACAATACAATTACATAACAAGAATTCTTTATGCTTCGTGTAGTCTGCTTTTGTTTTTTCCTTGTACTGATGTGGTCTATATGAGTGTAATTTGTAAGCTATACCTCTTGGCATCTCCTATGCCCTTGTGAAATTTAAATTCTTTTTGGCTTTTCAAAAAAATATCCACATGTAAAAACAAAGAGGAAAACAAATTTTCTTTTCATACCTCATAATATAAGCACACATGTAAATCTTAGGACCATTTATTTTCTTAATCTTACAAGGGCGCATAGGAAATGGGAGCAAATAAAAAAAAGAATTTTATTCTTTTAACATTTGTTAGATGTGTAGAAGAACAATATAAGAAGTTTATATTAAAATGCGTAGAATTAAGTTTTGAACTTTTCTCTCACACTTTCATTGTGACTAGAATGAATGAGTTTAATATCAACTAATAGAATGATCTCCACCCAAAAAAAAGCGTCACTAGAATGAATGAGTTTAATATCATCTAATACAATGACCTCTACTAAAAGAAAATAGTGTCACTAGAATGAATGAGTTTAATATTGTCTAATACAATGATCTCAACCAAAAGAAAATAAAGAGACATTGTCCGACATAATGATTTATAATGGATGGTTTGATAAAAGATCGTTTGCCCTTGTACAACCTACATATATAAAATGAGTCTTGTTATTTGGTCAAACGCTAAAAAAAGTCAATTCATCTTTGTCCTCCAATACAAGATCGAGTTGATAAGCTTTGATGGCTTGTTCTTTGAAGGAATATCATTGTAAGAGTGTGAGTGTACTAGGGAATTGAGGTGAGAGTAGAAAAGTCTATGTGTTATAAAATTTTCACATAGTAATAATTCTCTGGTTGTCTATTTAGACAATGGTCGTTGTTTTTCTCCGATTTTGAAGTTTCCACGTTATATTCTTGTGTTGTTGGTTGTGTTTAATTTTTTCTCTCTTTCAGTTGTGTTATTTTCCAACAATTTTTGCGTGGATGAATTCCATCGCGCTCTAATTTATGATTATTTTTTTTTCAAATGGTTCGACGTAGAAATTCATTTCTCCTCCGAACAATAAAGATAGATTTCTTGAATGGGACAAGTTGCAACAAATTGCTTAAGCAAAGCCAATGGAATTAAGTATCTTCATCGGGATTGTGATCAAAGAATTCTTCACTTCGATATCAATCCACATAATATCTTGATAGAATATAGATGATAGTAAAGCTAAACATAATATGCACTCTCACTCTCAAGTAAGAAGATATATGTTAACATTCCTAATTTGAGTATAATATAAACTCTTGAAATCGAGTATGAGGCGATGCTTTTGTCAGTGCGATCAACAAGTCGATGTTTTCCGGGAACATGGACATGTTTTATAGAACCCGTTTCCACATGTTCTCCAAAAAAATAGAAGTCATAATCAATATTTTTTTCATGAGTAATACGATTGAATGCTAGGTATGTGACTGATATGTTGTCACTTGAAACCATAGTATCATTCACAATGATAGAAAGGATTTCAAGAGTTGCTTCATCAATAAAAAATTGATAGTTGATACTGTCTTGTTGGCTTCAAGAGCTTCGAGTTCTTCTTACATTGAATTTTTATAAGTTTGAAACTTACATGATGGACTGGTGCTATATCTGCAGATTTGGGCCACTTATTTGTTGGACCAATTTGTAGATGTCAATAGTTGGTGGATTTAACTTGACACCCTATATTTATATCTACACCCTCTATTTTGTATGTTTTTATTGTTATACTCTTGTTTAAAATTATTAAATTTTAAAAAAATATTTGGTTTATCGAAAATTTTAAAAACTTATCGGAATTTTTGAAATTTTCACGAGTTTTTACCAGAAGTTTTGAAAAGTTTACAGGATTTAAAATCCGGTAGTTCATTATCGAAAAATAAATAAATATTTTGTACTATCGAAAATTTCAAAATTTCTAATAGTATGAAAATAATTTCCCAAAAATTTAAATTGTAATTTTCATTCTTGACACTTTTAAAAATTTTGTTCATGGACAATTTGAAAAAAAAATTAGGTGGTGCTAGATTTAATTTGTAGGATGTTGTAACACGGTGAGAGAACTGACTTGTTTGTTTTGCGTTTTATCGCAAATGTTGCAGATAGCAAGAGTTACTACCGACTTTTCTTTTATCCAATAAAAGAAAGGTGAAAAGAACAGGAAAGACCTTTGTTAGATTCTGAGTAAGAGAGGTAATTATGAAAAGGGAAAGTATTAGCACTCTTTCCATCCGTAGTTATCTACGGGCTCTTAATTTCTTTAACTCACTTTTTAAAAATTTGCTTTCTCTGTGTGTGTGATTTGAAAAGTATTTTGAAAAAAATTTCGCTTTGACTTCGTAATGATTCTTGTATCAGTCCTCAAGAATGTATACGAAGTGTTTGGAAATGTTTCTTTGAAAGTTTGAAGCTTTGTAATGATTCTCGTTGGAATGTATACAAAGTGTTTGTTTGAAAATTTTTTGAAAATAATTGTGAGGTGTGAAAAGTATTTGTTTGATGGGAGTAAGCAATTTGGAGTCTTATTACCTACTCAGAAATGTCGTTCTTGTTATTTTCCTTCTCCTTTAGGGTAGCGCTATCCATACCATTAGTATGTAGGTAACCCTATCCGTTGAATGTGAAGGGACAATCGTAGGGTCATCGTATGGTCATAGAAGGCAACATGTAAGCATACCTTTAGAAATTCGAAGGGACGATCATCACTTATTCGTTGGCAACAATCGAGGGACAAGATCATATATTCGTAGGCAACATCCGAGGGACGAGATCATATATTCGTAGGCAACATCGAGGGTCATCGAGGGACTATGATATTTGTGATGATTTTGAATCGAGGTATTTTTTCTAATGGTATCCCTACGTTCGAGAGACATGACCATTTTATTCATAAGACAACAAGAGATATTACCCTAGAAGATATGACTGTGCAAAGTGTGTTCAATTCAGATATGCTAATCTTGAATTAGAGTTATCTAAGTTTGATTTTATGTCTTGTTATGCAAACCTAATTAGCATACACCTAGCAGTTAATATTGGCAGAAAATAAAGGTGCAGAAAGTAAAAGTGCGGAAAGTAAAGTCCTAAGCTATTATAGGGCTTTGGGGCAGTTACACAATAGAGGTGCAGAAAATAAATGTCCTAATTATCTATTACATCCCATGAGCAGATAAATAATGATAAAAGGAATGTGCGCGAAGAATTATACATCCTAGAAGCAGTTACAATATTACGCGCGAAACAGATAATCGAGATACAGAAATAAAGTCAGGAGAAGTTTGAAAAAATGCAGTGAAAAAGATTGAGGTTAATTAAGTTAACCTAATTATTGTGTAAAAAAATCGGGTGAATCGGGAACCCTAATTCTAATTATTTTTAATTAATAAAAGAAATTTAATTTAATTTAAATTAATTAATCTAAATTAAACTAATTAAATTAATTAAGAAAAATAAAAATAAAGTTAATTATTTATTAATCCTAATTAATTAACTAATTATTAACTTAATTAATCTAAATAATTAATTAATGTTAATTAATTAGTTAATTAAGAACATAAGAAAATAATAAGAAAAATAGTGGGAAAGTTGGAAAAGAGAGAAAAAGAATGGGAGGCGCCAGAGATCGAACTTGGTCCCCCTAGGATTTTCAAACCAACTCGCTGCCATAATCAACGCCCGAATCCCTCGCTAGAGCTAGGGCTTCGATCGTTTTCTCTGATCGCTCGAAACCTAAAACCTGCAAACCCAATCAATTAATGCAAACCAAAAGCCCAGATTGATTATTTTGACCCTTGCGAACACGATGGTGTTATTTCATCTTGAAACAGCCTGTAATTATGGTTTCGAAACTCAATAGCTGGCTTTCCCTAACAATGGCATTTTTCGGATTAGGCACCAAACCTTGCAAACGATGGATCAAACCTGTTCTAATAAACCTCAGGAACACATTAGTGATGTTAGTTTGAATTAAAGCACGATTGAATGAAAAATACGATTAATACAAAAAGTATGAAAATTGAGTTCATGCATGGATCGATTCAGAGTGCTTTGGCCATGGCTTTGGACTTATACTTACCCTACAATACCCCAGGAACACGAATCAATGCTTGGAATTGCTTGAGAATGGTTAGAATCTGAAATTCGACGGTGCAAGTTTGCTTAATATTATTGAAACAAAACCCTAGTCTCTTGGTTGCAAGAATTCGTGTCCTAATGGTCTGAATGTGCCGAGTATTTATAGAGGGATGAAATTAGGTCAAAAACTTGAGAGAAATATATTGCATTGAATAGAAAATATTTGATTTTCCAATATTTTAAATTTTCATCAAAATCTTCCAATTTTGCCTCAATCTCATGCCATGCGTTTTTTCCAGCTTTCATGGACTTCCTTGGTCCTCAAGTCATACAAATAACAAGCACAACACCATTCTTCTTATTTTGCATTTTATTTTATTTAAAATTTAATTTAAGTGAATAAATTCCAAAATAAATAAAATAAATTGAAGAGAGGCATGTAATTGGTCTTGGAAGTCATGGACTATCTTAGAAACAAGTTTAAACCATAAAATCTTAGGCCCATTTGCAAGATTTTTAAGTTTGGTCAATATTCACTTGATGCATTTCTTCAAATTTCCCAAACTTGCACAAGTTGTATCTTGCTCAATTTTCAACATTTTGAAGTGTTCTTGGACTTTTTAGAAAGATTAAGATATTCTTTAAACAATCCTTTTGGTGTTATCTTCATTGAAGCTTCCATGTTCATGTACACTTATTTGGAAAAAGATGACTTTTTGTTGACTTTTAGAAAGACCTATAATGTCTTGATCCATAACTCTCAAATGAAGCATTTTTGGCCAAAGCTTGTGAGACACAAAGTTGTAGAGAATTGAATTCTCTTCAAAATGATCCTTGGTGGAAACATTGTTGATAAAGTATGTGAAAGTTATGCTTGGTCAAAGTTCTGTTGACTTTTTTATCAAGAAACCATAATTTAGAAACTTTGACTTTTGATCAAATCTTGAGTTTTCTTGATGATTCATGATCAAACCTTGATCAAATGATGAATGTGACTTCAAAATTTTGATGTTGACCAAAAATGATGAAGTTTGACTATATGTAGACCACAATTGACTTTTTGTCCATTACAATTGATTCACAATCATCTGAGCAATTGACTGAGCAAACTTGAGTTATGAGGCTTGAAACTTGACTTGGTGATACCTTGAGACATATGAGGAGGTATGATGATCACTTGAGGCAATATAAACCATCTTTGACTTGAGAGAATCAAAACCCTAGTTGTGGGGTTGATTGCTTAGGAGAGGCCTCATCTGGTAAACCCTTGAGAAATTCTTGAGTATGGAGATGTGGATTGACTTGAGAAATAGGAGGACAAATTTTGGTGTATAACAGTTGCCCCTGTTCAATCTTCTTGTACCTAAAGGGTTAGATTGGTATGCTTGCCTTTCGTACCTGAAGGTAGAAGATGATTGAACACTCGAGTATACCTAAAACTTTGCAGGTGGAGAGATAACCATGTGTAGTCGGAGATGGGCTTAAAGATGCCATCCAGAGTAGAGAGTCTGAATAAAACTTCGTCTTGGCTTTATCTGAAATGAGTACTCGTCAGGATGTAGATAGTTTTCCCGTCTTGTTCCGGGAGTTAATCTGTATCCTGTCGTCTGTTAGTAAACTCGTCTGGTCGTTCAGATAGTTTTCCCGTCTTGTTTTCGGGCATTAATATTTGACCTTTTGTTTTAGGAATTTGCAAATAGTCTCCGCCTGTTTGAGAATTTAACCTGAGAGAACGAGATTTGTTTTATGCATATTATGATGCATGTAAGTATATGATAATGCTCGTGAATGATATATGCACATGTTATGATTTTTATGAATAATGTATAAATGTAGATGTCGTGGTATTTCAAAATATATCCATCTTGAAAAAGATGGGAATATTTTGTCGGAGATCTTTGATTTCTGATTGGGGATAGAGAAGTATGACTATTGGAGACCCTGATTAGGGAACAAGAGATACATAAATTCCTCCGATGTTGTTGGGGAATTATAATCCTGGTGATACTCACCTGGGGATGAACATCTTGTGTACAAACCTTGTTGGGGAATGATGTGACTTTGAATAACCTATTACTGCTCAAAGACTAACATAATAAGTTGATTGATGAATTGTTATTGCTCGAGGACCAATGGAACAAAGTTGACGTTCATTGTGCGGGGATTGTCGTGACAATGTAGATGATCATTGCTCGGGAACTAACATGATAAATTGAGAGTGTAGATAATCACTGCGCCGAGACTGATGTGACAATGTAGATGATCACTGCTCGGGGACTAATGTAACACCCCTGACTGTCTTTAGGATCATCGACTAACCCCACAGACCAACACGAGTCTTTTCAGCATGCTTTGGCCTCATTCGCAAGCTTTCCGGGAAACTTCCCAGAAGGTCACCCATCCCAGAATTGCTTCAAGCAAAACACGCTTAACTGTGGAGTTCTTATGGTTAGGCTACCGAAAAGAAGATCTATCTTGTTGGTATAGGTAGTACCAATTAATCCTTATAAGCCTCATTCAACCATGCAGTCCTATACCTGCATAGTCTCAAGATCCCTCTCATTCCGATGAGGCGACCACCCTTTCCTTCTCTTGCCTCAGGTGTTCCATGCGGTGTAACCACCCCCACTTTATTTTGGACTCGGGTGTTACATGCCCACCAGCTTCCGTATGGTTCGTCCTCGAACCACATCGTACTGGGAGAGGTCTGGCTCTGATACCATTGTTAACACCCCTTACTGGCTTTAGGATCATCGACTTACCCCACAGACCAACACGAGTCTTTTCAGCATGCTTTGGCCTCACTCGCAAGCTTTCCAGGAAACTTCCTAGAAGGTCACCCATCCTAGAATTGCTCCAAGCCAAGCACGCTTAACTGTGGAGTTCTTATGGTTAGGCTACCAAAAAGAAGATGCATCTTGTTGGTATAGGTAGTACCAATTAATCCTTATAAGTCTCCTTCAACCATGCAGTCCCATACCTGCATAGTCTCAGGATCCCTCTCATTCCAATGTGGCGACCACCCTTGTCTTCTTTGCCCTCAGGTGTTCCATGCGGTGTAACCACCCCCCGCCTTCTTTTGAACTCGGGTGTTACATAACCCATATGGTGAACGCGTGAGTTTTGGAACAGAGCCCCTGATGAGGAGGAACCTTGGCGAGACACCGGGTTATGTCGTAGGAGCATCATTGAAATGATATTCGGCAGGGAACCCATATGGCGAACACAGTGCTTTCCTAGAGAACCATCGAGATGGAACTCGGTAGGGAGCCTTATTTGTTTTAGAACAGAGCCATTGACGAGGGTGAACCTTGGAGAGACACCGAGTTATGCCGGGGGAGCACCGTTGAAATGATACTCGGCAGGAAACCTATATGGCGAACATAGTGCTTTGCTAGAAAGCCATCAAGATGGAACTCGAAAGGGAGCCTTATTGCATCCTAGTTTCTTTTTACATAGACTAAATTTGTTAAGGTGCCTCATTAAAAACCCTGGCACTTGTCTAGGGAAAAGAGTGCACCAATTTATTACATCAACTTACAGAGTTTAACTGAAATAAAGCCTAAGACTAGTTACATTCCAAGTCCTAGGCACTTCTATTCCATCCAGAGTCTCCAGCTTGTAGGCTCCTCTTTCCAGCTTCTCTACAACTCGGAACATTCCTTCCCAGTTAGGGGACAACTTCCCCTTCTTCGAGGGATCAATGACTTTTTTCAAGACCAAGTCGCCTTCCTCGAAGCCTCGTTGCTTCACGTTTAGATTGTACCTCCGGGCTACCCTTTATTTAGCTACAATTTCTCTTACATGTGTTTCACTCCTTATTTCTTCCAAAATGTCAGCCTCGGTATTCAAAGCATGGATGTTGACGTCCTGCTCAAAATTCTCACGTCGCCAAGGGGGCAAGATAACTTCTACCGAGATCATAGCACCGACTCCAAACATCATTCTAAAAGGTGTTTCCCGGGTTGTTGAATGAATGGTGGTGTGATATTCCCAAAGGACCTCATGGAGATAATCCTCCCATAAACCCTTGGCATCGTCTAATTTCTTTTTCAAAGCGTTCAAGATGACTTTATTAGCTGACTCTGCTTGGCCGTTCGCTTGTGGGTGTTCCACTGAAATAAACTTGTAGAAAATATCAAGCTCTCTACAAAATTCTACCACATAAGAACTTGAAAATTGAGTTTCATTGTCAGAAACAATGACCCGAGGAATTCCAAATTGACAGATAATATTCCTCCAATAAAAGCGCCGCACTCTTTGTGTTGTTATCCAAGCTACAACCTCGCCCTCCACCCATTTAGTAAAATAGTCTACCGCCATGATGAGGAACTTTAGTTGCCCGAGCGCCATAGGAAATGGCCCTAGGATATGCACCCCCACTAATAAAACGGCCACAGAGAAAGCATAGGGTTGAGGAGTCCGGCCGACGTGTGGATGGCGGGCGTAAACGCCTAACATTTCAAACAGGAGTTAACAAAGTGTACGCAATCTTTCATCATAGTGGGCCAATAGTACCCAACCCGAAGTATTTTACTCGCTTGTGACTTACCACCTAAGTGATTCCCACACACACCCTCGTGCACCTCCTTCATCACTAGATTGACATCATCTTCTGACACACAACGTAACATGGGAAAAACTCTTCCCATTTTAAAAAGCTTATTATTCACTACAATATACCGAGCCGAAACTTTTATAATTCGTCTAGACTCTTCCTTGTCATCGGACAAAACATCTTGCTAAAGATACTTAACAATCGGAGTCATCCATCCTTTATCTTCACTAATAGCAAATACTTCCTCTTTCTTAATGCTGGGTAATGTCAAAGTTTCTTGGATAATAGTCTTGTTCATTCCCGGTCCCTTCGTACTGGCCAAACGAGCAAGAAGATCGACCCAAGCATTGTCTTCTCAAGGAATGTGACAAATCTCAAAAATTCGAAATTTCTTGGAAAACTTCAAAGCCAGATGAACATATTTCAGCAACACGAGGTCCTTTGTCTGAAAAACTCTGCTAACCTTCCCAACCACTAACTAAGAGTCAGTACGGATGAGCAACTGTGCTATCCTGACCTCTAAAGCCAATTTCATGCCTTCAATAAGTGCCTCATACTCAGTCTGGTTATTGCTAGTTTGAAAACCGAAGCGCAGAGAGTACTCCAAAATAATATCACCCGGACCTTCCAAGACTACCCCGGCGCCACTACCCTTTAAGTTGAAGGAGTCGTCTACAGAGAACCCATTTTGCTGACGCCTTCACCCCTGCTGGGGAGCTGAACTCTACTACAAAATCTGCCAACGCCTAGGACTTTATGCTTGTTCGAGGAGTGAACTCGATGTCGTACTCGGAAAGTTCCACGATCCATGACACCATTCTCCCGGCTAGGTTCGACTTCTTGAATATATGCTTCAACGGAAAATTTGTTTTTACTTGGATTGGATGGCCCTGAAAATAGTGCCTCACCTTCTGTGCAGTTGTTATCAATGCCAAAGCTAGGCATTCGGTCTTCTGATAACTTAATTCCTCCCCTTTCAACACCTTGTTGACGAAATACACTGGGCGTTCACTAGTTTCTCTATCTCGGACTAACGCGGAGCTAATGGCACTGTCAGAGACGGTTGTAATACCCCTTCTAAAATATCCCGCGAATTAATATTTAAATCAGAGTTAACATAAACGAAAGGGAATTACAATTTGTTAAAAACAGAAAATCTCATCAACATGTCATGCTTTTACTGAAGAACTTTATTCAAATAGTCAAACTCCATAATTATGTTCTACACAACGAAAATAACATAAAATCCGGAGTAAATTCAAATCATGATCATTCCAACATAAACCAAAAGAAACAAGTCAATTCTAGGATTTCAAAACAATCGTTCCTCAGTGTTACAACTACCAGAGCATGACACTGACACGCGGACAATCTAAATAGCACAACTCAAGGCTACCCTCACCAGCTCCTAAAGCGGCTAACACTTCAATCTGAAATCATCAAAGTAAGGGTGAGATTTCATCAACAATTAAAATGCATTATATGTTTCTTTAAAACAATAAAATAATCAATACATTATTCCACCCTCATTAGTATATTCAAGTTCCAGTTCACATATACGAATCACACAGATCAATATACATATAACAACAATCAATGAAATTATAACACTGGAAGCCATCCTAACATGTTATAATTCCATATGCAATGCAGACTCAATGCATGTGGTACCAAAACGTGAACTAAGTCACCAACATCGATTCGTCCATAATCACTCGGACACGAATCCAGCCTCACCACCCATAATCACCCGGGAACGGTTATTGGCAATATGAGCCAAATTCCACACAATGGAAATTAACTCCACCAGAATGTATATGCATGCACATCAAAAGCATGCCACATTCAATCAACGGAATATGATCACAACATAATTCCATGCATAGTCAACACCATCAAACATCACATGATAACAGCATAATCATGAATATACAACGTTAATCACAACACATGGTATTAACATCCATCAAGTATATACAACGTCAACGACGAACAATCATGAATTACAACGAATTCTTCCTACGAAAAGCCATATCAATCCATCAAGATTCAGTTACTAGGTTTTAAAAATGTTAATAGATAGTACGTGGTCTAAGCTTTCCAACGATACCAACTAAGCCTAAATCGGAGTTACGGTCGCAAAGATATGACCAAAACAGTTTTTCAAAAAGTATATGTTTAATTCTGTCCATCTTGGGTCGATGCATAAGCTCATGCATCAATGCAAAACTAGCTTGCGTCGACACAAGCATCGTATACGTCGATGCATACGTTTTCAATTTTTTTTTCCCGTTTTCCTTCAGTATGCATCAATACATAACACGCATGCGTCAATGCATAACTCCAAAATTCACCACATAAATCGATGCATAGGGTTTTATATCGATGCAAGCCTTATTCCAGCTTCTGTTTTTCACACATTTGACTACTTGCATCGATGCATAACAACATGTGTCGATCCATGCTGCGGTTTTTCACTAAAAACCAGTTTTATTTTCACTGTTTTCAATTCCAATTGATCCCATTCATCTCCAACAACCATAATACATCATAAACAATAATTATTAAGTGTTTTCTCATCCCATTAACAACAGAACTACACTTTCTAATTAATATACAATCAACCTACACCTATTAACCATTCTTATTAATTCCAATTGAGGTTTTTACGTTGGATCATATCATTAGGGCACATCCTAGAAATTCTAATTCGAGATTCCTAACGCATCAATTCATCCTATTGATTATCAAAACCTATAAGGCATATTAATCATACCAAATTACCCCTTACCTCGCGATGATTCTGCGAATTCCGGCGTTTGACTTTTTCCCTCTTTCTCTTCTCTTCTCCAATGTACGTAGAGTGCAACTTCTCAAATCCTTCTCTTATTTCCTCTATTCCTTTATTTATTCCTTTTTATTATTCCAAATAATAGAAATAAATAAATTAGAATAATTAGAGTGTTTTACTCCACACACCCTCCAATTCCACCTCACACCCCCAACACTTCCTTTTATTTAATTAATTAATTAATTAAATCCAATAATCCAAAATATTAATAATTAAACTTTTAATTAAATTAATAATTAAAATTCTAATTATTTAATAATTGAATTATTTGGGGTGTCACAACGGCCATATATAAAACCAAAGGAATATTCTCCTTAGGTATATACAACACCGGTGGAGCCGACAAGAATTGCTTTACCTCTCGGAACGCCTGTTCACATGCCTTAGTCCATTGAAAATCAGCCCTTTTCCTGATTGCTGCGAAAAATGAATTGATTTATCTCTAGCGCATGACAGAAACTGGGACAAAGCTGCTAATCGGCCAGTAAGCTATTGAACTTCACGAATAGTAGTGGGACTTCACATGCTAATTATTGCTTGGCATTTATCCGGGTTGGCCTCAATTCCTCAGTTGGTCAACATAAAGCCTAGAAACTTGCTGGCTTGCACCCCGAACGTGTATTTTCCCAGGTTCAAGCGCATGTTATACTTTTGTACTGCCGTGAAGGTTTCTTCTAGATCCAGGATACGCTTTCGTTCTTCAATTGTTTTGACGACCATGTCGTCCACATAAACTTCAATGTTCCGTCCGATCTGTGGAGCAAATACCATATCCATAAGTCACTGGTAGGTTTCTCCAGCATTCTTCAAGCCGAACGACATTACCTCATAGTAATAATTACTTCGATCTGTCATAAAAGTTATTTTCGGAGCATCCGCTGGATTCATCCTGATTTGATTGTACTCGGAGTAAGCATCTACGAAGCTAAACAAATGAAAACCGGAAGTTCTATCTATCAACCGATCAATGTGTGGGAGTGGATAAGGATCCTTTAGACACGCCTTGTTAAGGTCTGTGAAGTCCACGCACATCCTTCATTTTCCGGTTTTCTTTTTAACCATCACCATGTTGGAAAACCAAGTCGGGTATTGGACTTCACCAATAAACTCGGCTTTTAGCAACTTGTCAACTTCTTCTACAATTGCTTTCCTTTTCTCCTCA
Source organism: Vicia sativa (assembly GCA_021764765.1). NCBI lineage: Eukaryota > Viridiplantae > Streptophyta > Magnoliopsida > Fabales > Fabaceae > Vicia > Vicia sativa. The sequence goes on along the minus strand of CM038795.1, from coordinate 208,025,598 downwards.
TCAATCTTCCTTTTCCGTTGTGACACAGGATTAACACCAGGATCAAGAGCCAAGTGGTGGAACATAACGTTCGGGTCTATGCCAGACATATCTGAAGGCTTCCAGGCAAAAAGATCAATATTTCGTCTTAGAACTTCAATTACCTCTGCCTCTTCTTCCGTGGTCATCTGAGTACCAAGGTGGGTGATTTCGGACGACTGAGAACCAATTTGAACCTTCTCTGTCTCCTCCTAGGGAACCAGACTATCTTCATGAGGATCTTCCCTAGGATCGATATCAACCACGTTTACCTTGTGGCCTGCCGACTCCTTGGCCGGAACTGGCTTCCGTTTAATTTTCATGCTATCTTTGTAACATTTCTAGGCTAACCCTTGGTCGCCCCGGACAATTTCGACTCGGCCTTCTCCCAACGAATACTTCATAGTAAGATATAGTGTTGATAAGGCCGCCTCCAACGCATTGAAAGAAGGGCGTCCAATAATAATGTTGTATGGAGACAGTGCATTCACTACCAAGTACCAAACACGAACATCTTTAGCATTCTCGTCAGATCCAAAAATGGTCAACACTGGGAGTTGGACCAGAACCTGCACTTGCTCCCCAAAAAATCCCACCAAGATTCCACTTAAAGGCAAGAATTCCTTAGGGTCAAAGTCCATTCTTTTGAAAGCCTCCCAATACATGATGTCTGCGGAGTTACTTGGGTCTACAAGAACCCTCTTGACTCTCCAATCTCTGATTTGTACTTCAATTACCATGGGATCATTCTCGGGTGGCAAAATTCCTTCATTTAGCATCCTCCCGGGAAAAAGCCACAACCTCTGGGTCACTATCGGTGGAACCGATCTGAGTCACCTGCATCACACCCCGGGCGTACCTCTTTCGAGCTGAACTAGTGGAACCTCCTCCGGCAAACCCACCGGAGATGGTATTCAAGGTGTACCGAGTAAGCCTTGCCTCCCGAACCTCTTCGGCCGTCTTTCCTTTCTTCTTTGAAGGCGATCAAGAGGTATCCCCACCCTTAGGTGGCGGACTACGTTTCCCGGACTGATCCTTGTTGTCTTTGATGTAGGATGAAATTTTGGCTGCCTAAATCAAACTTTATATCTCCCGACATAAATTGGTGCAGTCTTCCGTGGAGTGTCCCCGAATTATATGTTAAGCACACCACGCCTTTGTGTCCTTGCCCATCACGACATTCACTAACCGGGACCTCCATGGTACGATAAAAAGATTCAGATGATTCACATCCTTCCAGATATCCTCTCTTCATGCGTTCAAAGGAGTAAAGGTCTCATCAGACCTACTCGAGTGGAGAGGTGGCTGTTGAGACCGTCTTTCCCGGGAGCGCTTCTTTGAAGGTGGATTATCCCGAGGACGAGCTTGCTTTAAAACGCCTTCATGTCGGGAATTTCTCTTCTCTTTAGCATCTTGGGCTCTTTTCTCCATGTTTTTATCCTCACCCTTCACATAACATTCTGCTTGGGTGATGATCTCATCCATACTCTTAGCCGGTTTCTAAGCTAGAGACTCGTTGAACTGTCCGACTCGGGGTTCGTGCTGGAACGCCGCCACGAAGATTTCCTAATTGGGGTGGGAAATCTGTATGGTTTCTTTATTAAAACGCGCCATATAGTCCCTCAATGACTCTGCTGGTAGTTATCTCACACTGAAAGTGAGGTATTCGCTACCTTTCGATGGCGATTTGTCGAGAACTTTTGAATTGTCTTCTTGTTGAAGTCTTGATAACTTATCACTGAGAGTCGAGGCAAGCCCATGTACCATCTCAACGCGGATTCTCTGAAAGTACCAACCATAAGCTTACATTTCAAAGAATCATTGGCCCCTATCAAGGCCATGATATTATTAACTAAGATGATATGTTCATGCGAGTCTGTTTTATCGTCATACGTCGCCACAGAACGAGAGGTTTAAAGTTTCCTGGGCCTTGGTCGACCCAGATGGCCTGAGACAGAGGTTGTAGCTCTAGAAGCTCTATCTCTTGTTCTTCAGTTTCTTCGTGGCTCCGTTGTTGAACAGACTGAACACTATTTTGCAGTGTGTCATTGTATTGACGCAGGTCATCAATCATGGCCAACAGTTGCGCCAAGTCTGACGGTGGTGGGTCATACTCTGGTGTCAAAGACATTGTTTTGTAATTTTGAAGCGGTGGTATAGGAATGTTTTACCGAGCTATCTGTAACCCTTAGGGGAGGGTTGTGTGCTCAACATTGGTCTCTTCATATTCCTACGTTTCATAGTCCCCTATCCAGGCCTAGTCGACTACATGTCTTGGCCTATGGATTTTATGTACGATCATCAGGAAACACCATACAGGATGGTCTTCAGAGTAGATTCTATGATTCCTATGAAGGTAACCTTGCCCTGATGGAGACGGGAAAACTTTGAAAGTCGTGCTAACGATCAAGGGATGAACGAGGAGGTTGACCTATTAGAAGAGGCGAGGAATGCAGATCATATTAGGGAAATCATCGCCAAATAGAGGATAGCACGACGGTACAACCTAAAGGTAAAACAACGAGACTTCGAGGCCGGGGATCTAGTTCTTAAAAAGGTTACCGATCCGGCGAAGAAGGGAAAGTTATCCCCCAACTGGGAAGGCCCATTTCGAGTATTGGAAAAGTTCAACAACGTTACTTACAAGTTAGAAACTTTAGAAGGGGTAGAAATACCTAGGACTTGGAATGTAGCTAGTCTTAAGCTTTATTTCAGTTGAAATATGTAATTTCATGAATAAAGTAGGTGTACTCTTATCCCTAGGTAAGATTCAAGGTTTTTAATGAGGCACCTTAAAATAAAGCTTAGTATGTGTAAAGGTCAAATAGGTTGTAACTTGAGTGCACTACATCTCGCCTGGGCCTATTAAGGTACTAGTCCAGGAGCACCTTCCCGGGCTTCATGCCACGCCTCTATGGAACGAGCTTTGCATCTTCGGGTGTACCCTCATGAGTGCATTGCACCTCGGTTAGGCCTATTAAGGTACTAGTTCAGTAGCATCCTCTCCAGCTTCATGTCACGCCTCTATGGCACGAGCTCTGCATCTTCGGGTGCACTCTCATGAGTGCACTGCAACTCGATTAGGCCTATTAAGGTACTAGTCCAGGAGCATCTTCCTCGACTTCATGCCACGCCTCTATGGAATGAGCTCTGCATCTTAGGGTGTACCCTCATGAGTGCATTGCACCTCGGCCGGGCCTATTAAGGTACTAGTCCAGGAGTATCCTCCCCAGCTTCATGCCACACCTCTATGGCACGAGCTCTGCATCTTCGGGTGTACCCTCATGATTGCACTGCACCTCGGCTAGACCTATTAAGGTACTAGATCCAGGTGTATCCTCCCCGACTTCATGCCACGCCTCTATGGCACAACCTTTGTATTTGATGCATCCCTAACCTAGCTCTATGCAACGAGCCTTGCACTTGATGCATACCCAGTGTAAACTCTACGCCACAGGTTTTGTGCTTGTTGCAACCTCAGGTCGGCTCAATTCCTTGGTTCATCTAGAAAGGCCTATAAGGTATAGCCCTGTCATGAAGCCTGGTGGACATCTGTTAATAAGCGCCTTTGTCCCAATCGGCCTTTGGTCATTGTAAAGTACTCGGGGGCTAAAGATGCACATCGTAAAGGTCGATGGAATCGGATGGAGCAAGCAGGGGTTAGTGCCTCTCATATAAAGTCTTCATGGCTTTACCAAACCATTTGACTAGGGGGCTACTATATCACAAATCCCCTTTTCGCTCATACAAATAGAATAATTGAACAAAGCAAAGAAATAACTTAACGCGACTAACTTAATGCACCCACCAAAAAGGGTGACTAACTTAACGCGAATACAACAAAGAAATAAAAATCAAAATAAAGCTAAGTGGTCTTGAGATGAGAAGTGTCCACAGTGATTGGTTCTTCATCTGTTGCTTCTTCATCATTATCGTCAGCTTCCACTAGCTTCCCGTCCACTATGACCTTGAAGAAATCAACTGCAGAAAGGTCGAGCTCAGGATACAAACAAGCAACCTGGTCTTTTTCCCGTTCAAAATCCATGTCCCCGACATTGAGAACATCCATCTATGATTTCTCCAAAGCCTCTTTCAGCTTAGAGCAGAATTTCTCTGAAGTCTGCAGGCCAGCTGCTAGCTCGATGGTGGAAGTCCTCATTGTGGAGAGTTCCTTCTCCAGAGCCTTTATCTTCTCATCACTTTCATGCACTTTGGTCTTTAGGTGTGAGTTCGACTTAGTAAGAGACCTTTCATTGTTAGACAACCTCTTGACCTCTTTCTCCAGCTCGGAGTACTTCTTCTCTGCATTGTCCCAAGATTCAAATAGCCCTCGGGCTAGAATAGCACACCTCATCAGGTATGAGCTGGGATGTTGGGTGATATTTTGGGGCTCAAGGCTTTTCACCTTATTCACGTCCTTCGTGGCGTTAAGGTGGTCGTATAAAAATTTCATACCGTCAAAGTCGGCGCACCAGAATTTATTTTCATCTGAGGGACGAGTCGAACCACCACCAACTTCTCTCATCATGGTAGAAACCTCCCAGTCGACTTGATTTATCTCATTGATCATCACGATTTTATGTTTTTTGGGGAGATTCTCTCCAAGAAGCTCCACATCCAAAGGACGCTTGATTGGTGATGTTGTGATCACCGCCATTTCCAACGCGCCTCCTTTGGGTCCTACGTTCTTCTTCTTCGGTACCCAAATCTCTAAGCCGACCAATTTTGATTTGGCCTCTGAAGAACAACCATCACTCATCCGGGAAGCACGAGCCACAACCATCAATTTATTTTGTTCTTTCACAGATAAATCAGTCATCTTGTTTGCATGAAAGAAATAAGGGAAAAAGGTTAGTCAAGAAAACGAAATTCTTTATACAGGTGAAAAACAAGAAAGCCTTACCCAAAAAAGTTGGGATTTCATCATAGGGTAAGGACAATAAGTCTTTAACCCTTATCGGCTGAAACGAATTTAATACTTCAAGGGATTGGGTTTCTGTGTCACTTAGCACGTCATAATCAAAGCCGGAAATAGGGAGCGAATTTCTTGTCCAGTACAAGGGAAATTTGGGGTGCTCGTCAGCGCCATAGATGACTTATGGGCATCGAGGACCACACCTAACCCGGAGAAAGCGTTCTTTGTAGACTTTGTAGTTTGAGGTGAAGCTTAAATAGAGGGTCCCCCTCTAGTCGAGTTATGAGGCTGGAGGAGTCGGTGACTACGGGTCATTGGGCGACGAAGTGACAGTCGACGAACATACTCCTCGGATCCAGAGGTTATGTATAGCTCGACATTTATGAGGCTGTTACAACAAAATCGGCGCATCAAGGAGGTGTAACTATTGCTTTAAAGGCTTGATGGCGCGCGTTATGGAGGATGTAATCATGGGAGACGATGGACGTTACTTGTCTTAAAGGCAACACAGTTACGCAACATGGAAGGTCACGACTGTTACGTGATAATCTCTGAGGTTCATAAACCTCTATAAATAGGGCTCCTAACTGTGGGATAAGCAAGACATTGATAGCTTGGAGCTCAAGATACTTTGCTTGAGCCTCTAAATCCCTAAATTCAGTCAGATAGTTTGGAGCTCAAGACATTGATATACCATATTTTTTTGTTTAAAACACTGTACTTTTAGTAGTATTTTTTAAGTGTTCGCTGAAAACATGCTTTGCATCCATTTTAACTGGATATTTTGAATTTTTTATAAAATCAAATGCATTTTTATCGAGAAAATACGATAAAAATTGCATACAAACATACTAAATATTTTAAAATATTAAGTATAAGAAAATGTTGAGATGATAACTAGATACTTTTTAAAATCTATGAAAGCCATGTTGATTTTCGGATTTTAAAATAATCTGTTAGTTCTTTTTTTCTTCTTAGAGCGAGGACAAAAGGAAAAGAGAACATGAATACTTCTAGGCAGATTGAGAGAGCTGGAGAGAGGTCTCATGCGATGGCATATGACTTGGTTTGTATAATCGAAAGAGAGTAGCCACTCGATTCTCACAGGAGGAGGATGGATGAGCAAACACGCCTCCATTATTTGGTGTATAGGTAGAGGCGATTTGGGTTAGAGATCTTATTAATGGGTCATATATTGTTGTTGTTGACGATTACTTGATAACAACTTAGAAGGAGAAGGGCCAGGATGAAAGGCATGTGATTGTTGAGATAGAGGTGAACCATCATACTGGGACGAAGACTCAGATTGATATGGAGGTGATTCCTCAAGCGGATACATAGGTGACTTCTTGGCTCAGTCGTCTGAAGGAGACTTACATTTTAGCTTGGAAAAATGTCAACAAAGAATGTCAAAATGAAAACACCTTACTAATTAGAAGACATTAATAAAGTATTTTCACTAATGAAGTGTTTTAAAGAACATTGATGATAAAACATTGACAAGGCGTCTATCATGGTGTCGACAAAAAGAAACATGATTTAAAAGAGTCTCAAGAACAAATCCAAGAGATTGAGATCATCTGAAAACATGTCCAGAATCTTGAAAAAATGGCAGTCTACAAAAACCTTTACTACAACAAATGTATCAGTCGACTAACCCACGAAAAATGAGGACTTAATATTTTTTTCAAGTTCTTGATAAGCAACGTCAACAACACGTTGAACAGTTACTGTCAGAAGTTCGCGGGGGAGTTTTAAACGGTTATAACTCAACATGGGTTGTAAATAGAAAAAAATCACGGGTGACACGTGAGCACACTAGTGGGAACCATGAGATCAAACATGGATTCAAGCATAATGGTCATATAGTGAGTAAAACCATCATAAAATGTTATTTTGTAAATAGAATAAATAGCAGACTCATACATTGTTACAAGGGTCACAAAATTTCATACATATTTTTCATACCACTGGAGTACCCAAATCAAATAGCTTAATAGTGTGTGAGAAACATGCATGTGTAATCTTTTCATTGCTTTCTTGTTTCCATTATTGCAACATTTTCATTTTACTCTTGTTCAATGTCATTCATGCGTGTGTTTACACAAATCATTTGCACAAATTGCTTTGGAGATTTTCTAGTTAATCTTACTTTCTTCCTAAACTTGTGATTGTTTACCAAAACACCTATAAACAATGGCTTATATGGTATTTGTTTGTTAATGATACATTGAAGATAAGCGATAAATTTTACTTTATTTGCATTAAGATTATGGTATTTGTTGTCTCCTTTCGTTGGTGCCTTGATTGTCCGTTGATCATAATGACACAATGAGATAATCTCGTTTCATCTTTCATTTGATGAGATAGCGATTATTTTAGGCGATGTCTCCTCTAGTTCCATCTCTGGCGGGGTGAGGCGGGGTGAGAGGAGTTTAGGTTTAACAAGTTTACTACTTGTTTGCTTTTCTTTCATTCCTTCGTTCATTTTCTCATTTGTGCAAATAGATAGTAAGAAAAAGAAGAGAAGAAAGAAAGAAGAGCTTGGAGCAATTTCTCATTTGTGCAAATAGATAGTAAGAAAAAGAAGAGAGAAGGAAAGAAAGAAGAGCTTGGAGCAATGCAGAAGAGGCATCTTGTTAAGGCAGAAGAGGCATCTTGTTAAGTGTATTATAATATGTTGAATGATTATATGTTAAATGAACTAAGTATAACATAAAAGAGATGATACAAGATGTTCTTGTATTGATTCTAATAGTTCACTACATTATTAAAGTATGTATATATAGCGTGAAGAGTAAGTTAACAACAACTTTTAACCAATACTAACTAACATTTCAAAACTAGTTACACTCTTTTTTATCTCTAACAGAAACTATGGAGCAAGACTCTCTCTAGTAGACAGTTGGTGGAAATTGGAACAGGACTCTTAGTTTTGATCAATTGTCAAGGACAATAAGAGCAACTGACTTAGTTTAGTTTATAATTTTTATGATGAGTAAAATGAAGTAGAAGTATCGTACTAAAAAAAGTGAAGTACAGATGTGCAATATTGCAACTGTAAAAAACCGCAACACCCTAGCATCAATTTCAACTAAATTTAAACAGAAACAATCCAACCAAACCACGCTGCTCTGCTCCACAGTTTCATGTCATCATAATGTATCCACTTCACAACCACTCTACACACTAACCAGTAACCACTCAAACCAGTATTCATCTATTTTCACAAGATTAAAAAATATTCAATAAATAAATGGAATTGCCACCATCAAACTCAAAAGTAAATTACAATTTCAATTAAAACAACAAAGAAACAATAAAAAATAAAAATAAAAAAGTTCCCCCAACCCAAAACCTACTATGTTCAAAATAAAAAATAACTCAAAATTTTCCAAATAATTAAACAAAACATTCCAACTAATTAACCATTAACTAAACCTAAATCTCAAATATTTCAACTAATCATTCATTGTTGATGAGGAGGAATTTCAATCTTGGGCACCACGAAAAGACGAGGCTTCTTCTTCTTCATCATCATCACAGGGTGAGGACTCTCGACCTCGTCTTCTCCGACCTTGTCACCAAACTCCGGAAAAGCCGGGATGTTCAGATCGAAACCACGGTGACTATGAGAAGCAGTATGTGTGGACCCCACACCTTCTGAGTTAGTTACAGTTACAGCACCACCTCCTTCGTAGTGACAACGTTTGTGTCCACCAAAGCCTGTCCTGTCGGAAACGACTTATGACAAATCGAACATTCATGAGATCTAACACCGCCACCACCGCTTGCAACAGTGACGGCGTTAGCAGAATTTGAGGAAGTTGAATGGTCATCACCACCGTTGGTAGAGTGTTTCCTGTGACTCGCTTTATGTCCACCGAGTGCTTGATAAGAAGCGAACTCTTTGTTGCAGACAGAACATTTGTAACTCATCTTGTCAGCAGTTGTTGCTGTTGTTGTTGTCGGTAACGGTTTGAAACTGTGGCGGTTGATGGTGGTTCCGCGAGCTAGCATGATGAGACAGAGAGCGAGATACTCGTCTTCGGTGCAAGAACGTGAACGCTTAGAACGTTTTCGTTTGGTCCATGGCTCAGAGTGATGAAGAGGGTTCATTGAACGTGAATTTTGGGGTAGTAGAAGTAGTAGTGGGTGAGTTAAGTGCTTCTAGAGCCATGTTATTGAAAAGAGAGAGAGAGAAAAGAAAGATTGAAATTTTTTGAGTAGTGATGTGTTTGAGTGAAAAGTGATTGTGTGAGAAGAGGTTATATAAGGAGGTGAAAATTGGAAGGGAAGTTGCGTGACGAGTGGTGAGCAAGTAAGCGCGGTGGGCAAGCTAATTTATAACTATTTATTTATTTTATTTATGATAATAGTAATAATAGAATCTGAATAATACAGGTGGATATTATAGTGGAGCACGTTTTATAGTTGTGGACAGTTTCTTTTTCTTGGTTGGCAAGAGTGACCTTAAGTCGGTCAAACTAAGTGCAACACTATGGGAATGAAAGTATACACTATGAAAAAAGATTATATTATTAAAAAATAAGACTCTTAACCTAAATTATTAATCTTTAATAAAAATGGATTCAAGTTTTTTTGGGAAAGAAAAGCCATATGGCAGTGACATTGAGAGAAGTGGAGAAGGGACTGAGAAAGTACTACAACTACAAGTTGAGAATAAGCGAGTGAAATTGGAAGGAAGACTAGTTCTAAATTCCAAGAAAGTTTCTAGTCAAAATTGTGAATAATTCAGTAAAGTACAAAAGAAAGAAAGGTTCTTATTTTTGTTTTTATATAATTTAGAGTCTAAGAGAAGTAAAATGAATGCGGTCACAGATAAGGATCTCGTTGTTATAGCAGCCGGCAACGCTAGTACTATCAACTAACTGCTAACAATGCAATTCATACAACGACTTTTCTTTTCAACATTTTTAGGGACCGACTCTTAAAATAACACTACTATTACTATGAATTTAAAATTATATAATCATGTTCACATTTATGATGTATTTGAGCTGTGTTTTGATGATTTGTTAAACGGTAGTTAATGGATTAATAGGAAAAAAAGGAACATATCATTCATTTCACATGGGAGAGTTTTCTTGTTGGGGTTGTAGACTCTCGTGTCACCAAGTGGAGTAGACTTACACTGGCACATTATATGTAATTTTAATTATTATTTTCTTTATGTAAATCACCAAATGAGTTTGGTGATTCTACCCTATAACTTGTAATGAAAATTTGACCATTATTTAAATAAAAAATATTATTTAAACCTTAATATTGATTTTTTTTTTTTTTGTTTTGTTTTAGATTAGCTATCTATTGACATATGAGAAATTTTAGGCGATATTAAATTCAAATTTTCATCCATTGGATGCTAGCTCTTAGAGAAATGATTAAGTTAAATATCTGCATAATACTTATAATTGAGATAATATTTTTATTCACATTGAAATTTAATGTTGTTCTATTTAATAGAATGAGAGACCCTCTATTAGATATTACAACTGATATCAAGTGGTTGATGTGAGAGATGCGTTGTGAGGAAAGTAATTTATAAGTGTATTCTAATCCTAACAAGTTTTTCAATGTTATCACCAAAATCTTAATTAATTTCTGTAATTTTATTACCTACAACCAAATATCTATAAGCAACTCTTAGTTAGAACAATAAAAAAATGTTGAAACATTTTTTAAATAAAACAAGTCTCTATGGATAAAATAATATTGCACTTGCTATTTGCATTGTAATAAAATAGCGCCATTATTGAGGACTAGCATTAATTTTAAAGACATCATTGTAGTTTTTATCATTTTAAGTTTATATATATATATATATATATATATATATATATATATATATATATATATATATATATATATATATATATATATATATATATATATATATATATATATATATATATATATATATATATATATATAGGATCAAATTACATGAAGAGTTACACCATGAGTTACACTCGCTCCAAAGTTACTTGAATAATATTTTTAAAATCGACGTTAGATTGAAACATACTATCATATAGATCATACCTATAAAGTTTGAGACTAATCTATAATGATTTACTATGTCAATGAACTACATCAAAATTAACGTTATATGAAAGTTCATTTTGATGTTAATTTGGATATCTTGATTGTATAGTAGCGATTATAGATTAATGAAACTTTATAGGTATGATCTATATGATGGTATGTTCAATCAATTGATAGTGTAATCTGTGATCTCTCTATATATATATATATATATATATATATATATATATATATATATATATATTCACTAATCTACTAATAGTATTATCTAGCTTACCTATTTATGCAAGGTAAGGATCATGCAGAACAACCTATGTTTGTTCCCGACTTCGAAAAAACCACACGTAAAACCAGAAAGGAATTGAAAGCTAAAATGTTATATCTATAAGAGCATTTTGTTTCAAATCAAGAAAACATGGATGACGGAGATAACAACAATAACAACAATGAAAACAATACTAGTGGCATATCATGCCACAATAATCCAAAATATATGGCACACATAGCTTGACAATAAAGGAATGTTCGTCAAACAAAAATAAAAACACGATTGTTGTAAATCATGTATACTAATATTTTGTAGGTTTAGATCATGATATTCTAGAAGCCTTAGAGATTGAAGAGGAAGCAATATTCCTAAGAGTGTTTTTACATTCACTAATTTGAAAAACAAAGGAATGGTATATAGATCAACCAATATCGCCAATGACAAACTGGAATATGATGGAGGAAAAATGCTTAAACATATGTTTTTCTTACAACAAATTCATGGAAACCATGAAAATCATTTCAATATTCTCCCAAGGTGTAACTGAAACACTCAGTGAAGTTTGGAAGAGGTATAAATCCATGTGGAGAAGATGTACAAACCACTGGTTTGATGAGCTCACATAGATCCACATCTTCAAAAATTGATGTAAAATCAAGCTTCTCCAAATACTCTATTGTTTTGATAAAGACAAATTGCATTAGATCAAAGAAGGATGAGCAAAAGATCTCTAAGGCATTGGATCAAGATTACAATTTCAAAGGCTATGAATAATCTTCATGATTTATGGTACAAGCTTCTAATTCATGCCTTAGTATATGTTAGTGCTCAAAAAGTGCATTTATTTTCATACATATGCATGAATAAGTTTTAAAAATAATTGACATTGGTTACATGAAGTTTGCTAAAGATTTTAGGCAAAATTTTCTCAGTGTAACCGGTTACCTCATTGAAGTAACCGGTTACCTCAACTTTTCCAAAACTGATTTTAAATATTTTTGGCAAATCTTTAGTAATGTAACCGATTACTTCAGCCAAGTAACCGGTTACTTTAACAATTTTTTTGAAATTTCTTAACGTTACAACAGTGTAACTGGTTACACCATTGAAGTAACCGGTTACATCGCTGAACCAGTGCCAAAATACCTTGAAAAATTACATGCACGAATTTAGTCTTGCACCTTTTTATCATGGCATCTTTTCATGATTGTATACACTTTCAAAGAGGCATTAAGGTGCTATATAAATCATATATTTTTAGAATTCAAATTCACCTCTTTCATTACAATTTTCAAATCATTTATTCTCTCATTTTCAACCAAAAGTGTTCTTGCTTGATATTATAATTTTCATTGAAAATTTTCTGCATTCTTTATCAAAGACATTCAGAAAAATTTCAGCATCATATACATTCCATTGAGCACTTCTATACTATTGAGAATTATCATATTGAAAGAGAATATCAATCAAGTGATTGATATATTCTTCATCTTCATTCAAACTCTTGTAAAAAATCATATATTCTTGTTGTCCAGGATTGTTGGAAGCAAGGTGTGCATTGAAGAGGATTGTTCTTCTTGCACTTAGTGTTTTAGACCTTAAAGGTTTTAAGAGTATTTGATCTCCCTATAGGTTAGATAGTAGGCATCACCATTGGTGTGAATAGGTTGTACAATCATTCTAACTATAGTGAAATCTCTTGCATCTTGTAAGGGAAGTACTCTAGATCGTGAGGGCAGGATAAATCCTTGTGTTCTTTACTTTTCCACATTTACCGCTTTCATAAATATCTTAACCAGAAAAGAAAGAATCACTCATATACTTTCATACACCAAACCAGAAAATATTGTGTCAAGTATTCATAAAAACCGATAAAAAGTTTAAACACCTAATTCATCCCCCTCTTAGGCGCATTTCATACTTACAATTGATAATTACAACAACCAAAGTTATTGCTAAAAGCTACTATTGGGGGTTCTCTTATGTGCAAGAGCACAAAATATGTAATCACAATCATTGAGTGAATTGAACTCAATGATCATTAAGGAAAACACAATATGAACCTTGCTCAAAGAAATATTGGTATCATGGAGTTGAATACCAATGATAATCTAGTACAAAATAAGTTATTGACATAAACAGTGGATGAGCTGACAAAGTTGTTGTCTAAAATGGCACAATAATTGAAGGTGGAGCATGAAACGCCTCAACAAAGGAAGATTGCATTATGAAAATTATGCAACAGAGATCATCAAACTAGGTTTCCCCTCGACTGATATGGAATTAAATCATGTAGGCAATCAACAAAATCCTGAGTAATATCTAGACAATTTTTTTCAAAGAAACAACAACTTTAATCAAGGAAAGAGATTTGAAGTTGGTACATGATAACACGAAATCATATCGTTTATTTTACATGAAATTAACCCGTTTTGTATTATTTTGACCCGATTAACTCCCGAATATTTCGAGATTGTCATTACTTTTTGCAGGTATTCACAACTTAGCTCAAAACAGAAGTAAATATGAAACAATGCAAGAAAACACCAAAAGAACAGAAGAAAAAGTTTAAACTGTCAAAGATTACAAATTTTGTAGCTGTGACGGTCGTAACGCCCAGGCCACGACCGTAAGCCATCTTGAAGAGTGTTACGACCGTAACACATCCATGACGACCGTAACACGGAGTCAACACCAACCCTAATAACGTCTCACCACGACCGTAATCGCACCGGTTATTTCAAAATACAGATCGTGGCCAAAGCATAACAGAAGGAGTTTTGAAACTCCTTATTTCTCTCCAGCCAAGACCCCACGTCCACCACTTCCTCCTCAACTACCCACATCCCTACATTCATGGAAACTTTCAAGGCAAGCTACGTGTGAGAAGTTTTAGGAACCAACGCATTCACTCATCTATAAATACCGAGCTTTCAACATCAAACGTCTGAGTTTTGAGGATTTTCTTGTCGGAAGCTCTGCGATTTCGAACCCATATTATTTTAGGTTTCTAATTTTCCTCTGCATTCATTATTCCTTTTCATTTCATTGCCCAAATAATAATTTCCAACATCGAAATTATTATTATAGTTAGATTTTTATTTAAGCTTGAATTCATTACTTTACCGATACGAATCAGGTTTCCTTTATTGTTTTATTTTATTTTGCAATTGTATTCTGATTCTTTAATTAATTAATGCAAGTTTAAATTATTATTATTTATAATGTCCAATTTATATTTGTTTGCTTTTACTTCGAATTTCCATGGCTAGCTAAACCTTTAGTATCGGTATGGGATAGTAAGAGACATTAGGCATCGATCAAACTTAGGCTAAAACTTTAATCAACAATTCGGTTATAACTTTTATGCTTAAAATAAAACCTTCGAAAGTAAGAAGAGTAAATAGGTTAGATCGAGACCACGAAAGTGAGGTTTTTAACGGATAGCTAAAGTTAGGCATTTGATTTAAATACGTGAAAGCGCTTTAAACCAAATTAGAATTAATTAAGTTTCCAAAATTACTTCTAAACACTTATAGGCTAGCGGCGGTATAGGGCTTTAGGCGTATAATCCGAGATAAGACCATGAAAGTGTGAGTTGAGGGTTTTTAAACTGATAAATTCTACGGACAAACCAAGTTGACCATCCTAATATGCCTAAGCCAGATTAGATCCTTTAAGTTGACTCTATTGCATACCGACCATTTCATTTCATAATTACTTTAAAACCAATTAATTTACCTTCCTTAACCTTACTAAAACCAAGCGTGACAATTTCCCTTAGCTAAACAAACATTACTTTCCGCACTAGAGTGATTACAAAGTCCATGGATTCGACAATCTTTTATTACTACCGCGATAGGTGCGCTTGCGATTAAAGATACCGTTAGACACATTAGGTTTATCGCACATCAAGTTTTTGGCGCCGTTGCGACTTTGATCTAGTCACTAGTGCACTCTTAAAGTAACCTTGCTAGGCTAAGGCAACTATTTATTTTCCCTTTGTATGCCAAATACTCTCAAGCGGTACTTTGCATATACCCATTCTGATATCGGCGTTATCTTCGATTAAGAAGACGAATTCAAAAGTACCGTGCACTCAACAATCTTCCGTCATTCTTCGGATCTCGACGAGTTACGAAGAATGGTGATCCACCTCCTCCTCCTCGTCCTCTTAAGGATTACGCATTTCCTTCTCAGCGAGCCTCATATGATATTGCAGCTCTGCTATTGCGAAACGATTTGTGAAACCTTCGCTTCTTTCCGCTTCGTGAACCAGTTCTGGAGCTCCTGCGACCCTAATCTACATCTATCCGTGTTTGTGCGATGCGGAGAAAGCGAATGGAGTAAACCCAGGCGTCGATTGCGCTATTTCCTTTTTCTTTAAGAGACGAGCTTGTGCTTGGCAATCTCTTCCTGCCAACTCAATCACCACTTGGTGAGTTGAAGAAAGTCTTTTAGCTAGATATTTTCCTCCAAGCAAAATGCTCGAGCTAACATCAATGGTTTTAAGCAGAAAGACAATGAATCTTTATTGAAGCATGGGAGCGATACAAGGATATGCTAAGACTACGCCCTCATCATGGTTTAGAAGAATGGTTGATTATTCACACATTCTATAATGGTCTCTTGTACAACACAAGATTAACCATAGCAGCTGCTGGTGGCGCGCGATGGATAAACCATATGCAAGCGAACCAACTTATTAAAAGTATGGCTCGAACCACTACCAATGGGGCGAGAGAGTTAATGTAGAAATCTCAACCGAAAGGTATCAAGGCGAAGTGAACGACTGGATCAAGTTAATGCTAAAGTGGAAGCTCTTACCCAAAATTAGAGAACCTTTCCGTCACTCCCACTACTGCGATGATTCCAACTTGCGATCTATGTGGTATTCAATCACATCTTGCTCGAATATCCGGGAGTACCGGCCGAACAAGCTAACTACGTGCAAGGAAATCCCTACGATGTCGTATAACCCGGTTGGAAGAATCATCCAAATTTCTCGTACAAAAGCAACAATGCATTGTATGCTCTGGACAAGCTCTGCCACCACCGGTTATCCAAAAGCTATCCGAATCATCCTAATAACGGACCTAATACTTCCAACGTTCCTAGGAAATCAAACCTCGAAATTATGATAGAACACTTCATTGCTTCTCAATCCCGGACCAATAAGGATGTTTTAAATCAGAACTTACATACCAATGAGCAAATTAAGCAATTAGCTAGCAAGGTCGATGCTTTAGCTACCCATAACAAGATGCTTGAAACTCAGTTCACAAGTAGCTCAACAGCACCTCTGCTGCTCCTCTGGAATATTTCTTGGTCAACCACAACCTAACCCGAAAGGACACGCTAATGCCGTGATACTTAGGAGTGGAAAGAACTTGCGGACTGTTGATCCAAGACTAGAAAACCAACTATGTATCGAAGCAAGACAAGCCGAGTGAAAGCGAGGCGACCGAAAAGAAAAGGAAAACGAAACTCAAGAGGTGAAAAAAGAAACCTTATGTGCCTCCACCTATAAACCACAAGTTCCGTATCCCGAGATTAACCAACTCTAAATCGATGAGCCAATTTAAGAGATTCGTGGAACTTGAAACAACTAAATATCACAATACCATTCACGAAGCCATTACTCGGATGCCATCGTATGCTAAATTTCTTAAGAAATCCTATCCAATAAGAAAAGTTAGAAGATAACGGACAGTTACTTCTTCTTTGAATGTAGTGCTATCATTCAGAATAACATGCCTCCTAAGCTAAAAGACCCATGTAGTTTCTCTATACCCTGTAATATTGGAAAATTCGTCATAGACAAAGCTCTATGCGACTTAGGAGCAAATATCGTGTCATGCCCTTATCTATTTGCAAAAGTCGGAAATGGGAGAACTTACACCTACAAAAATGTCATTCAATTAGTGACCGATCGATTAAGTATCCAGGTATATTGGAAAATGTTCCGGTTAGCATAGGTCAATTCTATATCGACCGATTTCATAATTATGGACATTACGAAGATTGATTTATCATATTAGGAAGACCATTCCTAGCTACAATTTGAGCTATAATTGATGTAAAGAAGGGATTAACATTAGAAGTCGGAGAGGAAAAAGTGGAATTCATCCTCACTCAATTTCTACAAGCACCGCCATGAATGACACATGTTATTTACTCGATATTATAGATGAGTGCGTGAGAGAGATGGAAGCTAAACAAACCACATATTCCGAAATAATGAAAATGAAACCCCTCTGATATTCGAAGATGATAATTAGCGAGAACCATATAAAGATGACGGTCTAAGCGAAAGTCACTTACACCTAATCACATGCCATGTCCCAAAAACCAAAACTAGAATTGAAAGTTTTACCTAAAAATTTACGATCGAATTCCTTGATCTTGAACAAACTCGACCTGTAATAGTGAATTCCAGTTTAGGAACGCTTGAAACCGAAAAACTTTTAGACGTTCTAAGGAAATATCCTACTGCGTTAGGTTACAACATATCAGACTTAAAAGGAATTTGTCCTTCAATTTGTATGCATCGTATTCTATTAGAAGAGGATTGCAAAACCTCTCGAGAACCTCAAAGAAGAATCAACCCGATCCTCAGTACTGTAGTTAGAGATGAAATCAAAAAGCTAATGGAAGTTGGAATTATATACCCGATCTCCGACGATAAATGGGTTAGCCTGCATGTCGTACCTAAGAAAGGAGGTGTTCTTGTCGTGAAAAAGCACAAGGCGAATCGATAACACAAAGAGTAGTTAGTGGACACAGTGTGCATTGATTATAAAAGAACAAAGCTACTCGGAAGACCATTTTCCTTTACCCTTTATTGATCAAATGTTAGAGCGATTAGCCAAACACTCCTACTTACGCTATTTAGACGGTTATTCCGGATTTTCCAAATTCCTATTCACCCCGATGATCAAGAGAAGACTACATTCACGTGTCCCTATGGAGCGTTCACGCGTCTGAATGCCTTTTGGATTATGTAATGCTCGCAACTTTCCAACGATGTATGATGGCCATTTCGCAGATTTCATTGACAACATCATGGAAGTGTTTATGGACGACTTCTCTGTGTGTGGACAAAGTTTTGAAGGATGTCTATCTAATTTAGAGAGTGTTTTAGAAAGATGTGTGAAAGTGAACCTTGTGCTTAACTGGGAAAAATGCCATTTCATGGTCAGAGAAGGAATCGTACTTGGACATGTTATTTCCAATAAAGGAATTGAAGTTGATAAAGCTAAGATAGAAGTGATTAAAGAACTCCAACCACCTAAGACCGTTCGAGAGATACGAAGTTTTCTAGGACACGCCGGTTTTTACCGACGCTTTATTAAAGATTTCTCGAAAATTACAAAGCCACTTACCGGTCTATTAATGAAGGATGATGAGTTCATATTCGATGACGATTGTCTCAAAGCTTTTGAAACCCTTAAAGCCGCGCTTATTTCTGCACCAATCATGCAACCGCCCGATTGGAGGTTACCCTTCGAAATCATGTGCGATGCAAGTGATTACGCTGTAGGCGCAGTTCTTGGACAAAGGAAAGATAAGAAACTTCACGCAATTTACTACGCCAACAGAACACTAGACTCAGCTCAGATGAATTACGCCACAACTGAAAAAGAACTCTTAGCCGTGGTCTTCGCGCTTGACAAATTTCGTTCTTACCTTGTAGGAGCAAAAATCATCATCTACACGGACCACGCTGCTATCAGATATTTACTTGCCAAGAAAGATGCAAAACCGAGACTCCTCCGATGGATCTTGCTTTTACAGGAATTTGACTTGGAAATTAAAGACAAGAAAGGAACCGAAAACATCGTAGCGGATCATTTATCCCGTTTGGAAGGTATAAAACCCGAACAAGTGCCAATTAACGATTTTCCGTATGAACATCTGATAGCACATATGATAAGTGACCTAGCTCAATTGGATTTACATAAACCAGAAGCTAAGGAAGTCATGAAAGCCATTGACATGACCATAGGATTGCCTTGGTATGCTGACATCGTTAATTATTTAGCTGCCGGTGCGCTTCCACCTGACTTAACTTACCAACAGAAAAAGAAATTCTTCCATGATCTCAAGAGTTATTATTGGGACGAACCACTTTTATTTAAACGAGGACCTGATGGAATTTTCCGCCGTTGTATACCCGACGAAGAAATAGAAGACGTCATTTCCCATTGTCATTCATCTCCTTATGGCGGACATGCTAGCACCTCTAAAACGTGTGCCAAAATTCTCCAAGTCGGCCTTTTCTGGCCTAACCTATGGAAGGATGTCCACATCGCCGTTAAAAACTGTGATCGATGCCAACGCACCGGTAATATCTCCAGACGTGATGAAATGCCTCAGAAAGGAATACTAGAAGTTGAAGTCTTTGATGTTTGGGGAATCGATTTTATGGGACCTTTCCCATCTTCTTTTGGAAACAAGTTTATACTCGTCGCTGTCGATTACGTTTCAAAATGGATCGAGGCAATAGCTTCTCCTACAAATGACACACGAGTGGTAATAAAGCTTTTCAAGAATATAATTTTCCCGCGTTTTGGTGTTCCTCGACTTGTTATTAGTGACGGTGGATCTCATTTTATTTCGAAGATATTTGATAAATTACTATCTAAATATGGGTGAAACACCGTAGCAACACCTTATCATCCGTAAACTAGCGGACAAGTCAAGTTTCAGAGAGATTAAACAAATATTAGAAAAACGGTCGCTATATCTCGAAAAGATTGGTCATCCAAGCTTAACGAAGCTTTATGGGCTTATAGGACGACTTACAAGACTCTATCGGACTACACCTTTCAAACTTGTCTGGAAAATCTGTCACCTCGGTAGAATTAGAGCATAAAGCTTATTGGCGATAAAGACACTCAATATTAACTACACTGGGCGAGAAACGAATCCTCGATTTACATGAATTGGAAGAATTAAGACTAGACGCTTACGAAAATGCTAAAATCTACAAAGAACGCACTAAAAAGTGGCACGATCAGCGTTTATCTCGGAAAGAATTTAGTGTGGGAGACGTCGTACTTTTATTTAATTCTAGACTTAGACTCTTCCCTGGAAAACTTAAATCTAGATGGTCCGGTCCTTTCGAAATTACAAAAGTATTTCCTAGCGAGTAGAAATTAAGGATAAAATAGTGCCCGTTTATTGTAAGCGGCAGTTAAAAAGATAATCGTATAGATAATAGAGACTATACGAATAAGCTTAAACTCGTAGAATTACCACCTATTTCTCCCGACTAATCTTTCATTAGGCATTTCGTCAGGCTTATGACGTTAAAAACAGCGCTTCATGGGAGGCAACCCATTTTATTTGTTTTTGTTTGCTATTTTGTTTATTTGTTTTTGGTTGCTATATAAGTACTCTTCATCTTTTTAAACTTTTATAAAACTGATGCTAATTTCAAAACAATTTTACTTGCCACAGTTTACGAAAAGTCTTTTCTCTTTACTTTCTCCTCTACTCTGTTTCACCGCTTTACTTTTACTATGGATCCTCCACAGAACTTTATGGAAACCACCTTTAGAGGTCGAAACCAAAGGAGAAGATTTGAGGCTTTGTCTCAAAGAGCCATCGCTTTAACCACAGACATGATGAACCCACTATGGACACTTTAGGCATAACGATGTGTTTACTACATGTTTAACCGTTAGGATGGGAGAGAGCACACCGAAAAATAGGTTTATCACTTACGAGAGCTCACCCTTGAGTTCTGAGTTCCTTAGTTTACATCCACGAACACGGTGTCGAGCCCGCAAAGGAATTATTTGAGACTTTTTGGTATTGAGTTCACCTATAACCATAGGGACTTAGTGCTATTAGGATTCCCAGTGGACCCTTAGCTTTTACTACCCCGAGGCGGATTTATTGGATTTTGAGTGGATTATTTCGGGTACTTTAACCTAAACTATCACCACGACCCGAGCATGGATAACAATGAAATACATAACCCCATCCGTTATTTCCATAGGATTCTTGCCCACACTGTTTGGAAAAGAACAAAATCAAAATCGTATCCAAGGATGAACTCTCTCGCTTTATTGTTTAAACACAGGACGCCCTGTTAATGTCGTCCCACTCTGATGAAGACCTTTACCCATTAGTGAGGACCCTAATGTTCCTGCGATGGGAGGATTGGTTACAATGATTGCAAATGCTCTTGGACTTCGTTACCAACTTAATAACGTGCACCATTTGGATCAATTAGGCCTATGAATATTGACTTTTTCAACAACATGATAATAGGAAATTTAGGCCCCTTATGATTACCTGATAAGAAACGAAGTTGTTACTCTTTTTACCTTTCCGAACCATGCCCGAGTAAGTGTCCATAACCGTGATAATTGGTTGTATGAATTGAATCCACCGACCACCCGAGACACGAAACACCACAATCATATTTTGTTCTGATAATTTCATGTCCGAAAGCAACAGATCCGAAACTCCTCCAGTTACCATGACTTTACAAATATGGTGAAGCACAAGTAGGCCTCAAATAAACCAAGGAGAGTACACTACACAATTAAACACCATTCGACCACTTTGGATGCTTATAAACCGACATTGATGGAATAAAGAATGAATTGAAGACTATGCGTTGGATCTTATTGGTTTGACCGACATCACGATTGGAGCAATTCTATAACATCACCCAAGCTTTAGAGATATTAAAATAAAAGATTGGATGAAGCAGTTTTTAGTTTATCAGTTTTTCAGTTTTTAGTTTTTAGAATTTTTCCATTCTGTTTTGTTTCTAGGTAGTTTCAAATTCTTTGTTAAATTACCGCATTTCAATTTACAAGTCAATTTACCTTCTGTCAAAAAGAACAAGTTACTTAATTTGATTCAATGCAATTGTTTGTTTGTTTCGGTTTAAACTTACAATCATTATTATGCTTACAATGTTTTATGGTTTTCTGCTCTATTGCGAATTAATTATCTATATTGGAATATATATGTTGAATGGATTAGTGTTATGTTTATGTTGGAATGTCTGAGATGTTGTACTTGATATAAAATGTTACTCTGTGCAAGTATGTTCTGTTCTGTTTAAATATGCAAAAATTGCAGCTCTTACGATCGTCATCATCCCCGACCGTAACACGCCTTCATTCGCTCGTCGACTAGGTGTTACGACCGTAACACGGGCTACATCGAGAACCACATTAGCAGAACGTTCCCTTTTCTTCTTCCCTCTACCTTTCTCTCTTCTTCTTCCATAACTACCCAACCATCCCACTTCCTCCATTAACCACCCATTAACCCCGTTCAACCCACCATCAATCCCTCTCAATTTTCAAACTTCCCACTATCTCCTTCCATTATTTATACACCCATTACCCGTATCACTTTCTCATTCTCTCATTCACCAACCACACCCATTCTCACTTAAACACTCTTGCATGCAAATGGCGAACAATCTCCAGCCTATTCCTGGCGTTATCCTACGTAATGGTGAGCAAGGTGAAACTCAACGCATTAAGTTTTTGAAATTCCAACGTCGTGGTCTACACCCCACTAGATATGTTGACACTGACTGCCTCAGAGAACTTGGTTTACTTGAGGGTGTTCAGCGCCTTCTTGAGTGTCAACGTGGAACCTTTGTAGCCAACCCCAACCCACACGAGACACTCACTCGAGTTCCTCGGTTCCTCGCTACATCACTCCACCGGTTCAACAAACCAACTTTACGGTGTTGCGAAGTTTCGCATATTCGGTGCAGTACGAGTTCACTCGAGCGCGTTCGGACAACCGCTGATTTGCGCAGGAAGGTTCCCACCTCCGTGTGCCCGACAACTTTGGAGAAGAGTCCTTCAACCTTTGGCACAGCCTCACCAACAACCGAGCACACTCCTATGATCATCTCAACGCCACTCAAATCCATAATCCAGCCATACGCTATTTCCACCGCATCCTAGGTAACACAATCTTTGCAAGAGATAGTAACCACAAGTTAAACTCAAAGAGATTCTTCATGCATTGTGCATTCTCGGTCGAAAATTAATGTCGCACCTTTCCTCCGGCCCATATCCACTCCATACGCAGGCGACAAACCTTTCTATTTTGGAGGGCTTGTCACTTCTCTGGCTTTAGCACTAAACCATGGTGACACCCTTGGTCATCTGTCATCCGACCACCGGTCCGCTCACTTTAGACCATTGCAAATCACCACCTCATCCACGGCGGGGCGATGGAAAGTTCCATCCTGATTCAAAACCGAGTTTACACTAATATTGTTTTGCCTTGCGGGATCGTATCGACCCTCGAACCGAGCCAACCGCTGTTCAACCTTGAAGACCACGAAGGCCCTGCTGCTCAAGAAGAACCTCATGTCGGCCCGTGATGAGATGCGGGAAGAACTGGATCGAGCTGTTCCGTGCTCGACATTCCCGAGTCGTCCTCGCTCCTCCACCTCCTTCTCTTGACGAGATCCTCCGAGCCATTCATCATCAAAATCTTGTATCGCGGGCCGAGATGGTGCATCGGGGCGGACGCCTTACTTGCGCAAAATGCTCAAATCTTAAGTGGTCATTTAATGAAAGGCTTGATGAAGTGCTAAGCGATGAGCGCTTTGAGGATGGATGTTACATCTCTTGGACCACGTAGCACCGACTCAAGCTACTCCTTCCAAGGTCAAGAACCCGTGGTCGCCGTAGTTTTTCCTTTTCTTGTTGTTTTCCTTGTTTTCCGTTGTATATTTCATTTAACCTCGCCATTATATCATAACATTGAGACAATGTTTGATATAGTGTGGGAGGAGTACTGCATTTTTAATTTCAGAACGAGTAATTTCATTTCTATTTCAGTTATATTTCGTTATTTCATTTTCTCCCCATTTTATTTAGCCATACCAAAATTTTTCGCCTTTTATATTCGCATAATCGTTAGTTACCTACTTTAACCAAAATCTTAGTTAGAAGGCCGAGAGCGATCCAACGAGAACTATACGATTATGACACCTTCGACTCCTACGAATCGTCTCTATTTCGTTATACCGATACTTTCGGTTTTAAGTCTTAATTTAGCCCCTAGTAGTTTATATTAGCAATCGCACCGGTCTTAGCATAAACCACGTGGAAAGCCGATGAATATAAGTGGATGATCTCGATAATTTATTCAAAAAATGTTACATGATTTAAGGAAATAGCCAAGGCACCAATTAAATTGGCGATCCTCACCCGATCGTTTAATCCAATGGATCGACTAGTAACATAAGAATCCATTGTTTAGATGGTTCGAAGCATCCATCGAACTCGGTAGGCGGATTACGGTCGATCCCCGCATCTTACAATCGGATAAAAGGGTTGCCACATAATTGTGCGAAACCGTTGTGTTTTGATCGAACCACTAACCGCTATTCCACTACGTGCGTGTAAAGATAATGGGCTTAATGTGATTGCGCAAGAACGAAACCGGTGAAATAGGAACGAGAAACCTGAGTTGAATTATAACGGTATAATTAGACGTTTTTGTTTAAAGCGGATAGTCGACTAGCTTGTTGCTTGTGTCATTAGCGTATCGTTGTTGTTTCATTCGATTTTCTTGGTCGAACTAACTTAGGATCTCTTGTAACAATTTGAAAGCGAAAGGTATACTAGTTATGTGCGTTTATAAAACTTGTCCGATATTTCTAATTGATTATTTTGCTTGAGGACAAGCAAAGGTTTAAGTATGGGAATTTGATAACACGAAATCATATCGTTTACATGAAATTAACCTGTTTTGTATTATTTTGACCCGATTAACTCCGAATATTTTGAGATTGTCATTACTTTTGCGGTATTCACAACTTAGCTCAAAATAGAAGAAAATATGAAACAATGCAAGAAAACACCAAAAGAATGAAGAAAAGTTTAAATGTCAAAGATTACAAATTTTAGTGTGTGATTCAAGTGCCACGAGTAAGCCATCTTGAAGAGTGTTACGACCGTAACACATCCATGACGACCGTAACACGGAGCCAACACCAACCCTGCTCGTAACGTCTCACCACGACCGTAATGCGCATACCAGTTATTTCAAAATACAGATCGTGGCCAAAGCATAACAGAAGGAGTTTTGAAACTCCTTATTTCTCTCCAGCTAAGACCCCACGTCCACCACTTCCTCCTCAACTACCCACATCCCTACATTCATGGAAACTTTCAAGGCAAGCTACGTGTGAGAAGTTTTAGGAACCAACTGCCAGATTCACTCATCTATAAATACCTGAGCTTTCAACATCAAACGTATAGAGTTTTTGAGGATTTTCTTGTGCGGAAGCTCTGCCAATTTTCGAACCCAATATTATTTTCAGTTTCTAATTTTCCTCTGCATTCAGTTATTCCTTTTCATTTCCATTGCCCAAATAATAATTTCCAACATCAGGAAATTATTATTATAGTTTAGGATTTTATTTAAGCTTGTAATTCATTACTTTACCGATACCGAATCCGGTTTCGATTTGTGGAAGAAGGATTGAAGTATTACTTTTTATTCGTGTTTTATTTTGCAATTGTATTACATTCTTTAATTAATTAATGCAAGTTTAAATTATTATTATTTATAATGTCCAATTTATATTTGTTTGCTTTTACTTCTGTCGTTCGCTTTTAATTTCCATGGCTAGCTAAACCTTTAGTGTCGGTATGGGATAGTAAGAGACATTAGGCATCCGATCAAACTTAGGCTAAAACTTTAATCAACTTAATTCGGTTATAACTTTTATGCTTAAAATAAAACCTTCATTCGAAAGTAAGAAGAGTAAATAGGTTAGATCGAGACCACGAAAGTGTGAGGTTTTTAACCGGATAGCTAAAGTTAGGCATTTGATTTAAATACAGTGAAAGCGCTTTAAACCAAATTAGAATTAATTAAGTTTCCAAAAATTACTTCTAAACACTTATAGGCTAGCGAAAGCAGGTATAGGGCTTTAGACGTATAATCCGAGATAAGACCATGAAAGTGTGAGTTGAGGGTTTTTAAACTGATAAATTCTACGGACAAACCAAGTTGACCATCCTAATATGCCTAAGCCAGATTAGATCCTTTAAGTTGACTCTATTGCATACCGACCATTTCATTTCATAATTACTTTAAAACCAATTAATTTACCTTCCTTAACCTTACTAAAACCAAACGTGACAATTTCCGCCTTAGCTAAACAAACATTACTTTCCCGCACTAGAGTGATTACAAAGTCCCTGTGGATTCGACAATCTTTTATTACTACCCGCGATAGGCTGTGCGCTTGCAGTTAAAGATACCATTAGACACATTAGGTTTAGCGCACATCAGTACATTCAATCGACAACCTTTAGAGTATTATACAGAAGCACTTCCATTATAAGGAAAAGCAAAAAAGTTAGAGAATTTACTTAATCAGTTTATGTAGGTGTCTAAGGGCATCTAGAAAAACATGGAAGACTCAATAAAAACCCTTGAGATGTAAGTTGGCCAATTATCTAAACAATTAGTTGATATGCCAAACAACACATTAAGTTCTAATAACCAGAAAATCTAAAAGAGATGTGTATTTTGTTGAGGGTGATCAGAACATTGTTGTTGAAGTTAGGGAAAAAGAAGTAGAAGAAAAGTCGTAGGAGGAAATTTGTGAAGTTATCCAACAAACTCTACTGTATAAGAAAACAGATCCTAGAGTAGTCATATTACATGTCATTATAGGTGACATGGAAATTGTAAATGAACTCTTTAACTTTGGTGAAAATGTAAACATATTACCACTGTTAGTGGTACACAAAATTGGTAACCTAAAAAATAAAGCCAACTGAGGCAATATTGAAGATGACTGACAAAACTTGAAGGGAACCAGTGAAACTAAAAAGTTGTACTGATTAAGATTGACAAGTTATTTTTCTTGTAGGTTTCATGGTGCTATATATTAAGGTATGACCAAAGATACCTCTTATTCTAAGACAACCATTCATGAAGACTGGGAGGATGTTTGTGGACATTGACAAAGCTCAAGTGAAGGTAAGAGTCAAATATTGTGAGGTATGTTTCAAGGTAATAGGTATAACGCGACACTGACAATTGCTAAACTATTGGGTTAAACAAGCACTTGTTGGTAGGCAACCCAACAAATTTTTACAGCTTTTCTTAGTTAGTATTTTAATTTTATAAAATATGACAATGATGAAAAAAATGACAAGGAAAACTAAAGAGGGATCACTAGAGTAATTTGGCCCATGCCAATGCTCGCCTAACGCATTTGGTGAAAAAGAAAAAATGGGCTATCGACTAGTGTAAGCAAGATGGCATGTGTACATTTATTGCCTAATCTATGTTTGAATGCATATGTGATATTCATATGTATGTTGTGATTGAAAGTAAATCAAGTACAACAAGTAGACATAAACTATAGAAGCTGGCTAAACGAGATTTGGTGTGAGCTTAGCTCACAATGATGCTTATTGGTCGCTAAGTGATACCTCTTATTCTCTTAGCGAGTCTTGATGCACATTGGTGGCTAAGCAAAGTCTTTGTGGCTAAGCGAGATTCTTCACAATAATATCCTTATTATGATGACTAGAGGATAAAGTAAACTTCTCTGCAAGAGGTGGAATGCAAGGATGATCAAAGTTGAAGCATACATAATACTTGTGATATTTAAATTGTTTTCGTGATTAAGTACTTATTTGAATTTTTTTAAATATGTTTGTCTGCAAGTGGTCGAATTAACCTAAAAAGCCAAATGTATATGACACACAAAGGCTAAATTGATGACAAAATTTAAGAATAATGGAATGAGAAAATGGTTTTATTTCTAGTGTTTTTAATTGGATTTATAAGAGGACAAAAGAGCTCGTCCATAGTCGACACTTAAGAAGACCCGTCCACCCAAGTTAACTCATTTCGTCTCTAATAATGAAAATAATATGCCCATTATAGGAATAATATCAAGACCTAAACATGCGATCTAGAATGCCATGATAAATAGTGAGGTGTTCACATGTAAATGGGAAGGGGAAATTTTAATGACCTTCAAGATCTGAAATGCAAGATAGTCAAAGTGATACCAACCCTGAAGTCCTCAATCAACTGAGTGTAAAAATAAAAGAACTCTCCCTCCACCCTCTGAGGTTATTGTATATAGATCTTCTTATAGGGAAAACATGAATCCATAATTATGTCGTACTCGTTCCCGGTGTTGGAAAACTCAAATTCTATCCAATAGGCTCGAACCTAATCATCTTTGAGGCAAAACAAATCAATATTCATGGCATATTCAGTGAAGGAGATCATGTTCGAGATTGTGAGTGTCTTGGTAGAGTTAGACAAACCTGAGAATGAAGACACCAATTCAATGTCATTATCTAGGAAACCCTTCCCCAAGACTATCATTAAACTAGCTCTCATAACTACTAATTTTTTTCTACAAATTTCCAATCCCTTCCCCTCATACCCTCTGTCTTGAACTTCGCAAGAGCCTATTCCATAAAGCACATACCTCGATGTCATTAATGTTGTAACTGAGACTTCACATACAATAGGGGTGATTGTGTCATTTGGAAAAATATGATTTTGAGGGAAAAAGGTTTAAGGGAAAAATGCGGAAAAAAAAAGGTTCAAGGGAAAAAGAATAACACTAAAAATGATAAAGGCTCAGTCAAAAATAAAATGGACCTAATCCTCTCCCCAAGACTTGGTCTCGAGAGTTTTCAATAATACTTGAAAGCTTTTAGTATGAAAGACTCATGATCCCCCTTATACAA
Organism: Vicia sativa; assembly: GCA_021764765.1. Classification (NCBI taxonomy): domain Eukaryota; kingdom Viridiplantae; phylum Streptophyta; class Magnoliopsida; order Fabales; family Fabaceae; genus Vicia; species Vicia sativa. Next base: position 207,996,575 of record CM038795.1, on the reverse strand, counting down.
GGAAATGGTGGTTGTCCTTCAACCAAGATATTACAAAATGGGAGATATAAACTTTTCCGTCTTCTCCAATAAAATGTTGATATTGAAATGGTCAAGCTTCCTTCTAAATATAAATTGAAGAGGTTAGTCTTCTTTCCACAAACATGAACTTTGTGTCGGTTAGTCTACAAGATCCACAAAAATAACTGAGCTCAATTGGTTTAACATGATAACCAACAACCTCTTGATATTTTAAAGGGTTGATCTTCTAACCTGTATTTTTAACTAGAATAACCATGAACCAATGGTAAGTTCATCAATATTGATGATATTCAACCTATGAACAAACGAAGCTAACTAATAGCCAAGGGAAGTTCATCAATATTGATGATATTCAACCTAAATAAATGTAGGAATTGATCACATAATCCACAACCATAACCTTTTAACGGGTTTAGCTTCTAACCATATATATGATTCCTAAATATAGAGTATTCATCCAAGGTTATAAATATTTCGGTGGAGAATATTATACATGACTACTCTTCTAGAATTACATTGAAATTCCTCACTCACAAATATTACTTTCCTTACAAAAGCATTTAGTTATAAGAACTAATTAGAGTAAGTGAAAAAAATTAAACTTAGAGAGATAAAGAGTGAGTGTGAATACATAAATCATTTTTAGGATGTTTTGAAACAAGAAATGAGACCTCTATTTACAGGCACGAGACTTCCCAAAAGAGGAAAGAACATTAAATAAAAATAGTTGTTGCTTAATCGATTGGATCAATCCATTAATTCATTTAAATCCAACGAATATAAATTCCCAAATAAGAAATAAATCATATATAGTTGTTGCATGGAATCTGGGTACATTTAGTTTGCCTTGCGCCTCAAATTTTTGAATTGATTTAATTGATTGACACTTTGTTCTAATTGATTATATTAAGTTACAAAAAATGTTTTATGCCTTTTTTGAATGCTCTCATCATTTTCTATACAACTTCTATCTTTTTTTCAAAACATTTTATTTTGGTAAAACAATGGAAAAAAGGTTTTAGTGTGTGTGCTTATAGCCATATATGTTTTTAAAAAAACCCTTTTACTTTTACAAAATGTCACCCAATTAATAAATTAGGAGTTTGACTCTTTCTACAAGTTTTTGTTAGATATTATCTTTTGTGTTGACACCGCTTGAGATCTCTGGAGACTTTAGATAATTTCTCTTGGTTTGCATTCTTCTTGGCTTAGTCAAGTTAATTAAACCCCTGTATTCCTATTTTACATATATAACTGCTTAATTTCTCTTTAGCTGATCCTTTGTTGTATTCCTTATCATGATGAATTCTTCTTAATATTTTACCTTTGTAATTGTCATAATCAAAAGAAAACTTATTACCTGCAAAACAAGGTTCCACATTCTTCTCCTTTTTTATGATGACAACGCATGTCTCGAGGAAGGTGGTAAAAGAAACAATGTGTAACATCCCGATTTTTATTAGTTATTTTATTATTTATTGTTGTGAATAGGTTTCCTTGGAAACAAAGTATAAACTTGTTGCTTAATGATCAAGAAACAATTAGGGTAGAAAAATAGTGAAGAACACGATGAACACAAAGATTGGTTATTAACTGTTATTTTTTCCTTTCTCTTCAAAACAAGATTACAAGTATGCAAGAATAACAAATAACCCTCTCACCCTAAATTAGGATTTGCAGTATGCAATGGTGAGAGACTAGTATGCTATTTATAATAAACCTAACATACTAAATTAATGGGCTTTTATCATAAATACCCATTACAAGCTAACTTAGGGTACAAGCTAACTTAACCAATTGGACATAACAAACAGGCCCAATTCGATGCTCACTCTTAGCATCCTTCGACACTACAAGATAGAACTTACTTCGACTACAACTTGTAACACTTCGACAACAGCATAGGAGCAACCTTCGACTGCATGCTAAACTCTGTCAAACCGTCGAACCAATATACTACCTTCGACCCAATAGAGTTCGATCTAAGATCTCACAAATCTCCACCTTGGAACAAACTCTATTATCAACTAACAAACTAGTTTTCTTCATGCAACTTTATCAGCTGCATACAGTGGAAAAACTTGCAACTAGGCAATGTCTTGGTGATCATATCAGCAGCATTATGATCTGTTGAAACCTTCAGCACTTGGACTTCTCCACGCTCGATTACACCTCTGATGAAATGCAGCCTCACATCAATGTGCTTTGTTCGCTCATGACAGGATAAATTCTTCGACAAGTGTATTGCACTTTGACTATCACATTTAACAGCGATAACTTCACCTTGAATTTTCAGCTCCTTTAGCAAAACCTTCAAGCCACAATGCTTCTTTCACAACTTCAGTTAAAGCAATATATTCCACTTCAGTGGTTGATAATGCAACAACCTTCTGAAGTGTTGCTTTCCAACTAATTATTGTACCAAACAAAGTGAAACCATATCCATAAATAGATTTTCTGGAATCTATACAGCCTGCATAATCAGAGTCGGCATATCCTTCGATTACTGCTTTACTATCTTTACCTAAGGCTCCACCATAAATTAAGACTCTGTTCAGAGACCCATTTATGTACCTTAGAATCCACTTCAATGCTTGCCAGTGAGCCTTTCCAGGATTCACCATGTACCTGCTTACAAGACTTACTGCATATGCTATGTCGGGTCTAGTACAAACCATAACATACATCAAAGAACCTACTACATTAGCATATGGGATGCTATTCATATAAGTTCTTTCAACCTCAGTACTGGGACATTAATCAATACTTAACTTGAATTGAGGGTTTGTTGGAGTCACAACAGGCTTCGAATTCGACATACCAAACCTTTCTAGAATCTTTCGTAAATATGCCTCTTGAGATAAGCATAATTTCGATTGTTTTCTATCTCTTTGAATGTCAATTCCAAGAATCCTGGAAGCTGCTCCTAGATCCTTCATTTCGAACTCTTTATTGAGTTCAGCCTTCACCCTCAATACCTCTTCGACATTGTTACTTGCTATGAGAAAATCATCAACATAAAGTAACAAAATAACAAATGAATTACCAGGACAAAATCTGAAGTAAACACAGTGGTCAAACTCACTTCTAACGAAACTTATGCGTGTTATGAATTTGTCGAATCTCCTATTCCACTGTCGAGGAGATTGTTTCAGCCCATATAAAGATCTATTCAACTTGCACATATAATCTTCCTTTCCCTTTTCGACATACCCTTCAGGTTGCCTCATCAGGATTGTTTCATCTAGATCACCATACAAGAACGCAATCTTCACATCCATCTGTTCCAGTTCAAGATCGAACTGTGCCACCATGGCAAGCAATATTTGAATAGACCTATGATTCACAACAGAAGAAAACATATCATTGAAATCTACACCTTATTTCTGAGTGAAACCCCTTGCAACCAACCTTTCCTTGTATCTTTTCGACGCCACTCCTTCGATTCCTTCCTTAACTTTGAAAATCCATTTACAGCTGACTAACCTGGCTCCAGCAGGTTTCTTGATCAATTCCCAAGTGTTGTTATCATGAAGAGACTTCATCTCATCATTCATGGCCTTCAGCCATTCAATCTTATTTCGACTCCTCATAACTTCCTTATGGTCTCTTGGTTCTTCGTCTAGAACCTCACTTGCAGAGATTAAGGCATAAGCTATAAGATTTGCATACCCAAATATTTGAGGTGGTTTGATGACTCTTTGTGTCCTATCTTTTGCCAATAGATAGTCATCAATAGTTTCCTCAACTTCATCAGCATCATCTACTTCTTCGACTTTATCTGGGATATGCAACTCAACATCAACATGCTCCACCTCAACAGGAATCTCTACCTGTTCCAGCTCTTCGTCAGATACTTTTGCACTTTGACCAACATCATCCATTTTCTTGAAAGTCATTTCAGCTTCATTGAAAACAACATCTCGACTGGTGATAATCCTTCTGTGACCTAACTCTAGGCACCATAGCCTATAAGCTTTGACTCCTTCAGGATATCCCATGAACATGCATTTATGAGCTCTAGGTTTGACCTTGTCTTGCCTAATGTGAGCATAGGCTACGCAGCCAAATACTCTCAGTTTGTCGAGATTTGATGGATCTCCCGACCAAACTTCTTCAGGTGTCTTCATATCTAACACAGTCGAAGGACATCTATTTATCAGATATGTTGCTGTCGAAACAACCTCAGCCCAAAACACCTTCTTTAATCCAACACTAGTCAACATGCAACTCTCTCCAAGATGGTTCGATTAAACCTTTCACCAAACCATTTTGTTGTGGAGTGCCTGCAGTAGTTATGTGCCTTGCAATACCAGAGGCAACACAAAAGCTATCGAATGCCTCATTGCAAAATTCAAGACCATTGTCTGTTCTCAACCTCTTGACCTTTACGCGGTTGGTTTTTGACCAGAGTCTTCCAACCTTTGAATTTCTCAAAAGTTTCATCCTTAGTCTTCTGAATGAATACCCATAACTTTCTGGAATAGTCATCTACTATGGATAGAAAATACCTTGCTCCCGAATGTGATGGACACCTTGCAGGACCCCAAAGATCAGCATGGATGTAATCAAGGGATCCATGTGTTCTTTGTTTGCCTTTGTTGAACTTCACTCTGCAAGATTTTCCAAGTACACAAGATTCACAAAACTTCAGCTTTTCGACTTTGTCTCCACCAAGCTAATTTTGTTTCCCCAATTCGACCAGACACCTTTCACTGACATGGCCTAATCTCATGTGCCAAATTTCTGTCTTCGACAAAGGTTTCGTGGATACAACATTTGTCGAACCACTTACAACTTCAGCCACAAGGGTATACAAGCCTTGTTTCTTCACGCCTCTCAAGACTTCCTTCGACCCCTTCATGACTCTTAGGGATACTTTTCTCTCCTTGAAAAACATATCCTTTCTTGTCGAATTCACCAAGAGAAATCAAATTTCTCTTCAAATCAAGTACATACCTGACTTCAGTCAATAACCTTATTGACTCATCATGGAGCTTCAATCTCACAGATCCAACACCTGCAATCTTGCAAGCTTTGTTGTTTCGATGTACAGATCCACCATCTTGATCACATAATTCCTCGAACAAGTCTTTGTTTTGAGTCATGTGCCAAGTGAACCCAGAATCCATAATCCATTCCTTCGACGAGTTGCTGCTCGAAACCACAAGAACATCAGATGAGTCGAAATCATCTTGAACAATAGCTGCATTGCCATTATCCTTCCCTCCATGATCTTTCAGACGTTCAGGGCACACTTTTCTTGTGTGACCCTCCTTCTTACAATGATAGCATCGAATACCAGATGCTTCACCACTATAAAACTTCTACTCTTTTACCTTTCTTCTTGTCGAACTTATTATCCTTTCGCAAGAATTTACCTTTAACGGCCAAACCTTCACCAATCGTTGAAGGTTTATGCTCCTTTCGTTCATTCAAGTCCTTCGAATACAAGGCTGATTGAACCTCTTCAAAGGTCAGAGACTCCCTTCCATACAAGAGAGTTTCTTTGAAGTGGGCATGTGATCTGGGCAACACGCACAACAAGACAACGCTGATCTTCATCATCGATCTTCACATCAATATTTTCAAGATCAAGAATCGACTTTGAACATATCCAATCTTTCGACCAACACTTTGTCTTCAATTATCTTGAATGAATACAAAGCTTGCTTCAGGTAGAGTCGATTCACCAACGATTTGGTCATGTACAAACTTTCAAGTTTCACCCATAACTCTGACGCCGCCGTCTCCGTTGATACCTGTTGAATAACCTTATCACCAAGGCTCAACAAAATTGCGATGTGGGCCTTCTCTATGATTGCCTTCTTCTCAGCTGCTGTTAACGCTTCGTTCATGGCTGATTCTCCCTTCAACGCTTCCAAACAACCCTGCTAAACCAGTAGGGCTTTCATCTTCAAGCGCCACAGACCGAAATCGTTCCCTCCGGTGAACTTTTCAATCTCATACTTTTTCGAAGGCATCTTCTCCATGCTCACCACACCAATTTGTTGTGAATAGGATGCCTTGGAAACAAAGTATAAACTTGTTGCTTAATGATCAAGAAACAATTAGGGTAGAAAAATAGTGAAGAACACGATGAACACAAGGATTGGTTATTAACTGCTATTCTTTCCTTTCTCTTCAAAACAAGATTACAAGTATGCAAGAATAACAAATAATCCTCTCACCCTAAATTAGGATTTGCAGTATGCAATAATGAGAGACTAGTATGCTATTTATAATAAACCTAACATACTAAACTAATGGGCTTTTATCACAAATACTCGTTACAAGCTAACTTAGGGTACAAGCTAACTTAACCAATTGGACATAACAAACAGGCCCAATTCGATGCTCATTCTTAACATCCTTCGACACTACAAGCTAGAACTCACTTCGACTACAGCTTGTAACACTTCGACAACAGCATGTGAGCAACCTTCGACTGCATGCTAAACTCTGTCGAACCGTCGAACCAATATACTACCTTCGACCCAATAGAGTTCGATCCAAGATCTCAAATTTATTTATTTATTTATTTATTTATTATATGGTGTGATAATTATATAGTTATTTAACTGTGTGAATATGTGTTAATGATGTTATTTGGATTATTGGATGTATTAATGATAGAAATAACTAATTGGGCCTAATAATTAGAAATAGAAGTAATAAGGAGGTGTAAGTTACTAAGTCCAACAAAATAATACTAGATAGTAAGGGTTATGAGAAAACATAAGTTAGAGCTCTCATTTTGTGAAAGACAAGAGAAGAAGAGAAAGAGAAGAGATGAGGAAGAAAAAAGAAGGAAACCTAGAAGAGATTCTTCAAGAGGTAGGGTGGGAATCCTTGTTATTACGCGATTATATATGAGCATGGAATGGGTAGTAATATGAATTAGGGGTTTCAATTTCAATTTATAGGTTTTGTAAATTGTTTGGAGTTTTAATGAAAACTCTTGATGTGAGTTTGTTCATGAATTGTTTCTCTTTTGTAATTGAAATTAATTGATGACTTAACATTATGTATGCACTCAATTTGATGAAATTAGTGCTAAAGAATGCATGATAATGTTATGTGATATGTGTGTATGAATTGATGTGTAGAGAACTATGTTTTATGTTGAAATTTTGGTGTTTTGGGATTGAAGGGAATGCATTTTGTAACATGAAAATAACATTTTTTTTACTATTTTTAGTGAAGAAACCGGTTATGTGGTGAAATAACTCGTTACCTCATTGAAAATATGCATAACATTGCCTCTCGATGGTGAAGTAACCGGTTACTTGGTGAGGTAACCAATTACTTTACTGAAGCTGACATTTTTCAAAACTTTAAAAATTCATAACTTTTGAACCGTAACTTCGTTTTAGGCGTCGTTCGAAATGTTAGGAAGCTAATGCAATAACCTTTAAGATAGAACTATGTTTGTTGGTATTGGATGATAGAATCATTATGTGATTATGTAAAGTGACATGTATATGTGTATATATATGTCATGAGTTGGTGAAATACGAATAACACGTGTTAGTATTGTTGCTAAATACTATTTGTGATATGCACGATTGGTGAATGCTAAATAATTGGATTGTTGGTAATGATAATATGATAAATGTATGTTTTGTGCAATGATGGGATAATTCATTTTGATGGATCATTGTGAGATATGGTATGATTAAGGTTTAAGGATAGTCTTAATTTGCATATATTTGGTTATGTTTGCACATGCATATGTTTGCACATGCATACATGAGGAGATTGAACTCTGGTTGGTTTCTTTGATCCTTGTGTGGAAATAGAAGCGGTGGACTATATGTTCATAATGATGGGCTTTGATCTTGTTCGGATCAGAAGCGTGGCTCAGATTCTAGATATGGAATCGAGAGCATGGTGAGCTTGATGTTCACAATGGTATCACATGCATGAGTCGCATTGAGTTGCATTGGAGTCACACTCGTTGTTATGTGATGTTTTGCTTTGATGCGTGATGTATGTGATAATTGGTTTGATCATGACATTGGTGATGTTTGTAACATATGTGATAATTGAATTATTTGTTACATTAATGTTACCTTGGTGAGAATTGTGTTATATGTGATGATTGTGTGAATTGTTCTACTTGGTATATTTGTAATGTTGGGATACAATTGTTTTGGTACTTGGAATGGTAAAGACATATTGTATAGATAATTATATGAAGTGTGAGAAATTCTTTTGATGAATGTTTATTATGCATTACTCCTTATTATATATTTCCATAATTATGTGAATTCTCATCTTTTTTGTTGAAATGATGTTCTATGCGACATCCCTCGTATCGAAGATAGTGGTGCTTTGCACGATGATAGTTAAGGAGCTTAGTTTGGTTATATGTTTCTTAGATAGTGAGTCAATGCTCGATCATGTAATCGGAGGATATTTGATCATGTATTTTGATAATATGTTGTGTGGCATTAATGCCGATGTTTAGATTTATATGACTTATTATGTATGATGTTCTCACTAAAACTATTAAAAGATAGCAATTCATAAAATTAAGAGTTAAATATGTTTTGTCCCTATAAATATGCGACCATACAATTTTGGTCACTCTAAAAATTTTCTTGAATAATGGTCCGCGTAAAATTATTATGCACATAGTTTTAGTCCATGTTGTTAAACCGATGTGTGTAACACCCATTCTACCCGTAATTATTATAAAATCAGAGTTATAAAATTCTTTTCAACAAACGATTGGAGTATTAAATTCAACTTCGACAACATCACGCTATCACAGATAGATAAAACATAAACTTGAATGAATCAGAACAACGTGAATTAATTTTATTAATATTAAGCTTACTAATCAACTTGGATGGCCTAGCATCTTTTTCAACTTAAAACAACTTAAAATCAACAAATACTTTTCATCTATCATCATAGTTATTTAACAAAAAAATCAAATCAACAAAAGAACTAGTGTTCATCCCCCCGAGTGTTACGTATCAGAGCGACAACCCGACTCGAACTAACAGCGACTGAAACTTTATCCTTCATTACCTGCACGTTACCCACACAGAGGCAACATCATAATAGAAGGGGGAGATATCAACCAATATAAACAAGTGTATGATAAATAATATATTAGAATTAAGGCATATAAAATGACCACTTCAAGTAACAATTATTCAACAACCAACAAACCACTTAATAACAATAACAATACAACTTTAATCAATCAACATATCAACTTAAATAAACACAACGTAATGACAACGAAAATTTATAACAACAACAATTTATAACAACAACAACAACTTATAACAATAACAACTTATAACAACAACAACTTTTAACAACAACAACTTATAACAACAGCACAACGACAATCAACAAACAATATAATAATAATAATAAAAACTTTAACACACAATTCAGTATGCGACTCAACTATGCAAATGCATATGGTACCATTTGGAGCAAAACTCCCAACTTAAAATCTGTCAGTTTATCGAGGCATTTACAAGGCATAAGCCTTCAACTTTCAATGTGGTGCCATCAAGGCTAAGGCGTAAGCCTTCAACTTTCAACATGGTGCCATCAAGGCCAAGGCAACTTTTCACGTGGTGCCATCAAGGTCAACTTAATAATGCAATGTATGTCATGCGACATCAACTTTAACAACAAATTTACAACAACGCAATAACAACAACAACACACAATAACAGTAATAATGTTAACTGAAATTCAACGTTGGCCATAGACCTACAACATAATTACTTCATCAATCGCAAAACAACTTATCAACATTGGTCGTAAGACCTACACCTCAATTTGTTCATATACCGGAACAATTCAACATTGGTCACAGGCCTACAACTTCATCAACGTATCAACAACAATTTATTAACGACAATAATTCAAGCAAACAACTACGATAAATACTACACAACATAACAATTATAAATCTACACCTAAAATATTTTATTTACCGTTGCTATTAAATTACTAAGCTTTACCTACTAAATCATATAATTCATTCAACTACTTAATTTTTAATTTATTTATATACCTGCTATACTTAACATTCTCGACACAATGCCAATGCATCAACCAACCAACAATAACTACAACCAGTTACGAATTATTTCTACAAAATTGCAACTAATTTCGATTAAACAAATATACCAGTTAAAACTACCAACGTCGCTATTCGGTACTATTTTCGTCGACCCCGTTTACTATTAATTCCACTGTCTCTGTTTATTTACTTCACTGAAACTAATCCTCAAATACTACTAAATTATATTCTCGTTATTAAATACACTGCATCATTATTCTTGCTCCATTATCTTTGCCGCAACTTAACATACCCATTATGCTAACATTTATCAAAACCTGTTATTTACTCATATATATATATATATATATATATATATATATATATATATATATACACACACATACTGCTACTTATAATGTTGTTACCAATTTTTATTTGAATTACACCTTAATTTCATTCATCTATTTTACTACCTGCAGTTGATTAATTAAATATATGTGTGTCATTGGTTAGTTCATCATAAAAACTAACAAAAACAGAACCATCGACACACACAAGAACAAAGAAAATAAAACAATGCCCCTATCCACCACTAAGGGGTGCCGATCGGCACATTCTCTCCTTTCATTACCCCTACTGCTCGGCAGGGCCCTCTTTCCACCCTCATCATTATTTTTATCATGTGCCGATCGACACATGCTTACATGTCCTCCCTGCCGGTCGGCAGGGCCTCTTGTGGTGAACGTCACACTCTTCTGCAACCTTCCAATTTCCAGTTTCATTCCTGCGTATTATTTCGATTCCAAAGTTTCCACACCAGACCAATGCAATATTTTATTTTTACACAGACAGTATCAATGGATTCAATTACCATGTATACTCCACAGCCAACACAATAATCAACTCAGTCAAATAAACCCACGAACACTTCACCGAGAAAACAATTTATTTCCATAAAATCAATACAACACATAAACACAATCAATTTTCATGGCAAGATTCATACACCTAATCCCACATACAATTTATCATAAATCCGATTATAGAGATTGAACCTCACCCTTACCTTGGATTGACGGTCTCTCTATAATGTTTTAGTAAAATTCCGATTTGGCTTTCCGATTTGCAATTCCTCTCCCGACGGCTAAATCTCCAAAAGCTTGTTTTTCCTCCTCTTCCAATTCTCACACACCACCAACAATATTTTTAACTAGCCCTTATACTTCTCCTTTTATATGTCTTATTTTCTAAACCTAATAAAATAATATATTTCTCCATATTGTCTTATTGGGCCAACTAATCAAACCTCCGAATTGCTATTTATCACACACCAACTAAATCCAATTTAATTAAATAAATAGTCCAATATAATAATATTATTTCTCCAATTTAATCGACTAATTACTCGACTATCAACTAACCGTCCAAACAACATAATAATCCAATTACATCTCTTAGATAATACCAATGATTCTCGGCTTCGACTAATTTTCAGTGATTAAATCCTTAATTAATTAAATTAACTAATTAATTAAATCCGGTGCATTACAATGTGTATTTTTGAATGATTATTTTATAGAAATATGTAGAACGTTATAAAATGTTCCTCGAAAAAAAAGAAACTCAAAATTTGATTTCTAAATTGATATTTTTACTGTTTTTATCAATATCTTTTGAAATTTAAAAAATTTATATTTAATTCTTCTCCTATTAAAAAAAATTCTAAAATTTAATAAAGAAATATTTTATAGTATTCTGAACATACATGAAAAAATATATTTAAAAAATTAAAAATTTAAAGGTAATTAAACTGTTTTAAATTTTTTTAAAAATAATAGAGATTAAAATTGCATGAAAAAGGTTTGTGAGGACTATTATTTAAAGAAAAATTTTAATAACATCAAAATTACATAATTACATATTTAGAGGGATTAAAAATATATTTAATCCTAAAATTAAAGAAGAAACTTAGAGTAATAACTTTTGATAGCTTAAAATAAAAATGAATGTTGAGTGTAACCCAAACTATCCTAGTAAAATTTGTTATGCTAATAGGAATTAGTTAACGGTATTTGTTTTATATTTTAGTTTGTTATGAATAACACCTACTTTATATCTAAACAGTTTTATAACTTAATACATATACATTCCTCTCTCATTTTCATAATTTTTTTTATTACTCTCTTCCTCTCTTTACCCCTCAATATATATAAAGTGAAAAATCATTATTTAGAAGTGTTACAGATAACATAAATCAAAAAGTCTAATGAAAAAATAAGTAATCATAATGTATTAAAAACTAAAAATAGCAATTTTTTAATATAATATTTTTAAATGTGAAAATATTATTGGAAATTTATCATTTTATATACTTAACACATTACACTTCATAGTTAATTTAAAATTGATATTAGTATACAATGCATGATATTCCCCGTTGCCGACACAAGTGATCGTTGCGTTTCACACATGTTAAGTGCTACTCACGTTTTATTTTTCCTCCTTATCCCATTTTCCTTTATTATAACAAGCAAAGTTAGAAAACAACAAAAAAAGAAAGTCTCTATCCCAAACAATAGTTTCAGTCTATCTAATGATTTAGAAAAAATAGTATGTAACATAGTAGAGGATGAGGATGTTTATAGATAAGAATAAAAATTTGGCATTTTACTTGCACACTGATCAAACTAGGTTGATAGCAAAAGACACGTGCACTTACTTATATATTCCTCAAATAGTTACTACCTTTACTTGTACTGTTTTTTTAATATTCATTGAATGTAAATGGTCCTATAAGATTGCTAAAAGCCAATAATCCATCCACAAACATTAAACAATGAGGTGTGTTACGTTTTACATGTGTGCTTATTATGTGTACGATGTAGAATAAAAGGAACGTGAAACTCTTGTCGTGTATTTACTTTGTATTATACGTGTCATTTACTTACCACATAAGATAAGGTATTTAATCTTCACGTCTCTTCTAATCACACTAAATTACTTTAGTACTTCAGTAACATGAAAATTCCAAATCATGATAAGAGTGGATAGAGATAAAACACCGTTTTGGATAGGTAAGAAGGTGCCTAATTTTAGGCCAAAACCCTTTGCGTGTAAGAGGAAAATTGAATGAAGGTAATAAGGTATATATACCCTTATACCAGTGTTTGTGTTCATACCAGAACTTTTAATCAACAACTTTTGTCATCATGGTAAGTTAAATGTGGCGAACGCAACGACTTTGATGCACAAGTTTTTTCAATTCTAGTTCCCTAGCTAGAATATTACTACACGCTAATGGACTTTTACTTCTCAAAGATATTATATTTATTATGATAATGTTTAATACATGATATCATCTGTCCCCACATACAACATAAAGAATACTAGAACACTACTATTTATTTGTGCTCAAAAACTGTAAAATAGGATTAATACTAACACTGAACGACTTAAACCACAAGGACGGTTTGGCCGAGTGGTCTAAGGCGCCAGATTTAGGCTCTGGTCCGAAAGGGCGTGGGTTCAAATCCCACAGCCGTCATTTATTTTGTGGTTTTTTTGAATTTTGTTCAATTTCTTTATTATTAAATTATGACCAGATTCACACCTACCATTGCTTACAATAATAATACTACTAATAAACTAGCTTTGGATCATAAGCACATAATAAAAAGTCTCACACGTGAACATTTTTTATTTAACAATAAATAATACAAATCCAACAGTTTTTTTTCAATTAACATGTGAATACTGGATTGAAATTGTTCTGTTATAACTTATAGCCTTATGGGTAAAGAAGAAGAATAACTTTAAATAAAAATAAATATGTGGAATAACTTTCTCAGTGGACTTATATAATAATAATAATAACATTGCTGAGTAAATTTATACTTTAAAAACATATTAACTAAAAACTCATAAAAACAATACAAAAATATTATCAAAAATAAAAAATATATATAAAAATCCAAAAAATTAAAATGTGCACCAATAAAATTAATTTATTGTTTAAAGATTTAGAATAAGTCAATAAGACAACTAAAATATTTTAAAAAAAAATTATTTTAGTCCTTCTAGAATAAGTCAATAAGAAAAATTATTTTTTTCTCTCTAGGTTAATTATGAGAGAAAATTATTAATTTTATTAGCTTATAAAATTGTGATGTCTAAGGTAGAACACCAATTAAATGAGTTTTTGTTAACTAAAAATTCATAAAAACAATACAAAAATATTATCAAAGATAAAAAATAAATCAAAATTCAAAAAATTAAAATATGTACCAATAAAATTAATTTATTGTCTAAAGATTTAGAATAAGTCATCAAGAGAATTAAATTTTTGATGATTTTTAGTTAAGTAATATTCGATGATAGTGTCGATCAAGAAGCCTTATCATCCATCATCAATTAGAAGAAGTCAAATTTCATATGAAATATTGAATAAATGATAAATCAAATAATACATCTTGAAATTTTAAAATTTGTGAAAAAGAAAAAGTGTGAAAGCTCGTCTGATCCGTGTGTGAGGGATCAATGTATTGTAAAGATATGAGTATTTCTTAATAATAAAGGCAACACATAGACTTACTTAAAAAATAATTTTAAAAATCTTTTCTTTGCGAAAAACACCTTAAAATCTTTAAAGGAATCATCAAAGTGGTTGGGATATTGATCAAAAGTATTCCTAATCATAAATTTAGAAAGCATTTATGCACTACCTAATCGATTAAGACACATAAACCTTGTAGGATTTTCTTTTTATAATTAGGGTTGTCGTATTTTTGAACATTATAATCAATTAACCATATACCTTAATTGATTATATTATTAGATTCATGAATCTCTTTCCTTTTTAGCCAATTTTTCTCTAATAAATAGAGGGGTTTTTCCTCATTTTAAATTACATCAGAACAATTAATATAATACTTTATTACTTTCTACTCTCTATTTCATCTCTTTCTTTTTGACCAAAATGCCTTAGTTCTTTAATTATAAAAAGTACCAGTGAGACTCTTGTTGTTATGTTGTTGTGGGAATTTCGTAAGTTACACAAGAGGGATTGTCTCTTGTGTAATATAGCCGAAAGAATTCACTATGCGCCTCTTGAACTACACTAGTTAAAATTTCTATTTGGTTCTTAATATAAGTTAGGTAAAATCTCTATTTGATTCATGAACTCAATCTATTAAAATCTCTCATTTGGTCATTGAGTTTAGTCGTAAAAAAACTACATTTGGTTCTTAAACTCATATTGGCGTAAAAACTCTGTTTGGTTATTAGATTATCCCAAAATAAAATCTTTTGAATGATTTGGAGATTAGCCAGATTAAAATTTCTAGTTTAGTTTTGAGAATATTTGTGGACATAAAATGTGAAAACCTCACATTTGACATAGTGAAAACTCTCAAGAATTTTTCAAAGACATAAGTAGGCTAAATAATTCGACCAAACTTATATAAATCGTTAGTGGATTTTTCTCTTACGATTCTTTCCTTTTCATTTTTATTTCTTTCAGCTTCATTTCCTTTTTTTTATCTCTCAAAAAAATAGTGGCTAGCTAGATAAGTGGTTTCTTATTTAAATTTAGTGGAATTTCTTTAATTAACAATAATAAATAAATAAACAAACTTTAAATAAAAAATTTAAGGATAAATTATAGTTTTAGTCCTCTGATTTTGTCTAATTCATAAAATTAGTGTTCATATTTTAAATTGAAACAGTTTTTGTCCTTCTATTTTAAATTCAAACTGTAGTGCCTCGAAAAATTATTCGATCAATGAAGTCATCAACGAGACTTATTTATTAAAAGAAGGAAAGAGAAAATATCGAATAAAATTCACAAGAAAAAAGAAATGGTCATCACAACCAAAGATAGAGTTCAAGAGTCGATTATGCAAAAAAAATGTATTAACACCCCTCATATACATCGTATTTTATGAGGCCCATTTAGTTAATCATGCGTGCTATCTTCTAAGTTAGAAAGGGGAAAGAAAAAAAAAGAAATATTTTTGGATTTTTTATTATTGTGTCTGTTTTAACTTTACAGTCTCGTGTCTACGTATCACAATGGTATAATAAGAAAATCATTGCGTCATAGTTCACGTTTTTCATAGAAAATAAATAAAATTTTTATTTTTTAACTTATATTTTTATCTACAAAATTTTTAAATAAATTTATATACAATGATTTGTCAAAATTTATAAGTGATTTATCATTTAAAAAATAAAAGCATCGCTAATTTTAAATACTAAAATATGAGAAAGGGATCAAAGTTATTTAAATTAAAATTAAAGAGATTAAAACTGTTTAAATTTTTTTTTTTTAAAAAAAAGATAAATTTCATAAATCACTTAAAAAAGAAGATGGAAACTGCAATTAAACCAAACTTTAGTTAATAATAAATTAATGGGTTAATACCTATTTTCACCCCTAACATATGGGGTGTATTTGAAAAATCCCCCTGCTAAAAAAAAAGTTTCAATTGTTACCTTGACAAATTTTAAAAGTTTCATTTTTTACCTTTAGGATGCCACATCACCTAAAAGGCTGATGTGGCTTATGTTTTTTTGTTACATTTGTAAGTTTTTGTTATGCCATGTCACACAATTCCAATTAAAATGTCCAGAATGCCCTTTTCTTAATTTTTTCTTAAAATCCCAAATTATTTTGCAAAGTCTCTCCTTCTTCTCATGTTCCTCCTCTTAACAACGTTAATCTTCCTGTTCCTGTTCATGTTCCTTCTCTCACTCCCAATCTCACCATGTCTCACCAAATCCCCAACATTTCTCCCCAAAGTCTCAACCTCACTCCTCCCCCAACCACCGAAAAATCTCTCCCAACGTTGCTCGTCCCAAAGCCCGAACCTTTCGATGATTTCATGGCTGCCCAAGATTCTCATCAACCCAATTTCTCTCCTTGTGAAGAAGATGATCAATCTGATCTTTACACTGAGTTTTACCCGTTTCTCTTTTCAATGCGACTTTGGGACATCTCCGGTCCTTTCCGGACCTAAATCGAACCCTAATATAGGTGTTAAATCTACAGATTCTCATCCATCTTATGATAACAATGATATCAATGATAACAATGTTAACAATGATCCGCTATTGTTGTGGTTCGAGAAACAAGAACAAGAGTCCACTGCTGCGATTGGTGACTAGGAAGAGGGCCAACCAGTGATGGAGCTTGTGGGTTTCGGATCCGAGTATGAAGGAGCATATAAATTGTCGGGAGGTGATCGGGAGGACAAGGATGGTATATGATTCGCGCGTGTTGGCAGTATTGAAGAGGAGAAGAGATTTCCAGAGGTTCTTTGTGATGGAGGAAGAAGAAGTGATGAGGAAAAGAGGTTGGTGAGGAGAGATTGGTTGAGGAAGTTGTTGTTATGGAGGAGGAGATGAGAATAGGTGAGGAGAAGAGTAGGGATGGTCTGGGGTGGAGGTGGAAACAAAGCAGAGTGGAAAAAGAGGCGGCATTCGTGGTGACATGAGGCGGCGTTAATGAGGTTCGTTCCTTCTCCGGTTCCTATTTCGTCGGTTCCGATTCGAACCGAAAAAGGGTTCACCACATCAAATGGGTGTTTCGCTTTCAACCTCACCAACATCGTTAACTTATCAAAATCATAACTTGGCATTGGTTGAAATCGGATACCCTCGGTGAATGGTAGTATGGTGAACCATCGAATCGAATCGAGTCGACTCGTAATCATTTGATGTTGTCGGTGGGAAGAAGATTCATGTGTTGGGGTCCGAATTGAAACATAGCATTTGCAAAATAATTTGGGATTTTAAGAAAAATTAAGAAAAGGGCATTCGGACATTTTAATTGGAATTGTGTGACATGGCATAACAAAACTTACAAATGTAATAAAACATAAGCCACATCTTTTAGGTGATGTGGCATCCTAAAAGTAAAAATAAAACTTTTAAAATTTGTCAAGGTAACAATTGAAACTTTTTTTTTTTGCAGGAGAGTTTTTCAAATACACCCCATATGTCAGGGGTGAAAATAGGTATTAACCCTAAATTAATTAACTTTATTATTACACCAAAATTAACTTCAATAACTTAACAACTTTTGAATCCTTAATTATTTTTGTAGTTTTTTTCAACAAAAATGATTTTTTTATGAGATAGAGGAGGGAGGACGATGTCTAAAAAAAACAACTAAAAGATAAACTACTATTTTTTATACTAATAACAATTAAATACTAAATTTAAATGAGCATATATTAATTAAACATATAGAATCTCATTGATGTTGTGGTGTAGTTGTTGTCCACACAATACAACTAACAAGTTGGCATCAATTCAATTAAATGACATTTGGCTTCTACACTCTACAAGCATCTCACAAACACTAACCCATCTTTTGTTTAATCTTCACGTTCTCTGCTTGCACATCTGTCTAGAAATCAAGGTGCCATGCTATATTTCCAAGTCACTCGTCTTTACATCCATACACCTTTCCTCACTAACTTCACTTGGCTAGCTGGTGGATCAATTAAGTCCATGTTTGGATTTAGTTTTGAAATAATAAAATATAAAAAATTGGTTTTCAACTTTCAAGAAGGCTAGTAAACGCAAAAAAACTTGTGTACCTGCTTTTGCCAGATGTTTTCCTTACCAACTTTAAACTTTCCCGTACCAAATTTGTTTGAACTAGTGGCATCGAGAATTAAATCATCTGCATAGGTTAAAATTCAAGTAAATAACAATGAAATTGGAGTTTGTAAATAATGAGTAGTCAGGTTTTGATTGAATGTAATTTTAGATATAGACAAACATGAAATTTATTAGTGCTCTTCTACATGCTTTCTTGTTTAAGCTCATTGATAGACTATTCTTGCATGATAATTTAAGACCAGTGGGGAGTTTCACATAGACTTCATCAATTAAATCACTATATAAGGAAGATGTGATAACATCTAATTAGTAAAGATTACAATTAGATGAAGCAATTAAAGAAAGCATGATACGAATAGTAGTCATCTTTGATACATGACTAAAAGTTTCAAAGTAGTCGGTGCCAATTGTTTAGGTGAAACCCTTTGGAAAGAAAAGGGTTTAAACAACCATTTTGAACAACTGGCTTTCTTTATGAGGAGGGAATTCAGTAATAGTCCAAGTATTCAATATTTATCAAGGGTGCTAACTCGTTTTCAATGGCCATTTGTCAAATTTTATCTTGTGTGTTCTCTTAGTAGGAATTTGGGCAATGAATTAGTATATTTGTAAATGATCCATAAGAGAAGGTGTGGAAGTTTCATTAAGGGGGCGACTTAACATGTCTCCAACACCAACTTTCTAGTAGTTCGTTTGTTGGAAAGAATGCAGGTCATTTGGTTAGACACTTTGTTTTTTAATTGTTTGCCTTGTAGAAACATGGAGGTGACATGTCTTATTTCGTAATAGTATGAGAGAGGGAGGTAAATGTAGGTTGCCATGTTCTTCAAAGAAATAGGGGAATTAACTACCTTTAGTCCATGCTTCTAAGAATGAGAACTGTGAAATCTATCTTTTTGGAATTTGAGATCCAAGACCACAAGATTCTTATAATTATATCAATTCCATTGTTAGTTGTCATTTCGACGTTCCAACAAAAGCATATTCGAGACAAAATTGAGAGATAAGTTTTGGTTGATAGAAGCCAATATTGACAGAAAACAGTAAAAGATACACCTCGGCGCAATTGGCATCGATGAAGTAATGTAAGGCCAAAGACTTAGCAAGTTTTCTAAAGGGATTTGAAGCGGATTCGACAAATATTCAAATAAAGTTATGATTGATTTTGGCGCTTATCTGATTTTTGGAAAAGAGATACATGGAAGCATGTGAAAGGCTAGAGACATGCAAACGAGAACGTGTCAATCTCTCAGAAGAAGACCGTTCGTGGTAGTTAGCTTCAAATGATTTTATATATATATATATATATATATATATATATATATATATATATATATATATATATATATATATATATATATATATATATATATATATATATATATATATATATATATATATATATATATATATTATAATTATGTGTGTTCACTTTTGTACAAATTACTCAAATAAATTCAAAGTACCACGTGTTCGAGAAACAAATTCCCGAGAATATACGTATGAAACACCAATTTTACATTCAATGTCATTCATTTTCGATTAAAGTCTTTTACATTTCATTTAAGTTTAAATCAAAGTTCATTTACATTCCAGTCTTTATTTTAAAGTTTTTTTTCTACTTATGAAATAATAATCTCTTCGATAGAGATTCATACCCACAAACTTTAGAAAACACAAAATATACACTATCTTCCTATGATCAATCTAGTCAATCCTGTAAGTAATCAGAGTCTTTAGGATTCGAAAGATTAGCGATTGATTACGCAAAACACTACACACATAGATTTTCACCATAGCAGTGTGAGATTGCTCTAACGCCATAATAACCCTAAAAACTCTAACAACCTTCCATAATAATAGGTTGTCTTGTATTTTACTTTTAGCAAGTACGATTGACGTTCTACTAGGGGCCTAGTAAAACTGACTATGGCCGCCACTACAATATTAGGGGGACTAATTTTGTGAGTTGACCAAAATAAGAGAACCAAAATTGTAAGTTAACCTTTAATTTTATGGAATTACTTTTTTGGTAGTCACACATAAAAAAGTGACATGAAATCTCTTTGTAAAAAAATAAAAAATGACTTGAAGAAACTCTTAGGTGAAAATAAACATAACACATCATCGTTTCTACAATGGTAAAGAAAATAACATGTGGCACACCTTGTCAACATCTTTGGCACACTGACATTTCTATATGTATATCTAATGATAAAAAGTCTGTCATGTGACATTTCATATTATCCTCTGTTGACAAAAGTTAGCTTGAGGGATCACTAGTGTAGGCAAAAAATTTAAGAGGTCAAAGTTTAAAGAAGATGTTTTAAGAAACTAAAAAGCTAGTCGGGGGACTTCATACTTATTTAACCAATTTTACTTTTAATGAAATCGATAAACTCCCATAATTTTCAACGGAAGCTTAGTTTTCAATTACCATTTCATTGTGTTAGATTTAAGTGTAAATGATTAAATCACGCATCAATTATTATAGAATATGATGGATATATATATATATATATATATATATATATATATATATATATATATATATATATATATATATATATATATATATATATATATCTTAAGTGATATGTGGTGTCTTCCTCTTATATACTCTAGGAACATTTGAAAGATTATTTTGTCTACTTTTCTAAATTCCACATCGTACATTTATATATCTTTTGAAAAACAATGAACCCCAAGATATATAGTTTAAGACAACAAATCAGAATATTCAAAATAACAATTACATGAAATATATGTATATATTGTTCTTCACTCTCCTTGCAAATCAACTTGTCTTAGCATGGCAAGTATTTTGTTCAACAACATGCTTTAGAATTCTCGACTAATTTTGAACATAGAAATCCATTGCATCAACCCTTGATGATAAATCTTATTCGATTAGAAACCAATAAAAGATGTGTGAGTCACTGGATTAGCAATTGTGCTGCAACTGGAGGCATAAAGAATCCATGCTGCAACTGTAAGTAAAAGTAATACATAAGTTTACGAATCATTCATTGATAAACACTTCCACCTTAAAAATAGATGTTTAAAGCTTAATCTATATTCATTCAAAATTTTAAGATGATATGAAACTTTATTAGACTACCAAATTACATACATTGGTTACGTGAAGGAATAAATTCTTCCATGTTTCGATTTCATCGAGACTATAAAGCTTTCTAATTCCTCCATATAATCCACCCCCACCTGCTCGATCACCTTGTTCACCATTCTTTCTTGATAACTTTATTCGTCTCATATTCGATCGCTCAGGATATTGCTTGAACTCCACGATCAACATATCTATCATAAACACACAAAATAGGTTGATTATTTAAATGTCCGTGTTCGTGCACTTATCTAACTACTTACTAAAATAGTTAGAAAAAATTCTCACCACTGCAATGGCACTGGCAATAATTCTCATTCTCGTTACATGATTCTAAGTGGCTTATAACTGCATACCACCAATCTGCTATATACATTTCATAGTTATTATGAATGTGATTTTAAATCTATTTTGTAGAAATAGAGTTATATTAGAATCATATATATACCATAAGGACTTTGATTACTTGCTCTCCACTGGATCTCAATATGATTCCCTGGTTTCAACTTGTCTAAACAATCAGAGACGTGAACAACATATGGATAACAATCAACTGGTGGAACTCTCACCATATCCCACTCCACATTGTTTCCAAATAATCGCCAACCCCCATATTGATACCTAAACACAAATTGTTTATGCAAAAGTAAAAACACGATTAAGATTAGAAAATAAGATGGAAGACGGAAAATTAATCTTGTTTATCATATTGGACAAGTTGGTGAAAGTTATATGCATATTTCATCAATCAAATTAAATTAGATTAAGGCTTGTTTACATTAACTTTGAGAAATTAATTTTTTATGTATTTTAAAAAATGAAATTTCATAAAAAATAATTAATTTAAAATATTCTATTGTTTCAATATTAAAATATAATTAAAAGATTAAATATTTTTTTCTCTTATCTTCGACTTGGAGTTTAATTTGTTCTCTTAACTTTTAAAAATACTATTTTAATCCTTCAATTGTACGAAATACTTCACGTTAATCCTTTATGTTAACTCAGTTAATCAAAGTCAATGAGATAGTCTACGTGGCATAGACATGCAAGCCATCTGAATGCCACACAATAAATTTTATTTAAAAAGTGGTGTTGCTTTTCGATCCGGGTTCATGTTCATTAAAAAAGTGGGGGTTGTTCTTCAACCTGAGTTTAGGCTGGTGAGGAACTGGGTTTGAGAATTGAGCTAAATTGGAAAGAAGATAGATGTTAGACTTGTTGAACTTGGTATGAATTTCTGTCCAGGTGAAAGAAACATGCATTAGAGTCGGAATCAAAAGCATCATCTATGTCGTTTCCAAAACTCATCTTCAGTCTTGTACATAGAAGCATCATTCGAAGAAATCCAAATTCTATAGCAAAAGCTTATATCAAACGAACTTCGATTTCCCACACTAGTATCACCATCAATGACACCTTCACGTACACTCCTTCTAAACGTGACACACTAAATCAAAACCCACAAACCATATTTATAATAACATTTTCTTCAATTCGGTGCACCCATCATCAGAGGCCTACCACTCCAACCCACATCTCACTTTAACAACGTTGTCAAAGCCTTCAACTACGAGATGGCCCAACTCTTCACCACGAACGAATCTACACCGGATTAGAAAATATATTTTCATCATGAGATGGTTTAGGTTCCTTAATGATGGTGTATCTAAGGTAATTTGTGTTGGTGATGTTTTCTTGCAAACCAACATGAGAATGTAATTGTTGCTTAGAGGTATCAAACATGCTCTATATGTCCGCTTTAATTTGTTCTCTATGCATATCCTTGATGATTGTGCTTATGGCAATCACTTTAGTTATGTAAAGTGGAAACTCAACAAAGGTAACTTGGTTGTGGGTAGAGGGGAGAAGCTTTCTAAAATGTATTGGAAAAAAGCTTTGGTTTCTAGGGACATTATGAATGATATCGACATGGAAGCATTTTTGTGGAACCTAAAACTTAGTCATATTAGTGAAAAATGGACGAATGTTTTGGCCAAAAAGAATGTTCTTATAAGATTAAATAATGCAGATTTGGAGAAGCGTTCTCATTGCATGGTTGGTAAACACACTAGAGTATTTTTTATGAAACATTATCCCTCAAGGAATTAAAAGTTTCTTCAATTGGTACGTTATGATATTTATGGTCCATTATAGGTAAAATTCTTTAGTGGTTCACTTTATTTTGTTACCTTTATTGATGATTGTTCCCATAAAGTATGAGTTTATGCCTTGAAGTTAAAAGACGAAGTGTTGTAGAAGTTCAAATGATTTCATGCTTTGTTAGAGAGGTGGACAAACGAGAAGCTAAAATGTGTTCGTTCTAATAATGATGGTGAGTATTGCACATGAAAAGATTCTTCCCAAGACTCCTCAATTGAATGGTTTAGCAAAGAGGATAAGTTGAACACTAATTGAGAGAGTAAGGTAACACAAAATTTGGTTTGTAAAGAATATAAAATATGATCATTTGAGAGTCTTAGGTTGTAGGAATTTGTGCATATTCCAAAGGATGAAATATTCAAATTGGATGCAAAGTAAAAACAATGTATATTCATCAACTATGGGAAAAATGAATTTGGTTACAAGTTATATGATTCTATAGCAAAGAAGCTTATAAGGAATCACGGTGTGGTGTTCATAAAAAACCAAACTATTGAAGACATTGATAATATGGAGAAGACTACACCGAAGAAAGATAATGGTTTGTCTAATACTTATCCAGATTGATTACATGTTCATAATTTAGATATTACTGGTGGTGATGATCACAATGGTGAGCCAATTGATTATGTTGATGATCAACAACCTGAAGATGATGTGAATATTCCAACTAAGGATGATGAATGGGGAAAATGATATGTCATCGGATGAGAATCTCGGTGAAGCTCAATAATCATCTCAAGTTCAATTTAAGAGGTCTAATAGATAGAGACAACCTTTTATAGGTATAATTTTGATGAGTATGTGACCTTGGCTGATGAGGATGAACCTGAGTGTTTTCAAGAGGCCAAGTAAAGTGAAGAAAATCAAAATTGGTTGGATGCAATTCATAATGAGATGAAATTATTGAATGATAATCACACTTAGAATTTCATGAAGTTTCCTAAAGGAAAAAGAGCTTTGGAAAATAGATGTATTTATAGAGTTAAACATGATAGCAACTCTAAGTCTCCAAGGTATAAAGCTAGACCAGTGGTGACATATTTCCTTCAAAGAAATGGTGTTAATTTTAGTGATATTTTTTTCACCTGTTGTAAAGTTATCATCAATCAGAACCGTGTTGAATTTTGCTGCTACTATTGATTTAGAGGTTGAGAAAATGGATGTGAAAATGAATTTCTTTCATGGTAATTTGGAGGAAGAATATACATGAAACAACCCAGTGGTTTTTGAGTTAAAGGAAGAAAAGATCATGTGTGTAGATTGAGAAAGAATTTATATCGGTTTAAAGTTTGAGTTTGTTATGTGAGATCAAAGATACCAAAAGACTACTTCAAATCATTGATTCTTTGTTAGAAAATATTTTAATGATGACTTTATTATCTAGTTGCTAAATATCGATGATATGCTCATTGTAGGTAAAAATATTTCTAACATTCACAAATTAAATATGCAGGTCGTCGAGTCATTTTCCATGAAAGACATGGGAACATCTAAATAGATTCTTGGTATTAGAATCATGCACAACAGAAAAGAGAAAAAAAATCGGATGTCACAAGAGCATTATATCAAAATATATTGTAAAGATTCCAAATGGAAAGTTCAAGTTGAGTTCTAATCAAAGTCCTTCAAGTGAAACTGAATTGTTTGATATGAAATGTGTTTCTTATGTGTCTGTTGTGGGTAATTTGATGTATGAAATGGTGTATACAAGATCATATATAGCACATGATGTTGGTAAAGTCAGTAAAGTTTTCTCAAATCCAGACAGAGCATTGGAATATTGTAAAAAGATTTTAAGGTATATTCATGGTACTACTTTTGCAAGACTTTGCTTTTGAGGATATAAGCCTACTCTGGTGGGGATACTCTGACTTTGATATGGCTGACGACATTGATTCTATAAATTCCATTTTAGGTTACATGATTAAATTTATAGGGAAACTCTGGCTTGACAGTCCAGATTGAAAAAGTGTGTAGCGTTGTCTACTATAGAGATTGAGTTCATTCCCACTACTGAAGAATGCAAAAAGTTATTATTCGTGAAGAAATTATTATATGAGTGTGATTTTGTTCAAAACAAATATGTGTTGTTTGTTGATAGTTAATTTGATATTCATCTTGATAAGAATTTGACTTTTCACAATAGGTCAAAACACATTGATGTGAGATATCATTAGATATATGATGTCTTAGATGCTAAGTTGTTAGAGTTAGATAAAGTTCATACATATGATAATAATTCTGATATGATGACTAAAGCATTACCAAGACGAAAATTTAATGTTTTTTGTAATATCGTTGGATTAGAGATTTCCTCCACATAGTTGTGAGGGGGAGATTTGCTAGATTTGTGCTCCCTTCCTATGTGGAAAAAGATTCAAATATAATTAGCTCATTTGTTTTACTTATTTAAATGGAGATGATCAATATAAGACTCTGTGATATAGAGTGAGAGAAAAGGCTTCAAAAGAGAAAAGATGAGAGAACTTTATTTTTGTTTTTCTATAATCAATCTCACTAAATCAGTGATTCCAGATTCGTTAACCGTCAGATTGAGACCAAATTTAGAGAAGAGGTTATGAACACCTATATTTAATTTTTGACCTTTCAGATATTCAAAATGAGGTATGAGATAAGAGATATATGTTTTGCACTAAAGTTGCGGATTTGGGTAATTTTTTTATTTTCTTGATTCTTATTTGTAAGCTAGTTTGCTTTGTGATTTACATTTGTTAGAATTAGTTTGTGAATCACTTGAAGGCTCTCTTGTACCCTTCTTTGATTATTGTGGAGCTATTTTTTTAGAGGTTTACCACGTTAAGATATCAGTGTTCTTTTGTGTCTTTATTTGTTAGATTTAATATCATATATTTGTTGTTGGTCCTAATAAGTTCTTACAAGTTTAGAGAATTTTATATTTGTCGAGTATGAGTAGGTTCTTGTGTGTTTATTTCCCATCAATGTGTTGTTTTTTATTTATTTATTTTAATGTGTTTTTTGTTCTTGTACTTGAGTCTATTTCATTATGTTTTTTTTCGTAATTGATCTTTATTTATTTAATTTTTTGAACGACTTAGACTTAAGATATGTAGAAATTCTATTATACGCTATTAAAAAATATCTTTAGTCGACTTCTTTAGTAATGATTAAATCTTTTACAAATTATATTAAAAAAATTGGCGGACCGGACTTGATTTTTAAACTCAAGCATCAAAATTGTCTCGTTTCAATCTGAAACTTTTGGACAAGTTTAAAAGGAATGGTCTAATCAGGTAGTTTGTCTGCTCTCCCATCCATATATGTAATCAATGCAATAAATATAAAATAGGAGAATATAAAATATGTGAATAAATAAACTTTTGAAATACCTAGCTTGAAAGGTATTTGATTCAGAGTCATATTTAACCAAGGCATTGTGAACCACTAATCCCTGCAAACAAATTCAATCTATAAAACATTGAAAATTAAGTTTACAATCAACTATAAATTGAGTATTTAATTACCTTGTAGACCTGAGCAGGAAACCAAAACCTACCACGTTCTAAAGAGAAATACAAAGACATCATGAAGTGGTTTGACCATTGATTATTGATTAGTAAAAAAGAATCTTGTAAGTAAGAACAAAGGTAGAGATTAGGCCAAACACCAACAAAGGAACCAAATGATCCATTGTGATTGTTGGTTCTATGATTCCCTTCCTTTGCTATTGTAACATGCAAATTCCACTCTTTATAAACAGCCTCTCCAATGACTCTACCCCATTTGTTTTTCAAGTGCTTTTCCCATAAATCATCACTTTGACATTTGTCCCTTAAGAATATGCACACCTCTAACATTCTACATAGATCTTCTGGTGAAAGTTGGTTGAGGATTAAATCTAAGGTCATTTCAGGCAAATCCAAGAGGGGAGACATGTTCTTTGATGAGCTAGCTAGTAAGTTGATTAGTTCCTTACTCTATAATTCTTCTATGTAGACAATACAATTCATCATCATAAGAGCTAATAAAAAGGAAAGAAAGAGTAACTATCAATGTTCGATGATCACTATTTCTTCCTTGTTTTTTTCACCTACTTTGCCGGCCATGCCTTGGATGAGATTCGATGCTATAAAAAATTCTTGTAGTTATGCATTCAAGCTTTAGTATCCTCTAGATTAAAATCAAACAATTTTGATTTAAGATTTAGAAACTAAATATTAAATTTATTATTTTTAAACTATAGAATCAAAATCAAACAATTAATAACATCATAATTAGTAGTCTTGCTTTTGCTTTCGAACATTCTCTCAATCTCTCAAAAAAAAATTTTTAAAAAAGGCAATTTTTTATTCCACCTTATATCTTTCTTGTGTATCATGTGAATTTTCTAAAATGTCTCTAGAAATCGAAAGTATACTTCTGGTTCACAACCTATATCATGTCAATCACATTGAAAAGGGTTGAGTGTAAATCAGAAGTATAACTACGATTTCAAACCGTAAGTATGGTTCTGATTCCTGGACGCACTTAAGGCCGTCAGAAACTTTTTCCCTCTCCATAACAGCAAACATTTTCCAAAACAAACAAAAACTCTCTCAAAAACTCCTTTCAACTCTTTTTCTCAAAATCAATTTTTTTCTCAAACAATCAACACATACCATCAAACATTGCATTAGGTGCAGTGGAGGGTGCGAGGCATCCGAAACTGCAACTCACCTATTTTTTTAGTGTTCGTATTATGCAGGAATTTGGCAGAAAATCATCAGATGGATCGGAGTGCAGGTTGTGTTTCCAGTTGGAACGTGGGATCATCTTGATCAATTTAGTTCGCTCGGAGGAAATTCAAAGAAAATAGTCCAAAGATTCAAAACCATTTTGGTTTGTTTGTATATGGAATATATGGAAATCCAGAAACAACCTGTTATTCAATAATAAAATTGTAGCAGAGGCTCATATGCTGGAGGATATCCAAAGAGTATCATGGTTTTGGCTAAGCAAAAAACATAATTCGATTCGACATAATTCTCACAATTGGTTTCAAAATTCGTGGTTGATGTTGAATTCTGGATAAGGGGTTGCGGGAGAAAAAGAGCAGTAATTATTTTGCTGAAGTTATGTGGATTTAGTGTGTCTGTTGCTATTATTGAAGTTATGAGGATATCCAAGTCCAAAGCTGTTGCGTTTTTCTTTTTGTTTGTCAAAGTAGAATTAATGATTTCGCAGTGTTTTGGTTCTGGTTTTATCGGCAGCAATAGGATATCCTAATTGGCAATTGAACTAATCCTTGATTGCTGTATTTGATGGTGGCACTTCTGTTTAATAAATTTTGCCTTTTCCAAAAGAAAGTCCAAAGGAAAAGGGAAAACCTGACAACACCATGCCCCAAACATATTTCATTTCATAGTTTCACTTAGCATTTGTTTGTTTATGCCTTTGATCTTATATTAGTGCTCGTTTTTATTGAGTTACTATTGTTTCGCTTCTTATTTTCACATAAGTGTACTGTTTGAAATATTTAAAATTGATTTTAATCGTGTAAACTTGATTATATCTTGTAAAATTAACTCTATTTAAAGTTAGAATTTAAAGCTTTTAAATTTAAACATAGGAAAATTTCATTCATATCAGTTTTTCAAAAATTCATTCATCTTTATCACTTTTTTATCTTCAGTTCAATTTTAATCATAATCAATTTTATAGTATCAATTAACTTAAAATCAATTGTTTTCAACTCAAGTTTAACCATAGTCAATTATACAGAATTAATTAACTGAAATTCAATCGTTTTTACAGTAAAATCAAACACACTCTAAAACTGCCTCTAGACTCACAACCGAACAAGAATTTTATTATTTTAAAATCATTAATATTTCTTACATAAAAATACACTCTCACATAATTTTTTTTATAAAATAGAAAACAAAATAAAAAACATTGTATCAAATTTTACGTCGTATTGAGACTATCCCTCCACCCGCAACTGATTTTGGAGCTGATATGCGAATTAGTATTGGTGATGAAGGAAGTAAATACACTGTGAGCAAGATGTATCAGATCCTGACTTGTATCAATGATGGGGAGCCCGATAACTCATGGAAGGAAATCTGGAAAACTGATGTGATGGAGAGAGTTCGGACGTTTGTTTGGCTGCTGCGTCACGATGGCCTTCTAACAAATAGCAAGAAAGCTCGAATGGGCCTTGGCAGTGCAATGTGTTGTAGATGTGATGTGGTTGAAGAAGATACTATCCATGTGTTACGTGATTGTCCGCAGGTGGAGTCCATGTGGCGGCAAGTGGTTTCCACTAACAAACACTATTTTTTTTGCAGGTAATCTTGATGCTTGGATTTCCAGTAATATGTTGTATAACACAAGTTCCCAGAACAGCAAGCAATGGAGAGTTTTTTGGGCTACAGCTTGTTATAATATTTGGATTTGGCACACAAAAGAAATCCATGACGACAACTTTAACAGACCGGCATGTATGATCACTGCAATTAAACACCAAATTCAAAATTATGCTAGTGCTAAAGCTGCAACGAGAATTTCTATCTCTCCAGCGACAACGGTGCAAATGATATGTTGGAAGGCACTGCCTAGAGATTGGGTTAAACTTAACACTGATGGTGCAGTTAATAAGTATAATGAGGCCAGATGCGGTGGGCTTATCAGAGGTTGCGAAGGGGAGTGGCTGGGAGGTTTCTCAAAACAAATTGGTATTTGTAATCCTTATGTTGCTGAGTTGTGGGGAGTTTATGAGGGCTTACGATATGCGGAGAATATGGGATTTAAAAATATCGTGGTTGAAATCGACTCCAAAGAAGTCGTCCAAGACATTACGTGCAAATCATCCACTAAACCTGTGAGTAATTCTATCATTAAGATGATTAGAGAACTCTTCATCCATGGTATCGAGATATCCCTCACGCACGTTTACCGGGAAGCTAATAGTTGTGCCGACGCTCTAGCAAAAAATGGAATTTCTCTTCGAGATAAGTTTCACTCGTACCAAGTTTGTCCGGATTTCGTTAAGGAATCTTTTGTTAATGATCTTGTAGGGAAGCAATTCCCACGTTTAAGTTATTTGTAACTTTCTTCTCTGGGGCTTTTGCCCCTCCTTCTTCCAAAAAAAAAAAAAACCGTATTTAAATACTGTTGGTGTTAGACATAATATTTCTCTAAGTATAAAATAGAATAAAATCAATTAAAATATAAAATGCTACACAATTTTATATACATCATTTGACAATTACAGAAGAACCAAAAAAAACTATGCAAACCTACATTGAAGAACGACAAATTCAAATCCACTCTTTGCAATACTCACTCTGCTAATCAATCAAGATGGTTCATGCATTGAACTCAAAACCCCAAACTAAAAAACTAACCACTCCTATGTTATGATGTTAGCACCAAAAAAGGGAGCAGGACATACAATATAGTTATTTACTTGTCATTTTCATTGCTGGTTTCTGGTTAAGCTTTTCATCTGTATAGTATGTGATATCAGGCTACTCTCTCTGACCTGCCAATGATTAAGAATTTATCAATAAGTTTAGAGTTATTATACCTACCACAACTTTATACAACAAAATCATCAAATAAAATTCATAATAAGTGCTTTTAAGCTTAAACACTTATTTTCGGATTACAAAACGTACCTGCATAGTTCTAATTGTTGATAAAAGATCTCGGCACTCTTCAAGCAAACAACGCTCCTTCGCACTTAAGTTGTCAAGTTCGGCTACCAGTGACTTTACATTTACAACCTATAAATGGAAAATGCTTTCAGGTATTTTTCAATGCCAATTGCTGAAGTTCAAATGCTGGTTATCCATAAAATGTAAATATGTAAATTCTAAATCATAACAAAAGAAGATTACAAAGGAAATAAAGTAAACTAGATGAATCAACTCATAATATGAAATGGACAAATACACCAAGCAAATATAGGTTTAGTCGAAATATTTCGGCAATGGGAAAAAATCATGCAAATCTTTATATACTTAAATGCTTGTTAGGTAAAGATAAAAACAGGGTTTAACATTGTTTTTTCATTACTTCAAATTCTTGAGGGAGGTACAAATATAAGGAATATGACAATGTAAGGACATGTAATATATACATTTTCAGTAACACTTCCATTATGAATCGCTACTCATGACAATTAAATTTAACTCAACAAAATAGTAGAATACTTAGGAATTTACTTAAAACAAGGAATGATATTCTAAAGCAAAGCAACGTTGATTCTTTTAGTGACTTGGATAACTTTCTGTCTCACTAAGAAGATGTTTGTAAAAATGGCACTCCGCCTCACATCAAATAATGTCAATTCGTAGATTGGAATGTGGTAATCAAAAGACTAAAAGGAAAGGCTATATTGTAGACAATTCTAAATATTAAAAGGATACTAAAAGACAGAAACAAATAATAAGTAAAATCAGCTAAGTTTGAAATCCGAAACTACTGCTATTACAGTATAATAATAGTATATGGAAATAGGAATAGGAAATATAGCTTCTGATGATATAAAAGCAGAGTTTGATAATATGTTAAGTAGATTTTATAGAGATGATATTATAGTTACAGGAGGAAAGATGCAGTTCTTACTCGGTACATGTTTGAATCAGAAACTGGTTAGTTTTATTGGCTGTGACAACCTCATCCAATTGTTCGTAACATAAAGTCTTAAAATGTTATGTGATGCTGGGCCACATTTTTAAGTCTTAGTACAGGAGAGAAGAGAAGTTGAAGTGGTTCAGATGGGAAGTTTTAAGAAGCAAGATTGTACGAATCAAACTCTATAATGACATTCCACTTTTGTGCCTATATATGAACCTCTTAAAACTTCTTAAGCTTTTGTGCTTTTATTTTCAGGTTGCATTGATTCTCATGCCTATATATGAACCTCTTGAAATTTGTGTGCTTTTATTTTCGGGTTGTTTGGTAAGAGACACAAATATATGCCTAGAATAACTTCAGTTGATTTTCTATCACAATCATAGAATTTACCATCACTTTAAAACAAATATAATTGAGATCCAACATTCATTAAGACATCATGGAAAAAGGATTATATAACTTTGGTAACAATAGGCATATATAAGAGACACAAATATGCATAGAATAACTTCCGTTGATTTTTCTACCACAATCATTTAATCTAGCCAGAGAATCACAATATACCACAATCATACAATATACTGATCATTTTGTCACAAATATAATTGAGATCCAACATTCATTAAAACAGCTTATAAAAGGATTGCATACCTTTGGTAACAGGAGGCATATGGAGGATGCCATGGCCTGCATCACATCCATTGCTGAACAGATGGCGTCCTTCAAATTTAGTAAATCTATCTGTAGCAAAAATTCAAAGGTTTCATATTAATCCGGATATGATAATAGGTAATAGCAATTGAATTACTTTGTAACTATAATATAATAATTAAAGAAATAACAGAAAATGATAATACCTTGGCCCCACCAAAAACAGGAAGGCGTAAGGTGCTGGCCTTCAGCGCTTCAGTTGCTCCAGAGAGAGAACCAGAGTACACCAGATCCAGAATAGCCCAGTCTTCCAAATAGATCATCTGGTAAAATAGTTTCTATTAAGAACTTATGAAAGCTAAACATGAAGCCAATGTAACCATATCCACCTTATCTACAACTGGAAAATATGTCTCGATCATATGATGAAAAGAGAAAAGTAATACATTTTGGCAGAACTTCAAATTGCCAAAAATATTCCTAATAACCTATAGCAGAGGAACAACACCGCACAAATGAGTTTTAGTTAACATGCCCAGACATGATAAAAAATGGACAGGTAATAAAACTATCTACATGAAGCCAAGTTCCATGGAATGATTGTCATTCTATAACGGAGTAAATAATGGAGAAATGATTAAAAATTCATATCAATGCTAAAATACAACAGTAAATTCAGCACATAGCTAAGGATCATACTTGCTCCTTCAGGATGGATATTAACTTGAAATGTAGCTTCAACCGCTGTAACTCTACTCTTTTGGCTATAACAGATTCACGAAGGCTTGATGTAGCTTCCCAAGCACCATAGAGGCTTTTCTGATACAAGAAAGATTATTTAGGTAAAAGTATATATTTAAAAAAAAAAAAAAAACCATAATGGAAGACTAAACATATATTAATAAGTTGTATAGAACTTATGAGATCCTATATATGAATTGATCTAAACTAGAATCATAACAAAATACATTCACTAAACATCCATCACAAAAGCTATTCACTATCTTTCCATTAACATCCATCAATAAACATGACAACAAGGAGTAATTCACAAGCAATCATGACATTAATAGTAACATTTCAATACAAAACAAAATTTGTAATATGGAAAAAGAAAAGATACCTCAGCATTCAATGTTTGTGCAGAGAGGGAAGCATCAGCTCTAGCATTCACAAATCGCCATTGCATGAGCCTGTTATGTATGAGTCTCAATGAATGTGCATCAGCTACCCTGTTCTCTCCCGTCTTCCCCCTTGGAACATCAACAGCAAAACTCAAAACAGAAGGCTCATTAACAAATCTACTAGTCAGACTACTAGCAATTCCATTTCTTCCTCGAGAAGGACTCATGCCACGGCATGGAGACCACGGTGATGGTGAGGCTAGCTGACTCGGAGAAGCAGGACGAACAGCAGAACGAATAGGAGAACCTTGTAACCGGCTATTCACAATTCCTCGTGGAGACGATGCAGGACTAGTCAACAGTGATTTCTTCGGCACCAAAAGCTGCTTAGGAGGATCCATTGCTTTATTTCCAATTCCACCATTCCTTGGAGCCGGAAGATCTGTTTGGCGCCGCAACGGAATATTAGCCTCCTGCAAGAACCTCGCCGGCACAACACGAGAACCTCCGTGCATTTGTTTTCCTCCATTATCCTGTGCTCCTGAAGAACTACCAGATGTTACGCTTTCGTTATCAGAGTGAACAAGCTCTTCGGGTTCAATTTCACGTTCAGATCCGCCATTTTTGTTGCTTTCCAATCTCAACGTAACTTCCTGAGACACTCGAGGATCCAACAACGAATCACGCAATGACCTAACCACGTTGTTTCCAGGTCCATTCAAATTTCTCAACGAAATACCACAATCCAAGCTTCTATTCATGAAATTCGCCTGTTGCTGTTGCGATTTCCCCGGCCACCGGTGCTGATCCAATGACCTCGAAACCGAATGCTCCATCTGATCCGAATTTCCGCTAACTCTTCCTCTCGTAGCTACCGGTGTAGTTGCCGTAGTAACTTTCCTCCTCTCCGGCGTACTTTTCCTCACACTCTGACTCGTCGGCGGCGGTTTCGCTTTACTGACCTGAAACGAAAACGACTCTCCCTGGAACGAAACAGACAAACTCCGAGTCGAAGTAAGCAACATTCTCTGAGCAACCGGAGTCTCACCGCTAGGTTTAGGAGTTCCGAGCCTTCTCCTCTCCGTCGACTGAGACCTCTGCATGACCGCCGGCGTCAATTTCTGTCTCATCAAATTCGAATTCACCGCTCTAGTCACCAACGGCGAGTTACTTCTTTTAGGAGGCGACGAAAAAGACGACGACGAAGAAGAAGACGAAGACATATAACGAGAAGTAACTTCTCGTGCTTTCGGCCTTCTCGGCGGAGCAGTCGGAGCGATTGCATTGTCCGATTCAGAAGGTAACAACGGTGGCCTCTTCGGCGTTTGTGCTCTCTTCGTAACTTTCGTTGTGGATATCGCAGTCACCATTTCTCTCTCAAAATTTCAATTCCAACGCGAAATGTACGAATAAAATGAAACTCATCGTTCGAAATAAGAACCTAAAAATCAAACCAACACCGCGAAGCATTCAAAATTAATTAACAGTAATGTAGCAGAGAAAAAATCGCGAGCGTGGTTGAAAAAATGGGAGCGAAAATTTGACCGTTACGTATCGGCGTTGCTAAAAGTGTGCGTGATGAGTGTAACTGTCGTATAAGCTGAGAGAGTCACACGCGGCGTGATTGTGGGTTTTGGAATGGAAAATTTAACACCGAAAATGAGAAGGTGGAAGCTGAGCCACCAGAAAGAGTGAAGCGAAAACTCGACACACGTACGCGCGTAGTTAGAGAGAATAAATGCACTCGCCGTCACTCAAGCTTGTTGAACAAGGGTATTTTTGTCAATTGAAATAATTTTACGTCATTTTGTTGTGGATTCGCTTGAGCCTTTGTTGACACGGTATTTTATTTATTTAATTATTTTTGTATTTTTGACAAAAAAAATTATTTTATGAAATAAATAAAATACTAGTATGTAGTAAACGATGAAAACGACGTAGAAGAGTATAAAGAACAAACCTTGAAGTTGGAAGTGGATATTTGCGTTTTGCCGAGGGAATGAATCTTCGGAGAGACGTTAAGCAAACGACACGGCTTAGTTTTTGCTATGTGTACAAATTGTTTTTTGTTTATATATATAAATGAGACATCAATTTACAAATTTAGAATCAACTTCGTTTTTTACTCAATAATAAATGCAGTAGCATCTAGTACTATCTCCGTTCCTATATATAAGAGACAATTCAATTTTTAGATTCATTGAATAATCAATGTACCTAGTCTATAAATTGACCAAATACATTGATTATTCAATGAATATAAAAAATGAATTGTCTCTTATATATAGGAACAAAGGTAGTATTATTTTATGATTATTATTATTATAATTAATTGAGTTTTAGAGATGGGATGATTTTGAGGTTGCTTTGAAACTTGTTGAGTTTTAACGTTATGCATTCTCAATTGTGGTCTATTATTTTCTTTATAATTTTATTGATATTTATATTGCCCATGCTCCAAGAATTGCCAATAATGATTTTCTTTTAATGATGGCAATAATGATATTAGAAGCTTTTTATAAGTAAGATTTTGTTAGTTGCTAGATTAAAAGTTAGGGAACAAGATGATGACGGTTGTTCAATCATGTTTGGACTATTTTCTCATGGGGATGCGTTCATTAAGTTTCAAAGTGGGTGTAACATTTATCATCCTTTTTATTTGTCAATCTATGTATTGCTCTTTGGGTATGACCAAATATATTTCACTCCGGACGAATAGATTAAGTTAGAACACTTCAATCAGTCCATAGTCTCTTAAGCACGAGAGTCGTAAAGATAGAGTGATTATGCTAGAATATCTCAGTCCACAATCCTTTAAACATAAGACTTGCAAAGACAAAATAATTAGTGTTCAAAAGGGACACCAACTAATATGTTAATTGACATGTGTATTTGGATTTGAATTTTGGTTGTGGTATGTCACGAGAGATCGGTTGCAGCATGTTCAGGATTATTGGTTAAGCTTTGAATAAGATGGTACAAATTTGGGATTAATGGTGCAATTAATATAATGAAATGATAAAAAAAAATGGGAATAACCAAATGATGGGTCTTTCGTATGTTTGCATGCCTATAATGAGGGACCTTGATGATCTATCACACCAATGATGGTTGACACCCTATGTATGTCTACTCAACCTAGGAGGCATCTCTTCTTTTATAAGTGTACTACCCTTTTTTCCATTTTCACAATTTCCTCAATATTTATTCCCTTTGTATTATAAATCACGTTTTTTCCACTAGTTCGTTCAACTAACACTTTCTCAAGTGATTCTTCACCACGTATATTAAGTTAGAGTTTTATTGTCTATTTTCTATTTTTAATCATGTAGATGATCCTGTTCATTAAAGATTGATGGAAAAAGAATAATTAATATAGCCTAAAATGCATGAGAAGGGGTACATTATGTGGAATCATTGTTTGAAGAATTCAAGGTGACATAATGGGATGATACTTGTTGAATTGAGAAAGTTTGTGAGTTATGTTAGTATTTCCAGTAGCTCAGATTGTGACAAGAGTAGTGATAGTGGCATTATTTTTCCTTCTTCTTGTTTAGGACATGTAGGATCATTGATGTTAATTATGAGTATTGTTCGCTTCAATGACGGAGTTGATACCATTAGTTATGTCTAATTCAATAGTTTAGTCAAGGTGGCATCGTTTCATAAAAGTCCTTTATATTCATTAATATAGATGAAAAGGACATTTTATTAAAGCCTTGCACTGAGGGAGATAAAGCTAGTATGATAATGCCAAGAAGGATAATTAACGAATTTTTTATGTGTACGCATGTGTTATTTTTTGACACAGAAGTGTATATCTCATTCCATGTGTTTGAGCTGAAGGTATTGCACATCATTTATGTCTCCTCTTCTCAAGTACATCTGATTAGTTTGGCTTTCATTAAGGGGCTTGAGAGTACGTGTAAGGGTCTTGGGATCACGCCTACGATAAGTATTTTTCTATGGTACCAAGGGCATTAACAAGGGCAGTTGGGTTTCCATGAACGCCCTTGCAAATAAGGGCATGCTCCATCGTACTTGTTAAACTACAAGAATTAGAATGAGAAGTTTGTATAAGTACTGAGTAGCGATGAATGCTCGGAGGTCGTTTTTTAAGAGACTAGAGAGTACCAATTTACGTTGGACGAGTGATCATGTGTCGATAAATGAATTCAATATCATAAGCTTATATGGACAAAGAAATATGTTATTTATTTCTTATGGTAGTTCATACTTTATGGTAGATACTTTTGTGGTTGTAAAGATGTCGAGCAGGATGTTGTTACATGAATTTTGACATTAAGAACTCAGTCTTTTGTTAAAAAGCAAGAAAATCATTTTCTACATTCATGGAACTATAGTCAAACTCAATTCCTTTCATATCTCTAGTAATGTGTGGTATCAAAACTAGAATTTAGCATGTGAACTGACTTAGTTATACCTCCACGGTTGGAGTTCATGTGCTTGACTTCTTCCTTAAGATTTGTGATTGCTCTGATAAGTTTTTCCTTGTCTTGAAGCAAAACATTTATATTCGCCTTTTGTTTCTCACCAGATGTGTGTTTCTCTTCCCACTTAAGATACATTAGTCTGTATGTTTCAATGACATCTTCATCTTAGAGATCTTTGTCATTAGATTCACCATCATCCCGAACATTTGAATGTACTCTTGCACGGGTTATCTATAAATCACATTTAATGATTTATTATAAACCTTAACACTTAAATATATATTTTAAGTTTAGTTATTTACTAGTTTTATTAATGCATGTTTTTTTTTAGTAGATTATAAAGAGAAAAATGTGTGCTCTCTTTTGTAAATTTTTATGTGTTTTTTGCTTGACTATAGATGACTTCTGATGAGTTCTAACACCACAATACTGGAACAACACTTTAACCTCAACTTTGAGAAGAGAGTTGGACTAGACAAGGGATGCAACAGAAGTTACAAAGACTAAACATTCATAATTTAAGGGCTTATGTGGCACCGGTCAGTAAGATGGAACGCATTTGAATCAAATGGCAATGAGATAAAATCTAGGCGCCAGAGGACAAAATCTACACAACAATACACCCACTACAACACCCAACATGTCTCCCTATTGTAAAAGACGATTGCATGACATCGTTGTCGGCACACATGCGCCACTAGCCTACCACAAGACACTTTTGGTCCCACATGTTGATTGTACATGACTATAAAATAATCTGAAAAATAAGAGTTTGAGGGAAACATACTGATTCATTTGGGCCAAAAATCACGAATATCTAAAACCCATGATATAAGACACCACAAAACCTTAGATAGAAATGACTATAAAAGGACCTATTGGAGAAAATGCAAAGGAGGTTCGGCAACTCAGAGAGAAACACTTACTGGAATTTGGTGAATAGAGAGAACTAAACAAAATAGAGAGTTTCTTCTTCTCATCACCTCAAGTGTATGCTACCAGTATCTGGTATGATAGATTTCATCTTTTGTTGATTGAAAATTGTAAGAAGGCAAAAAAGTTACTCTTAGATTTTCATTTATTTTCCATTATGTGTTTAAGAATGTTTAGCTTAGGATCCAATATTGATGTATATACTAAGCTCATTATGAGATAAACTTCATTATGTTGAGTAACGTGAAGTTAATATGAAATAGTTGTTTATGTTGAATGATGTGTTGTTAGTGATTTATTTTACATGCATTATATTGTCATAAATTTTCTTCTTTGAATGATTAACTTAGAAAAATACAAGTTTTTTTATTGAAATACGTCCAACAATAAGTGAATTTCATGATAAAAGTGATTTAAAATAGTAGGATAGAGATATTCACTAGATTAGCTACTTTAGACATAAAGATCTATAATCATAAACATGCATTAATTTTTACAAGTGAAGCTTAGATATTTGTCCTATTGCTTTACTATATATGTTTGTGATGTTGTAGACCACAAGATCAATTTTTGACCTATTCTAGCATGAAACATCACACTATGGCCATTATTTATTTCTTTCACTCTTATTAAACAATTTTTGATACTATTTACTCCAAAATTGAACACATGAAAATCATCAACTATTATTATTTTTTCTCATTCTCCTTTACAAAAGAAAATTTTACAAATCAATCTAAGTTATTTTCCACTCCTTATGGATTCGACATCCATATTATGTTATCGCTACTTTAATATAACATGTATACATCCAAAGGTAAGTAATGAACCTATGAGTTCATCCACTTTAATAGAGACAATGTCCTAAGCTTTTTCAATTGTTATAACTTTCATTTCAAACCTATTTGAAGAGATCTTTGAATTTTTCTGTCCAACTTCTCTTCATAAGTTGAAGACTCCCTTTTAAAAGCTTTTATGTACAACTAGTGCTTCTTTTATTACGACTCCTTTTTTATTTCACTATCCCACCACATGCAACTAAATTTAATTCACATTATGGTTCTCTCAAAAGTGCTTCTTCATCTAAGCTAGAAGCATGTGTCCACAATCCATTTGGTTGACTTTTCATATTTCTTTGCACGATAGCCAATGGTGATTTGACAACTCCTCTTGATATACTTTCTGATAAAGACCAATGTCATGCTTTTACTGACACCATTTTGTTTTTTTCAACACAAACAAATGGCTCATTTTCTTTTACTTTTTCTGAATTTGATACCTCTACAACTTTCAAAACCTCGTCGTCATCATCTATATAGAACCTTGTATCAGCCCTAGGGTCCCACCTAAACATTGTTTAGGGAATGAAAAGCGTGGTAACACGATTCTCAGTGGACCAAGCGAGTCTTCAATAATTTTGACCGATTAAGCATTGTCATTCACACCGATGTTGAAGGTTTGGTTCTTAACCAAATTGTATTTTATCCTCACTAATATCCTCGCTACATCGGACTTAGTGTGGTTTTGCGTATCATTGTCATAACGGATGTAAGTTCCAACTAGGAAAGTGAGAAACTGAAAAAAATCGTGACACCAAACATGGCATGAAATCCCATAACACCTAGCCATGTCAGCCTTTCGTTATCAACATCATTTAGATTCCACCTTCGATCTCCTTGAACAAATTTCCTAGACATTCTTTTGTCTCTCTTACCCAATATTCCAATTTGCCTTCCACCGCTTCTTCGAGTAGGCATAAGTTAGTCTCTAATGACGTTGTCTTAATATATGTGTACCTCTCCAAATTTAATGATTCTTGGATGTTATAAGTCATGCAAGGGTTATCTTCCACCCCCACAAAGGCTTTCTTAAATCTTGCGACATCCTTTAGATCCTGTTGAACTCCATGTTTGTGAATAACAGTTTTCCTTTGTTGCCTCCAACTACCTGAGCAAAAGATTGCTTTTGTGGACCCATGCTTATTTCTGATGCAAAACCTTTTTTCCCTCAAAGACCTTCTTTCCCAGATAAGCATTATAGTTTTTTATGCCTCCCAAACCGTCAATGAGTTTTGTTTGATGACAATCTAGAAAACCTCAAAACGTTGACATGTAGCTTCCTCCCTTTGATGAAGATATTATCCAGATTCACCGTCAATTCTTCATTATCTTGGACGTTGAAGAATCTTACAAAGTTGTATATTTTCCCTCGAATTCCTCTTTGAAGGAATAACAACATCATCAATCACTCCATATTCATTAAACACACCATACACTTCCTTAGCACCACGATCATCTGGAATTTCCATGAAGAAGA
Source organism: Vicia sativa (assembly GCA_021764765.1). Taxonomy (NCBI): domain Eukaryota; kingdom Viridiplantae; phylum Streptophyta; class Magnoliopsida; order Fabales; family Fabaceae; genus Vicia; species Vicia sativa. The sequence goes on along the minus strand of CM038795.1, from coordinate 207,954,509 downwards.
CAAATGTTATCTGCCTCCCCTTTTGTTCGGTCTACTTCATACTTTTGAAATTGCCTCTTGTATCTCACATGGGTTTTTCTTTCCATCTTATGTCTCCAACCCTAGTCCATTTTCTCTCCTGCTCCATCTTCTAATGTAGATCACACATCTCCACCTATAAAAAGGCAAAGTTTCATACCAATTTTGATAGACGACACAAAATATTTATCCACATATTGAGAGTTTAGACTATGTTTTTATACATCTCTTATGATGGCATGTTCGTCCTTCAAAATAATTTTTTTTGTAAAAATGTATTAACATTGAAGTTATGGGCTATTTAAGTTTTTGAAACCAGGTTAGTCATGATTATATTAAGTATGGTAAATTAAATACAAAATTTAGGCTTAAATAGTATGTTGGTCCATATAAGTTAGCATGTTTTTTATTTTTATTTCTAATCAGTTTTTTTAAATAATCCCTAAATGTTGATTTTTTTTGTTGTAGTCTTTTTTGCAAGAAAATCTGTAAGAAACCAATAGATTTTAAATCCACGAGAAAATTTGCAGAAGAATTCAAAGAAAATTTGCAGATTTTCCTGCGGATTTTGAATTTAATGACTAAAACAAAACAAAAATTAACAGTAAGGACTATTTAGAATTAAATACATATTGGAGAATAAAAACAATAAAACGTTAATTTACAGAGATCCAAATAATATTTAAACTAGTAGGGTGCTCAAACCCGACAAATATTTTTGACCATATTTTTGGGTCTACACTTATGCTATTAAATTTATACCCAAAGGCAATTGAATTGGTTAACATTAAATATTTATACACAAAGGCAATGAAGCGAATTCTTTGTTGATACCAAATAAATGTGATCGATCAGTTTCATTATTATTAAAGGAGGCGAGAGTACAATCAAGAGGAAGAGAATCAGATATATCATTCAATCGGGTAAGGCTGATTTAGTTTTCCTCCAAGAAGTTAAATTAGGTGTTCTCAATGATAGCATAACAATAGATTTCAGGGGTGATAATGAGGTTGAGTGGACTTTTTCTGGGGCATCTGGTGCTTCATAGGGAATGGTAATTCTCCGGAGGAAGGGTTTTCTAGACTTGACACTACAAGAAATGTGGTTCCTAGCGAAATAGGGTAGCGACGTGATTAGCACGTGGGGGAAAAAAGCCTGTTGTGATGTGGTAGTAACGTTGCTGTATTGTTATATTAAAAAAATTAAAAAGAACGTTATCATATGGTGATTCAGAGGGAATCTACTTTACATTAAATGTAGCGACGTGTAAAATACGTCGCAACTAAATAAATAAATAAGTTAAGGAAAAGTTAGAACGTTAGTACATGGTGGGATATTTGAATTTTTTAAATTTCAAGTAGCGACATGGTACTCACGTCGCAGATTTTTAGGAGGGAAATAATTGTTGCATTGACGTTGACATATACTGCAAACTCTGAAATAATTATAGAGTAATTATTTTATACCGTTTGAATATAGCGACGTGCTTTCCACGAGGCAAGGTTGCGACGTGAGAACCACGTCGCTGCTATACTTATATAACGTTCACAGAAATAACCCATTTGCTACGTTCAATTTATAAGAGTTTATAAAATATACTTCTTCTCTGCCTCCCTCAACCTGCTTCTTTTCTTCTTCTTCTTCTTCTTCTTCTTCTTCTTCTTCTTCTTCTTCTGTTTCACCACCACCACCCTTGTCTCAACTCAAATTAACTCAACTCCTCTCCAAATTTTCTCCTAACAGGTAACTAAATTTTAATTGTATTTTTATTTCGTTTTTCAATAGTTTTCTGAAATTAATTTGGGTTATTTTTTGTTCAAGCTATTATTTGAAAGAGGATTGAAGAATAGTGAAGAAGAAGATTTTTGTACTAAAAGATTGAAGGACATTGAAGGAGATTAAAGTAGAAGTATTTTTGTAATTTATTTTTTAATTTGATTTTTATTCTGATTTATTTGGTTGTTAATTAGGTTTAATTTGATTTTTATTTTTATTATATATATATATATATATATATATATATATATATATATATATATATATATATATATATATATATATATATATATATATATATATATATATATATATATATATATATATATAGGTTTAATTTGATTTATATTATAATGTTTATAAATAGAAACGAAAATTATATTTTAAAACAGAATATAAAATATATAGTAAAAATATATTATGTTTATTATATTTTTATTAAATATATGTATAGAAAATAGAATTTTAGGTATTTTATATATAAAATATATGTTTATTTTATGTATAGAAAACATAATATATGTTTAGAAAACCGAATATATTTTTATTCTGATTTATTTTATTTTATGTATAGAAAACATAATATATTTTATATATTTATAAACAAAATATATGTTTATTACAAAATATATTTATAAATAAAAAACAGAATTCTATGTATAGAAAAAATAAATTGTTTATGTTTATATAAAAAAGAGAATATTTTTATGTATAGAATCTACCTTTATATTATGAAAATAGATTATTAAAAAGAGAATATTTTTATGTATAGAAAATAAATTTTTTATATTTGTATTAAAAAAAAAACAGAATATTTTTATGTATTGAAAATAGATTTTTTATGTTTTAAAATAGAATATAAAATATATTAAAAATAATTAAAAACAATTAAAAACGAAAATTGATATATTTATAATTAAAAAACAGAATTTTGTGTATAGAAAAAATAATTTTTTTATGTTTATATTAAAAAGAGAATATTTTTATGTATAGAATCTACTTTTATATTATGAAAATAGATTATTAAAAAGAGAATATTTTTATGTATATAAAATAATTTTTTATGTTTGTATTAAATTTTTTTAAAGAATAGAATATTTCTATGTATTGAAAATAGATTTTTTATGTTTATATTAAATTTTTTTAAAACCAGAATTATATTATGTGAATAATAAAAATAATTATTTTTTTGAAAAATAGAAATATAAACAAACTATATTTAAAAAAAACCTCATTTTTGCATATATTTTATAAAAATAGTTTTATTAAAAAAATTATAATATAATATAATTTAATATAGTATATATATATATATATATTTATATATATATATATATATATATATATATATATATATATATATATATATATATATATATATATATATATATATATATATATATATATATATATATATATATATATATATATATATATATATATATATATATATATATATATATATATATATATATATATATATATATATATATATATATATATATATATATATATATATATATATATATATATATATATATATATACATGTTTAATAGTTAAAACAAAAATGATATTTTTAAGAATAGTAAATATTAAATAGTATACGTTTAAGAATATTATTAAGTTGATTAATATTTCTAATGAAAAAGACAATGATTGTATAAATGTGCAGTATGGAATATTATCGGTCTTATCGTAGTTGGATGTACGATAGAACATATCCAGGAAGAAGTGGACTTAATCCCAATTTTATAGTAGGAGTTGATGGGTTTATCAAGTGGGCGTTTGCTCAGGAATGTTGTCGAAGCGAAGGAGGGGTTAGGTGTCCCTGTCTTAAATGTGAATGTAGACCAATAATTAGTGATCTAGAGGAAGTAACACGTCATTTGCATGGAAGGGGTTTCATTGAAAATTATTGGATTTGGACGTATAATGGTGAAGAACTGCCTGGTAACGTACCAGAGACTAGCAACACACATGCTTCAAGTAGCCGACCGCTTATGGAGTATGAGGAGAACTTTAATCTGATCGGTGAGATGGTTGAGGATGCTTTTGGTGTGAACGTGACATATGATGAACCTGGAGAGTTTGACGGGGCAGAGTTGTCGAATGAGGAAACGTAAAGATTTTATCAATTGTTAAATGAGATGAATACACCGTTGTATAAGGGGTCGTCAGACTCAAAGCTATCAATGTGTGTGAGATTATTGGCCGCCAAGTCAAATTGGAATGTTTCTGATTAGTGTCTAGAATATTTTGCAAAAATGATCTTGGACTCCACCGCAACGAAAGACAACTTGCCTACAAGTTATTATGATGCAAAGAAGTGGGTGTTGGAGTTGGGTTTAAAAGTAAGAAAGATGAATTGTTTCATTAACGGTTGCATGTCGTTTTATGACAATGAGTTTGGTACTCAAGATGGATCGTTAGAGGAGTGTAAGTTTTATAATAGTCCAACATATCAAGTTCGCAGTAGAGCCGTTAACAGCAAGCAAAAGTGTGTAGTGGTAAAATCCATGTTTTATCTTCTAATAATACAAAGGTTAAAAAGAATGTTCGCTTTAATGTACAGTGCAAGTCAAATGACTTGGCATCATACAAACCAAAAAAGTTCAAGCACTATGCGACATTCATCTGATGGTGAGGCATGGAAGCACTTTGATCGGACACATCCAGATTTTGCTGCAGAACCTAGAAATGTTAGGCTTGGATTATGCTCTGATGGTTTTTCCCCATACGTGCAAGCGTCGGGAAGTGTGTATTCTTGTTGGCCCCTTACAACCTCCCTCCTGAGATGTGCATGACAAAATCATACATGTTTTTGACGTGCGTCATACCAGGCCTGCACAGTCCAAAAGCCGAAATTGATGTGTACTTACAACCTTTAATTGATGATTTGAAGAGGTTGTGGATTGGAGAATGGACTTATGATATATCTTGTAAACAGAACTTTACATTGCGAACTGCCTTGATGTGGACCATTAACGACTTTCCAGCATATGGCATGTTGTCTGGTTGGGGTACGCATGGAAAAATGGGTTGTCCGCATTGCATGGGATACACCATAGCATTTACGTTGGATAAAGATGGGAAAAGCTCGTGGTTTGACTGTCACCGTAGATTCCTACCAGCAAATCATCCCTATAGAAGAAACAAGACAAATTTTAAAAAATATGTACGAGAGAAAGATTTGTCTCCGCCTCGATTGCTACCAGGGGTTATATGGAACCAAGTTTGTGAACTACCGAAATTTACAAATACTGGCAAAGCATGCCGAATTAAAGGATATAGCGTCACCCACAATTGGACAAAAAGAAGTATATTTTGGGACCTCCCATATTGGAAAGATAATTTGTTGCGCCATAATCTTGATGTTATGCATATTGAGAAGAATTTTGTTGATAATATATTTAACACAGTGATGGATGTGACAGGCAAAACAAAAGATAATGAGAAGGCCAGACAAGACATGGAAATTTGGTGTAACCAAAGAGAGTTGGACTTGAAGCCTCAACCGAATGGAAAGTTATTAAAACCCAAGGCTTGTTTCAGTCTGACTTCCCAAGAAGCTAAAGCGGTTTGTCGATGGTTAAAAGATTTGAAATTTCCCGATGGGTATTCATCGAATTTAGCAAGGTGTGCTGACCCTAACACTGGAAAGTTGCATGCTATGAAAAGTCATGATTGTCACATTTTTATGGAACAATTTCTACCAATTGCATTTGGATCGCTACCCAAACATGTTCTTGATCCACTAACTGAAATTAGTCATTTTTTTAGAGATATTTGTGCGTCAGCTTTAAGAGTGGAAGACATCATTAAGTTGGACCAAAACATTGCACTCATTCTTTGTAAGTTGGAACAAGTATTTTTCGTCTGGTTTCTTTGACTCCATGGAACACTTACCTGTGCATCTTGCATGTGAAGCTGATCTTGGTGGACCTGTTCAATATAGGTGGATGCATAAGTTTGAAAGGTTCATGGGTGATTCAAAGCGATCGATGAAAAATAAAGCTAGAGTAGAAGGATCTATATGTGCACATTACTTGCATTGGGAAACAAAACATTTTTGCAGTCACTATTTCAATCACTTGATGTTAACTCCTAGAATCATACGGAATCCTGTAAATGTCAACCAGAGGAGTCAATTCACCTTATCAGTGTTCGGGCTTCCATGTCGACCTTCTGGAAAGAAGGGTGTGCATTGGTTGACCCAAAAAAAATGCAATCCGCACATGTCCATGTCTTGATCAACTGCGATGAAGTTAAACCATATCTTGAGTAAGTTTACCCAAAATTTTTTAACTCTGTTGACAATGTGTGTATACCAAACTTATTAAACTCATGGTGTGTGTTTTGTAGGGAATTTAATAATGCCTTTTTCATATTATTGGTGTACAGTCAACATCCGGTGTCATTCATGCTCAATTTCCCTCATGGTTCAAGCAAAGATTGTATAGCGTTCTTGCACCAACTCCAGAAATACTCCATTTGAGAAACTTGACAGAAGGCCCTATCCAAAGCGCAAATGATTGGCACACATACTTCGTGAGCGAATATAAATTTCACACTGAGGCATGGACCGAAGGGAAAAAACCATAAACAGTGGTGTATTTGTAAAAGGAGTTATAGATGGAGGTGAAGACGACTTCTATGGATTTGTTAAACATATCTACGAGTTGGTATACAATTACTTGGACTCGGAAAATAAAGTTGTCTTGTTTTATTGTGAATGGTATGATCCAACTAGAGGCACAAAAATAGACAAGTCATATGGTATTGTTGAGATTCAAATGAACCGGAGATACAAAGAGTATAACCCTTTCATAATGTCACATATTGTTAGGAAAGTTTATTATGTTCCTTATTCTTCATTTGTAATATGTAAAAGAGGATGGTGTGTTGTAATAAAAACAAAACCGCTAGGTCATATTGAAACTGGCAATCTAGTGGAAGATGTTGCCTACCAAGTTGATGATGTTGAACAAATTAATGATGTGGTTGCAGCTGAAGACATTACTAGTTTGTATGATACATCTATTGAGGGACATCATGTTGATGCGTCTATATTGTTGGTGGATAATAATGTGGATGAAGAGAATGATGAGGAGTTTGAATCCGAGGACAATATTACATCAGATGATGAAAGTGATATGGATAACGAGCATGAAGATTTAGAATAACTAAACCACTTAATTAATGTGTTAATGAATATATATATATATAAATAGGTAAAATGCCACCTAAGAGTAAGGATAGTGATAAGAAGTCTCAACGTCTGAGGGTAGTAACATGTGAGGCACCTCACTCAGCCACGTGTCCTCCCCTCAAATTCAGGTTGATCCTATGTCCATGGCCAGTACTCAGGGTTTTGTCCCACTACTCTACTCCCATACATTCCCGTCTAGGGTACCTGCATCTTTTGTGCCACCTACAGGCCCCGATTTTCCTTTCCCACCGACTCAGATGCCCTCATCCTTCCAGCATACGGGAGGATCCAAATTTCCTTTCCCACTGACTTAGATGCCTTCATCCTTCCAGCAGACGGGAGAATCCAGTTTTCCATTCGTACATACTGGTGTACCCTCGTCCTTCCAGCAGGCGGGAGGACCCAATTTTCCATTCCTACAGACTAGCGTGCCTTCATCCTTCCAGCAGGCGGGAGGACCCGGTTTTTCATATCCCACACAAATGCCTTCATCCTTACAGTAGGCGGGAGGATCCAACAGCCCACATACCAGACATACCGGAGGATCCAGCAGTCCATGTCCCACACAGGTTGGACGATCCCCCAGTCCACGTCCCACACAGGCTGGAGGATCCCGCACTCCACGTCCTAGATAGACCGGAGGATCACACATCCCAGACAGACTGGAGGATCCAGCACCCTACGTCCCACACATGTACCTGCACGTGAGGTTGACGGTGATGCAGATGTAGCAGTTGATGAGATAGATGGAGCTGATCTTCGTGGGAGAGATGACCTGAGTGAGATTCATGTCATTAACGGGAGGTTTTGGATTTGGCCTAAAGGAAGCAAGTAAGTTTCTTATTTATAAACTTTTATTTAAGTACGTATTCATTTTCATTTTTTGTATAAATTTATAATTAATATTGTTAATTCAAAATCTTGTTGTTTAGTTTCACGCCGAGTCGGACTGCTGCCAAGGTTGTAAATTATATAATTCAACATATGTATAAATCATTTTGGAGGAACTTTGGCGAGGTTACAAATAAAGAAGAGTGGTTTAAAAAATTTAAGGTATTGTTATTTATTTAAGTTGTAAATTTAATTTATTTTTTTAGTTATTGTTATTTAAATGACATTTTCAATATAATTACTTAAATTTTTATTTTAATGTCATACAACATTGCAGGAAAAACGTGTGTGGGATCCGTTGAACGAGAAAATGATTGAAAAAAACTATTATAGCATAACCTCTAAAAGTTTTCTGATATAATTAGGCGGGTTAGGGAGAATTATGAGCTTTATGGTATCCGTCCTAACTTGATAGGCGTAGAGGTTTTCGGAGAACTTCTTACATATTGGGGTTCACCGGAATTCAAGGCTAAATCAGAAACTTTTAAGAAGATGATGGCATCCGAAAAGGGGAGATGTGTCAATATTGTTGAAAGTATTAGTACTGCGGAGCATGTCCGGCGAATGGTAAAAATTATTAATTTTTTAAGTTATATTTTTATTCATAATATATTTTACTAATTAATTTTAATTCTATTATTTAGACTAAGGAGTTGGAGAGACCACCATTGATCATTGAGTTGATTACGAGGACTCTGACAAAGAGATCAGAGGTTTTGTCGACGAGTGCACGCAGAGAGCTTTTGTAAGTAATTTAATTTATGTTATTTCTTTTTAATTTAATAACAAATTTGTGACGTAATTTTCACGTGGCAACCTATAAATTATGGCGTGAATATCATGTGACAACTGATAAATTACCACGTGAAAATCACGTGGCAATTCATAAGTTGTGGCGTGAAAATCACGTGGCAACTTTTTAATATATTTTAATTTAGTATAATTTAATATATAAATATATTAATTTAGTATAATTTAATATACATGTAAATATTTAATTTAATTTTTTTTATTGAATGTATGTGCAGGATGATTATCAGACATTGCTTGCAATTTTTCTGGAAAACAATCCTCAATATAGGCCAGCAGAGGGGGAGGCGCTTAATGGTGATGTTGATTTCTATATTTGGAATGAAGTAGTTAATGGAAAAGGGCCTAATGGTTGCTTTTTGCGGGTGGAAATTTGGCGGCCGACTTGAGAGTTGGTGACCAGAATCTGTTTCAACGACTTAGAGATGGAGAGAGAGGGTCGCGTCAACCAAATCTGACACGGGATCAACTTGAAACAGTAAGACAATTGGAGACAAGTGATGTGAGACGCAAAATGGAGGCCCAAATGGCGACAATGAGGCAAGAGCAAGAGCAACAGTTGGAGATGATGCGGAAGAGGCAATTTGATATGGAGGAGCAGATGAGACGATTTATACAAGGTGGTGAAAATCAAAATGTTCCTGATCAAGAGCTGGATGATGACGGAATTGATGATTTTGATCTTGATAATTATCCGGGTGAAGATGCCCCGTGAAAATATTCTATTTATTTTGTTTTTAAATTTGCATTTATGTAAGATATTTATGTATATCATTTTAAATTATCAATTTAATTATATAAAATTTTATCATATGTATTTATTTTATAAAATTTTATTATATGAATATATAATTATATAATTTTATAATTTTATTATATAAATTTTATTATATTATATAAATTTTATTATACAAATTTTATTATATAAATTAATTAATATAAAAAAAAATATTAGTAATTAATTTTAAAAAAAAAAACGTAAAAGGTAGCGACGTGGGTTACATGTCACAAAGTTGTGACATGTTTCTCACATCGATACTAAAGCTGCTGTAGTGGCCTGCCACGCCTGCCATGCATGTTCCCTATATAACTATGTTGCGACGTGAATACCACGTCACAACTTTGTGACATGGGAAACACGTCGCAACAAGTTTGCCACTTGTTCCCCAGCGACATAAATACTAACGTCGCTGCTTTTTGTTTGTGACATGATTTTCCAAGTTGTCACGTTGCTTTCACGTCGCTAATGAGTGTTTTTTTTGCAGTGTAAAGTTCAGCTTTAGGGGAGATGGCTTTGTTGGTATCAATGCATGGTGGAAGGGTGTAACTTATAATTTTGTTAATATTTATGCTTCTTGCAATTATGTGAGAAAAAGATCTCTTCGGAGGAGTCAGGTTTGTAAGAACTTAAGGATGACAGAGGAATGATGCTTGGGAGGTGATTTTAATTCAGTTGTTAACAGAGAAGAGGGGTTAGGGGTGGATTTGAACAATAGGAATAAAGAATTGGAGGAATTCATTAGCTTCATAGATGAGATAGATTTAATCGATGTGCCATATGTTAGCTCGACGTATACCTGGTACAATGGTAATGGTCTAATTATGAGTAATATTGGTAGGTCTCTTTTCTCTTAAAATATGGTAAGTGACTGGAAGATAACTGGGCAGTGGGTTAGAAATAGATATGTTTTGGACCATTGCCCTATATAGGTGAAAAGTTGTGACACAAATTAGGGCCCAAAACCTTTCAGATTATTTAATACTTGGTTGAATCATAAGGATTTCTTTATGTTTGTTGAGAAGGAATGGAAGAGTTTTTCAGTTAAGGGAAGAGGAGATTACAGATTTACGGAGATGCTCAAGAATTCGAAGAATAGATTCAAGTGGTGGAATAAATATGTTTTTGGTTGGATTGACTTAAAGATTGAAGGAAGTGTTTCGGATATTAATGCTTTGGATAATTTTTTGATTGACAAATTTGGTGGCTCCGTGTCGTCTTTGGTTGAGAGTAGAGAAAATGCGGTGGAAGATACTTGGAAGAATTTAGACAAAAATCGAGGCAGCTATGGCTTAAGGAGGGTGACCTTAACAAGTCTTTCTTTCATAGGGCCAATAAGGGAAGGTACAGGAGAAATTTTATCAACTCAGCAGAATCACTAAATGGTAGATTGGAGGGAGTGGTTAAAGTTAAAGAACGGTGAAAATTCACTTGAGAATTTCTTTAAAGAATCAAGTTTTGCTAGACCTGTTCTTGAAAACTTGAAATTTTGTTGCTTAAATGACCACGATAGAAGACTTTTTCGAGGAGCAGTTCACAAAGGCTGAGATTAATATGGATGTGTAGAGTTGTGACGACAATAAAAGTGTTGGCCTGAACGGTTTTTCCTTTGAATTCATCAAAAAGTGCTGGGATTTGGTCAAACAGGGGGTGATCAGATTCGTTAATAATTTTCATGATAGGGATAAACTTGTAAAATATTGTACGACTTCCTTCCTGGCACTCAATCCTAAGGTTAAGAATCCTCAATGTAACGCCCTGAATATTAATTTAATAATTTGATTTTGTAGTTGTAGTTTACCTGATGAATTGTGTGTTTTAACATTGCTATGTGTAGGGTAATGTCGGGTTTAAGGCATATGGAGAGTTGTTTTTAATTTAATAGTTTATTAATGAATTACTGAATTTAGGAATAATTATTAGAATTATTAATAAATTAGGAATTAATAGCTAATTTATCTAAATATTATTTAATTAATTAAAATATGGTGATTTAGTAGAAGTATGACAGGGGTAATGTGGTAAAGTTAGGTAACATAAGTGGAGTTAGAAAAGGAAAAGCATTATTAAGGGTCCTAAGGAAAAAAGAGGCTAAAATGAGAATTGAGGTTTAATGCTGTCATTAGTTACAATCGTGAAAATAAAAAGAGGCGGAGAAGAAGAGAAGGAACAAGGAGAACTAGGGCAAAGCCATTGGTGGAAGCTTCGAGTGACCTTCAATCCAAAGGTAAGGGTAGGATTCCAACTTTCTAAGAGATAATATAACTATAGGTATGTGGGGATTTTGATTGTATGATTTTGTGCGGGGTTGTTCATGAATTGGTGTGTTTGTGTATGTTGAATATAATGATGAACTTTTGGTATAATCGCCATGGAAATTGATGAATTTGGTGTGCTATTTGAATTGGATTGTTCTATAGTTGTGGGTATATGAAGGTTTGAATGTTAGGTTTTGTGTATAGATTATTAGATTGATTGTTGTAAATTCTTGTAATTGATGGATTTGATATCTTGATTGTGTTGGGTTTGTGGTATATGATACGTGTTGATGATTTGCAACAATTGATGTGTTTAATTTTGCCTAAAAGGTGGTTTTAGATGAAAGGAATGAGATTTCGTAGAAAATTACAGTTTTTGGTGTTGTCTGAGTTGGGAACCCAGTTATCCAGTTATGGTAACCAGTTGCCACAACAAAATTTGGAAAAATGAGTTACTATGTTACACAGTAACCGGTTACCATAACTGGATAACCGGTTACTGCCGAACCTGAATGAGAATTTGGAAAACTTTAAAAATCCATAACTTTGCACTCAGGTGTCTATTTGACGCGTCGTTCGAACCGATTTAAAGTTGACAATGATGTCTATACTGTAAAAATAATTCCCAAGCCAGTAGCTAATTATTTTATGGGTTTAAACCTTTCCTTTCGTGAATTTTCAATTGTATTATTTTAAAAACGGTTGTTTGAATTTGGTGATTGTAATGCAATGTGTTGTTGCTAATGATTTACAGCAAGTGGTTGGAAAAGGTGACTGCATTGATGATGATTGATATCAATATATTATATTGTTGAGTTGCATGGTTATGTATCATGCATTTATTTTGTGTCATTGTTGTTGTTGTTGGCTCAAATCCTATATGGAATAGATGCGAGCGATGTGAATACAATTATTCCCTTTGTTGTCGGTTTTAATCCTAGATGGAGTGGATTAGTAGTGAGGTGAACCCATTGCTCACGAAAATGGTAACACCGATCCTAGATGGAGTGGATTCGGTAGTGAGTTTGGTACTGCATGCATAGAGTCGATGTTGTGTCTCATTGCATGTTTTTTCGTTGGCGTTATGTTGCAATGCATGAGTAATTATGGTTATTAGTTCCAATTGTGTTGCGTTGATGTGATTGTTGAACTCAATAATTATGCATGATAATTTTTATATATTTATAATTATATTGCTCTTTATATTATTGTGATATCTCACCCCTTCTGTTTGAATTTTGCATCCACGTGGGTAACATACATATAATCAAGAGTAGTCCAAGTTGCGAGATTAGAAGAGGTTGCTCTTCAATTATTTTAGAGCCGGCGTTATGCTCTGATACATAACACTTGGGTTGGGGATAAATGCTTTATTTGTTTTGGTGATTCCTAATGGAGTGGTTTATACTCTGAAATGTTTGGTGATAATTTAACTTCAATTTGAAGTTGTTTTGTTGAACTTGAAATATTTTCCGCTACTTTAATGAAGTTGTTTTATTTTAGACTATTTTATTATGTTTATTCCAAGAAGGTGTTATGTATCCTTTTGATTGAAAAATTATGGTTTAAATGATGTGGCATCCTAAATGCGTTGAAAAAGAAAAAGATTACTCTGATTTTATTATTTTCGTCGAGGAATTTAGGGTGTTACACTCAATGTTTGTCAGCGTATAGACCAATTTGTCTTATAGGTTGCCTTTACAAGATTCTGGTGAAACTTCTCTCAAGTAGGTTGAAAAAAGTCATTGGGAAGTTGGTTTCTATAAAACAATCAACGTTCATAGCGGGAAGAAATATTATGGATGGAGTTTTGTTGGTAAACGAGGTGTTTGACTTGGAGAAAATAAAGAAGAGGGCTTGTCTTGCTTAGAAGGTAGATTACGAAAAGACCTATGATAACATAAGTTGGAATTACTTGAGATACATTATGCCTAAAATGGGGTTCGGAGACAAATGGATGAAATGGATGGAAGTTTGTGTCTTTACGAGTTTGAGAATTGTTTGGCTTCAATAAAATTTATGTCTTAGAGATGGTTTGATTTAAATATTAAACCTATTCCTTCTTGCTCTTTTTATAACTGATTTGTCTCGCGTTAAATTGTTATAAAACACGAAGGTAATTTTGTATGTTGGGCAGGGACGAAGTCAAATACATGAAAGTGTGGGCTAGAGCCCCCACTATATTTTAAATATTTATGATGATTAACATTTCTTATCTAGATATGTTTATTTCAATTTAACAAAATTGTGTTGAGAATAATATTGATTGATTTAGAATAAAGAAATATGTCCAGTCAATTAAAATATAAATGTTGAAAAACTTTATAACATCTTGTTAGTGTTGTTTGTAGTTTTCTTAATTTATATTTGATAATATAATATTAAAATACTAGTAGTATGTTAAAGATTTAAAATGTGTAGAATTAGAAGGGATTATCAATCTTACTATAAAATCAAACTTATAACAACCAGATTTAAATTTTTTATATTTTGTATGAAATTTATATTTAAAGCTACTAAAAGCTTAATTGTTGAGATTTTTTGTGTGAGTGTTATTAAAGTTTAATGTGAAATTGTTGTCTCAACATGTCACATTTTCACATCTTTATTCCAAAAATAATTCTCACTAAATATTAATATAATATTTTATTATTTTATATTAAATTATTTTTATTTATTGAGATCACTTTACATATGCTAATTATAATTAATAAAATTGTAATAAATAATATTAATTTTATTAATAAATAAAATTATTTTATAAAAATCACTCAACTTAAATATGACATTTAATTTTAAACGAAAAAAATATTTATATAAGTTGTCCCCGTTATTAAAAGTTTACTCCGTTGCTCCTTATATGGTTTATATAATATATTGGTGATTGACTCATATCATATTCATCTATATATATATAATATATATATTTATAGTGCACATGCATCAATTTACATCTTTAGCAAATTGACCAATTATTAGATTCTACCTTAAGTTAAAAATATGAAAATGCAATCAAAATTAAGATTAAAATAATAAAATTCATTTTCAATTATCTCCTTAACAATTTATAATAACGATATTAAAGAGAAATCGCAAATTATTATTTCTAATGTATTTTGATAGTTTAATTTTGTTTCTATTATTTATTTGCAGAGAAAAATAATGTATTCTTATAATATTTATTGTTTATGGTATATAAATTTAAAAATTAAATAAAAATCTCTTAAAATGGAGAAAAACAGTTCTCCAAAGGTTTACAAAATTAACTCTTAGAAAAATGGACATATTATGTTTAATATCAAAGAAGATATCTTTTTATAATGGTTTGTACAAAATAATCATTTTGTCCATTGAGAAAAAAAATACCCACGGCTAAGATGGTAAAGTGTTAAAATTTTGTTTAATTGTCTAATGAGATTGCTAATGATGGTTGTATCACTGTTTTATTGCAAATCAATGATTGTTAAACATCAATTGAAATTTTTATTATGAACTTTATCCCAAACAGAAAACAGAAAGAAGGAATAAAGGTTCATTGATATGATTTTACAAGGCAAGCAAAAAGCATCACTTTTATGGATGCTGCTACATGCAGTGTCTTTGTTATGCACTTCTTTAATTAGTAGGGATGCACTACACTATACACTATCTTCTAAATCACTCTCCATTTACATAATTAGGATTTTTTTTTTGCCAGGTTATCGCAAGGCCCAAATTAGTAGGGTAAGGTCTCAGACCTATTGTTATTGTTTGATCAAATTATATGAATTTTATCTTATTCTATCGTTTATTATTATATTTCATCCTCTTTAGTTTAGATAAAATAGATAATTTTATCATACTTTGTCAAAAAATACCAAAGTAGATAAAATTATCTTACTTTTGTCCCCTTCGTTTATTTCTATTTCGTTGCATTTCATTTCACTTCACTCATCCTCATTCCTCTCGAGACATTTCATTTCATTCTTAAACTAAAGAGCCAATTTCAAATATTTGGTCTAAGCTTCACTCTATGTTGGGCCAACAACCCTACTTCTTATCATTCAACTATCACAATAAATTTGAGTGTGATACTTTTTTTTTAATTAAAGGGCAAGACCGAAGAAATATATTAAGAAAAAGTAGGTATAAAAATGAGGGGGGCAAGAACCTGACCTCAAACCTATTTAATCCTGTAATTAGAAATGTCTAATCTGTTTCTATCAAAATCAACCAAAACAGTTGGATGAACCTCGTTCCACCACGTAAAATTAGAAACATCTATACCTAAATTAGCTAGCTTATGTGCACAATGATTACCTTCCCTAAAAATGTGGGAGGTTAAAAAATTGATACTACGCAACTTTAACAAACATAAATTCCAACGACTTCGAATTTTCCAAGGAACCACAGAAGAATTGCTAAAAGCTTGGACAACTAGAGAGGAGTCAGTTTCTAACCAA
Source organism: Vicia sativa (assembly GCA_021764765.1). Lineage (NCBI taxonomy): Eukaryota > Viridiplantae > Streptophyta > Magnoliopsida > Fabales > Fabaceae > Vicia > Vicia sativa. The sequence continues at coordinate 207,938,325 of CM038795.1, read as the reverse complement.
AGATTGGTCCAATTGTTATTGTAAGCACGTTCCATGGCAATAATGCCCCCCATGAGCTCCGAGAATACGACATTGTTTGGCCCTAAATTACAACAAAAACTACCAAAGTGGTCACCTGCAGCATTACGAAAAATCCCCCCACAACCAGCCCTAGTAGGAATACCAGCGGAAGCTCCGTCAACATTAACTTTCACCCACCCGAAAAGGGGCAGAGACCAAAGAACCTCCGAAACAATTTTGGATCTGTGAGGATGAATGTCTATCTTGAACTTCTTTTAAAAAATAAAGTCCGAAATGGACGAATTAGCACAACCAGAAGTCAGCTTACCAGACATGGCTGTAGCAGAAAAAATATTGACGCAAAAAGAATGCCACAAAGAGTGCTTGTCTCGAAACCTAGCTAAATTCCTTGTTTGCCAAATACAAGATACAATGTTCAAAATAGCCGCCAATATGAGCACATGAAGCTGGCGCGAATGAGCCTCTTCAAAAATCTTTACACAATCAGCCACACTCCCTATAACATTATTAAACTCCAAAAGACTACAAATTCAGTGCCAAATATTCTGAGCAAACACGCAATCAAAAAAGAGGTGGGATGTGGATTCAGTACAAGTAAAACAGAGACTACATACTGAAGGACCATGTTGACCGTGAAGCACTACGTTGTCATCAGTGGAAAGTTTGTCATGATACAAACGCAAAAAAAAAAGAGACTTAGACGGAGAGACGACGCTATTATAGTGAATTTGACTAAATCATGATGCAATTCAATAAATAATATTATTTTTAAATATTATTCACTCACATTAAAATATTACAATAAATTTAGTGGACTGGATATTGAAGGTGAAACCCAAAAATAAAAATAACAATAAATATAACTAAAAAATTTTATCTTCATATTTTATTTTTCATTGATATATTATGTAAAAGTTATACAGAAACTGCACAAACTAACGACCGACTACATTGTGTTATTTTTATTTAGATGATAAAACTACTTCTCTTGTCAACAAAATAAAAATATTGCAACTAGTTAATATATCAAGGAAAACGTTAAGGGCACGTGTTAATAAATTATTTATAAAAATATTTTTTTTAAACGTGCATTCAATATTTTGAAACTTTAAATATAATTTTATTATATTAAATTATTCTCTCCGTCTCATAAAAAATGTTCATTTTAAATAATGCGTGGTTCTTAAGAAAATGATTGGATGTGTTGATTTTAATGATAAAATTATATGTTTGTATTAAAATATCTTTAATCATTATACATAGAAGAGAGATAATATGACATAAAATTAGAGAGAAAGTATAAACATATGTGTTATAATAAAAATAATATCAGAAAATGTTGCATTGGTATTTTAAATAGACAATTATTTTGAGACATGAAAAAATACAAAGGGGACGACACTTTTTATAAAACGGAAGAAGTATATTTAAAATTTTTTAATTATAGAATGCGTAGCATGTGCCATAAGGATTATGGCACATGTTAGCATGACCCATATATTAATAGTGATATTTTTAGTTTTTTTTTCCATTGTTTTAAAATTTTTAGATTTGTTCATTTTTGTTGTTGTTGAACTTATACTATTAGTTAAGGTGGTAAGCCACTATTTGACGGAAAAACATAATTAGCATTAACTACCATATATGGACAGAAAAAATAGAAGACAAACTTCTTCCAATTTGATTTTGTAAGCATATAATTACTTTAATTAATAATGACAAGAGATTATCGTATTGTCGTATAGATTGGATTAATGGGAGAGGAAATTTCTGAAAACAGCTAAGTATATGGCACGTAATGTATGGAGTATCAAATAACAAAAGCAGATAAACTTTTCATTAAGTACTAATAAAATTTTCTCCTAACTTCTAACTGATTCAAGTATATATTTTAATTTAAGCATCACTTTACTTTGCCACTTTCATAAACTTTGTTAGATCGAAAGCATATTAATATGTGACTAGATTGCTAATTAAAGAGAAAGTGAACGGATTTGACTAGAAGAAAGAGTTTGATGACATTTTAAGAAAAGAAAGTACAAAATCATAGGAAAAAGAAAAGTAAAATATGAGAATAGTTGGTTAAGTGGTCCGTTTAAAGCTTTGTTACTTAACTTGATGATTAGTTAAAATCAATAACCGAACAACCCGTACATGAATAATTAATTGCATTATAATACGATTAGTTAGATGATATTATGAAAGCATCATCACTTCTGAAACACTTCAAACATTGTTTATTAGCTTTACAAGTAACTTTCAATTGTCAATTGTCATTGACAAACTATTGTTCGCCTTCTTTGTGATTATGTATGGAAAATTAATTATACGTGGATTTAGAGAGAGATTTGTTTATATTTTGTGATGTTATAATTTTATGGGTTAATAGATATTTTACTCTCTATCATATGAACAAATTGCTAGAAATTGAAACAAGAACACTTTACTATTGAACTCTTTTAACACCTAACCACCCGACTATTGAAACTCTTTTATTAATATTTCGGAGTTATTTATATTAGTTTGTTCATTGAAGAAGCTTCGAGCATTAATATGTAACAAGCACATTCAAGCATTAACATGGACCTTTATTGAAGAAGCTTCAAGCATTAACATGTAACAAGCATATTCAAGCATTAACATGGACCTCACACAAAATTGAAATTCTTCTTAATTATAGTCATGATTATTTGGTGATTAATTTTAAACAATTATTGGATGATATTTTGATTATATAGAAATTGCACATTTTGTAAGTACATATAATTTTTCATTCAGATAAACCCATAATTGAATAGGATAAAGCCACTCTTTTCATACAAATTGAATAATTTCATCATATCTGATCTCCAAATTCAAAACCCTTCATTCCACTCTTACGAAAAAATAGACCTGCAATCAATTATAGAACAAAAACTCATTTTACAATTTTTTTCAATTCTACTTAATCTAAAACTAAAGCCCACAATTAAAAGTGAGAGAAAAGGAGATTCTTCCGGATCAGTTCTTACGAGAGAAAGAGTGAAAAAAAATAACAAGGACAATGTAAACATAAGATTTATATTAGTTTGTTCATTGAAGAATTTCAATGAAGAAGGTGATGAGGATGTCAAGTTTTCTAGATAAGCATATAATAAATATAAATATGGCTGCGAAATATTAATAGAAGAATTCACTATCTAATGGTTGGATATTAACACTTGTAGGAAAGTGATAGACTAAAGTATGAAAATAATCGGATCTAAGTTTTTAGGAAGATAAAATGTAAAACAGCAAAATAGAAATTTTCATTTGCCTCAAATGGAGGAACATTACACTTTAAATATTAGGGTTAGGACAACCACTAATGGGCTATCACAATCACTAATTAGGACAACCACTAATGGACCTAAGCCCACTAAGTATCACAATCTTTCAGCCAAATAGATCTGGTCCTCTCTCTAATGGGCTTTGTGACTTCATTCGTAACAGAAAGGGTCCTTAGTTCAATTGCGCCAGGACCAAATTAAAATCTTTTAATTATCGGTCATGCTAACATGTGTTTTAAGGGCATATGTTAATAATATTATAATTATAATTAGAAAATTTGAAATGTGATTAAATATAATAAAGTCATATTGAAAGTTTCAAAACATTGAATGTACGCGTTCTAAGAAAATATTTCTACAAATAACTTATTAATTTGTGTCCTTATGACACATGTTAGCTTTTTCCTTTAATTATTTATAATTCTGAATCTACTAAAAAATAATTGAAATAAAAATTAAAAATTCATATGGCATTTATAAAAAATGAAAAATAAAATATAAAGGCCACATCATTATAAAAATATTTAAAAAACAAACAACATTGCCACATCACTCTTTTTTGCTAACAAGGTTTGATGAGGGACCAAAAATATAGAATCTTCAAATGTTAAGGATGACAATCAAACTTTCTTTTTACAGGGATGTTTTTCAAAATTTGTTTATATGGCAGGGGAAAAAGACCTGTTAACCCTAATTTTATTGATGAAGTCAAAGGATGCATCTAGTTTTGAATGTTAAACTTATATATGAAAAAATACATCATAAAAAGAAAAGGCATGATGTGAAAATAAATGATGTAATAAATTTGAATGAACCCGGTCTTTCTTCTTGCATAGCCATAATATATTTTGTGTTCAAAAGTGCTTGATCAACATATGTAGGCTCTATAAGAGAAATCAAACCCAAAAGCGTCTCTTCTGAAGGTTTGAAAGAGGATTTGGTTCTGACTGATTCATGTCTATCACCCAAAATCAATTCTTTAGAATTTGAGGATCTCGTTTTGTGTTTTCTCAGAGGCATCTAAACTTCAACAACTTCTGGTTGAGCTTCTTCAGATTGTTTCTGCTTTGGTTCCTTCGTAGCAGCATTATTACCTTCTGAGTGTGAAAAGGTAATCTCCAGATCTGCAAACTTTTCAACTAACTTTGACCTTTAAGAGTCAAGCTTATTATTGAATCTAACATGAATAGATTCTTCAACAATAAGAGTCTTAGTGTTATATACTCTGTAGCTTTTTGAGCATTCAGAGTATCCTAATATTATACACCTTTGTGCTTTAGAATCAAACTTGTTAAGATTCTCTTTAGTGTTCAACATAAAACAATCACATCCAAAAGGATGAAAATATGAAATGTTGGGATGGTATGGAGTGTTCTTGTATAGTGTATTAATATGTCGGATTATGTGACATATGGATTATGGAATGGGTGATTGTGTTGAGATAATTATATGCTTACATATTATTATGCATTTCTTTATATATTGTGAATCTCACCCATTATGTTTGAATGATGCCTCCGTGTGGGTAACATGCAAATACTCAAGAGTAAAGGCGTGGAAGTTAGTAGAAAAGGTTTTTTCTTTTTTATGCGCTTGTTGAGTCGGTGTATGCTCTAATATGTAACACTAGAGGTCGTTTCTTATTTGCTTGTGTGTTGGGAGGAAACTATATGGATACATCTATTGTTGTATAATTTCTATATTTGATAGTTCTTTATGAGTAATGTTGTTATAACTCATGTTTGAGAAGTATAACTATTTGTTGTTGATGGTTTCTCGCTGATAATAAAATAGGAAAAATACCCTTTTTGGTCCCTTAAGTTTACCTCAAGGTCCATTATGGTCCCTTATCTTTAAAAAGTTCCAAAGTGGTCCTTTAATTGTTCAAACCGGTCCACGTTAGTCCTTTTCGTCTAATTTTTTGAAATAGCATCAACTTTTGCTTTGGTGGCATCTGACGTGAAACTTGGTCATACACGTGGCATATGAGGTCATTAAATACCCAGGAAATTTCTTTAAAAAAATTGTTGTAGCCTGGATTCAAACACAGGTACACTTGGTTGCTAGACAACATATCAAACCACTACACTACTTAAGACTTGTTTGTATGTCTTACACTATGAGTGGAATACAACTTTGTATTTCTCCCCTCGTTTGTTTCTCATCTCTATTTACTTTTTGTTTAGTCTCTGTTTCTATCTTTTCTTCTTCAGTGTGTATATATGCTCAGACAAAAGCATAAACCAAACGTGGCAACAACAATAAAAAATGCCATAGAAGTAACTCCAATCTCTCATTATCCGTTATTTCTACTCATCACTCAACAAATAATATATCTAATCAGAGAGAATCAACAAGAACAACAATAGAAAACCCTTATCCCTAAATCGATTAACACCATTGATCCAAGATTACAAATTACATCATGGATTTGGTGTTCATGTTGCTTCCTTCTTCTTCGATCTACTTATGTCTTGTTCTTTGATTTCCTTCTGATGGGAATAATTGGGGTTATTTTCCTAAGGAGATTAGGAGTTTGAGTGGAGTTAGGTCTCTTGATTTGTTTGATTATTTGTTGGAAGGTGAGATTCCAAAGGGTCTATTGATTTTAGGTAAAGTTCGGTCTCGGGTGGTAAAAATTCAGACATTGAATCTTTCTAGAAACATTCTAAATCAGTGCAAAAGTTCTAATACATTAAATCATTGTGTAAGAAAAATTTATGGGTAAATGTTTGATTGCTTTTGTTGATATGTTTGCTTCAGTTTGCGAGAACAATGGAAATAGTGCATTGAGAGAACGAATTTAGACAATGAAGCCAAATTATTGTCTAAAACATACAAATAAGTGAGAAGTGGTGCAGTGGTTTGATATGTTGTCTAGCAACTAAATGTACTTGTGTTAGAATTCTAGCTAAAACAATTTCTTAAACAAATTTTATGTGTATATTTAATGACCTCACATGCCATGTTTCAAAAAATTGGATAGAAAGGAGTTACATATCCTATTGCATGAGCATGTTGTTTTGGTGAAAGTAACATCCTAATAGTTTAATTATTTTAAATTACTCTGATTTTTGTTTACAAATTACTCCGGGAAATTAGGGTGTTACAAGCATATCTAAGGAGCCATCTCTGTGTCTCTTGTTTAACACCCTGTTGGCACTGTGCAAAATGGCCTCATTACCACCCAATACCATAAACCCAAATTGAAAGTCATGGAGATAATGTGTCACATACTTACTGACCCCTTTTATAGCAATCTTGGATATCATCCGCCTCTAAATAGAACCCACACCAATTGGTCATATTCCACCATTAGGCTTTAATAATGGCGTCAATGGTGCAGAGGCAACAAATTCCGCCAAAATTATTACACATCTTCCTCCTAGCCAAAAGTTTACAACTAATGTGATTGCATATAAAAATTTGTTGATACATAACCTTCTCACATAGTGTGTCTAATATATGTTGAGCATGAAACTCTTCTCTACCACATAATATCCCCTAGGGAAATAATTCAATGCACATGAAGATATTATCTGCAGCATCCGCTAGGGGAGCTTTTGAGAACAAGGTGGTCAGCATGGAGGGAGGTGGTTGTTGTTGCGGTAAAGCAACAAGAAAAAGTAAGTATTTTGTTTTATCATCTCCATAGGGATTGGTCCAAGGGAAAAAATCGTGCAATAGTCTCCATGGTTTTGAGTTCGATTTTAATGCTTTATGATGTACAATATAGAATGTAAAAAAGAAAGTAAAACGATATAAGGTTTAAGAGAAAAGACAAATTTTCATGATTGGTTTTCATCCGCCCATAGAATATGCATTTTACCAATAAGTTAAATACAATCTAAGCATTCATCAATAACATCACATATCACTCATAACAGAGGTTATGTCTCATCGGTGAGATATCAATTGTATTTTCTCATCGGTGATGTCTCACACAACTCAAACAATACATAATCATTAAGAGTCACTACTCAATGTGAATGTTACACCTAAATCTATATATAGCATTTAACATCTAACAGAGGATTCAAACCCTCGATATTTAATCAAGAAAAGATTACAAATAGCACCATGATCAATTAAAACCTATTACAATATGCATTCTTCTAATCGTAGCATATGAACAAAGTTATTCATCTCTATAATTACATATCACTCATCAACATCGTCCATGTGCAGAGCAGTGTTGCGGGATTATACTAGTTGATTAGCATAAGACATCTCAACATATTAAACAACACACAAACATTAAGATCCAACACAAAGTGAATATCAAATCCCAAATCTATGTCTAGTGTTTGGTTATTGATAGATGAGTAATCTTAGATCAATAGCTTAAAATATATTTCACAACACAAGTCAAACCATATGAAAGCATAGATTAACATCTATTTTGATTCAAAACTAAGTTCACAATACAAAGCTTAAAAGAAATACATACTACTATGGTGAAGTCCTTCCAATCTCAGCAAGAAATGGGTTTTAACTACTTACGTAGCAAAGTACAAAGAGAAGAGAGAAAATGAACAAGCATCAACCTTGATGTCTCAACAATACACAAATCCATCTCCAGATCTTCAAGATGCATGCTCTCTTGTTGATTTCTAAGCATCTAACACTCCAAAATTGATGTCTCACCCTAAAATATGGTGGAAAACCTAAAAATGGCCAGATCATTCTCTCAAAATTGGGTCATGAAAAATTAGATTGGAACTCTATTTATACACTTGAAAGTGCATACCACACTTAGCCCACACTAAGCCCGCTAGCGCACTTTCACTTATTGTACCAAACCGCCTTATGTTATAGAGCGCGCTTAGCCCCAAATTGCGCTCTTAGTGTGCTACCTCTTATCCAAAAAAATCCAAGTGCATTTAGCCCATATGGTACTCTTTATTTCCATTGAAAAATTGCAACTTGAAGCTTTATTTTGTCTATGATGCTCAATGCTTCAACCATGCAAAGAATCCTACAAAAAAATATGAAAAAAATATCAAACAATATAATATTTACATGATAACGCAACTATATACAATATGTACATATTTACATATAAATTGAGGTTTATTTACAATATTCTAACGAAATAAGTCAATAAGTGCCACAAAATTATACACAAATTTAACTATAATTTGACATTTATCAATGATATTTACGGTTGCTTACCCTCCAAAGCCTTCATTGTATGTCCATTATAGGGGGCCACTCAGGATCACCCTAACACTTTTACCGCCACTGTAAAATGGTCATATGCATCCTTGCGGAGGCAGTGCTTCGATATTAGAGCTCAAATTTTAATCTTTCTCCTCAAAATGAACTCCCCCGCGACCAAAGTTACCTTGCTTAGAGCTACCCAACATACTATCAACTAACTTAGCTAGACCATCCGCATCTCTTCAAGTAGCTAAACACTCCAAAATGTGGTGTTGTTGCAAGAACTTTCAATTTTTTGACCTACGATCCCGTCTATTATGAGGTTTAACCAACTATAAAGTACAACGAGGGAGAAGTAACAATCGAACTCAGACACCTACTGATTACGGGTCAACAATCATCTTATAAAGAGCATATTTCAATGCTTGAGAAAAAGAAAGACGACAACTAAGATATATATATATATATATATATATATATATATATATATATTACGATGAATATAGGCGTTGTAAGTGGAGTTGGAAAAACGGGTCAGCCCGAAAGCCCGTCAAAAAATTAAGGCTTGAACAAAAAAATTAGAGTCTGTTTATCAACCTGACTTTTAAGCTCACCCCGTTAAAAGCCCCATGTTAACCGGACTAGCTCGATCGGGTTGCGGGTAGCCTTAATTTTTTTCTATTTTTTGTTGTTGTAAAAACTATAATACATTATACAACTAATATCCATATTAATTTTTAATAAAAATACAAATATCCATTTTATAATACATTTTACTAGTAATGTCCATTTTAATAAAAAACTACAATACATTATATAATTAATGTCTATTTTATAATACATTATACTACTAATATCTCAACTTGAATTTTGATTATTTAATTAAAATATTTTTTTTATGATATTTTATCTTAGATGTTACGAATGTAATTGATTTATACATTTTAGTGATCAATAGTCATATATATTTTCATTTTTTAGTTTATAGTCTATTTATTAATTAATTAATTAATTTAAAAAATTATTTTTAATAAAAAAATTAATATTAAATATTATTCGGGTCTGCCCGAATAATCGTAGCTCGTGAATAGTCGGGCTTGAAAAAACAAATTATAACCTGTTTAAATTCTGAATTTTTAGGCCCGCCCGCCAAAGACTCGGACCCGTCACGGACTGGTCCGAAGTGGATCGGATAGTCCATTTTGCCATCTCTAATTGTAAGGGCTCTCTCTAATAACGTTACATCTAAAACAAGCTCCTCGTTTATGTCGAGTTAATCCGTTTCAATTGTAGTAGGTGGTTTAACAAAACCCATAATGTGACTATCGATCTATATTGATCTATGAATGACACAAACCTGACCATCCAAATATAAAATTATTTTTTTACTTATTTACACTTACATTATTATTTTAACATTTTTTTTAAAAATAAATTCGTTATCTTCTATCAGCAATTGGATTACTAAAATTATCTAATTTTAATCATAACTATCTTAAAAAACAAAAGTTTAAAGATAGAGTTCGAAAAAAAAAATTATACTACATTGGTTATAACGATGGTTTAACATTTAAAATAAAATTCATCGGTTAACATAATTTTACATCGAAACTATAAATGTGCAATAAATGTTTGCATGTTATTTTGTTGATAGTAATAAATAATTTTTTCACTCTAGCTGTATAGGAGTAATATGAACATCAGATGTACTAGTGCAAACAAATTTAACAAGCATACATGATGCTAGTACATAACACTTCCAAGTACATTACATTACAAACATTGACCACTTTATAAGTTATGCCAAATACAAACTACTAGTGTTTTACATTACATTAACACATGATAAAATAAAGATTACATAGCAAGTAAACCAGATTAACCATAACTTATAGCATCATTAGAGTCTTTAGCATTGCTTCTTATAACATAATAAGAGAAGAACAAGTTGTTACTAATTATAATCTCCAGGACCAGGATTAGATTGACCACTAGGAGGTGGAGATTTTGGTATGAATGGCATGAGAGGAGTTCCATGCTCAATTGGTCCTGCTTTAACATTCTTTGCTCCTCCTGGTATTGGATCAATTGGGTTGTAATCTTGAAGACCGACGCGATCGCCAGTATCGCCTTTTTCGTTGCTCTTAATCCTATTGACATTTTCCTGAAAATTCAACAAAATTGAACAATTAAAAGATACTAGTAAAACATTCAATTCCAAATGATGAATAAGAATTTTGAAATACATGCATACCTTCAGTTTCCTACTTCCTATAATTGCTGTTGGTTCATCAACACATTTTTTACCAACCAAATCTGAGGTGACATGAAAAAACTAGGCTAAGATGAATAACAGTATTCTGCTAAATTCACCGTCAATCAATTGCATGCAGGAAGATATTAGATTTAGAGGGATATAGAAGATTTACCTGGAAACCAAGAGGGACCTGTGATGGAACCTGAGAAGCTAAAAAAGGTAAAAGCTGTGACAACCAACAAGAGCAAAGCACAGAAGCTAGAAACCTTCATGATACCAGTTACTCTCAAAAGCTAGTAAGGTTATGTGTTTTGGGTTTAGGAGTTTTTTTGTATGTGTTTACCAACTTTTTTGTTAAGTTGTTATTTTGTGTCAGAGTAGTAACGTCCTTTGGGGTTCGCACTCCTTTACAAACGCGCATTAAAGATATGATGAGTAGTCTCTTTATTCATCCACCGTTTAGTTTGCAGCTCAAAACAGAAGCAATTAGTATAATGAGCATTGATTTGAGGAGTGCAACAAAGTGCTACTCTCTAATCTTACCTTGTTATCTGTTTATCATCTTTTCTTACATTAATGATTCTTATATAAATGATGGACTATAGCTCATTTTTTTATAGGCTGTTTCATCTTGAGCACATTCATAGAACTACACATTCATGCAATTAGAGCAATATATGTTCATTCGATTAAAATCAAAAGGTATAGATTTTTTAAATGAAATAGAATTGCGAGGGCTATTTCTTTTCTGTTTTTTTTTTTTAAAAATTCAAGTGGCTTCTTAAATTTGAAAGCTTTAAAACTTAAATTCTTGGTCCCAACAAAAGTAGAACTCATGCCAATCCATTCCAATTTAGACTAAAGGGCTTACCACTACACTAAATGTTCATTTATGATTTAAATTCAAAACATTATTTAACGAACTAAACCATTATATTATATGCCTGTTTGAATTTCTTCTAAAAAACAGTTTTTTATTTTTTATTTTTGAAACTTAAAAACTTAAATATCCATTTAGAAAGCTAGTTTCTAAAAACGATATTATTAAAAAGTTTTATTAAAACTCCTTTCATTGATTATGTTATTGATGTTTCATGACATTATAGCTCAGAATTAGAATTCTACTTGTCTCAATGGCAATGAAGTTATGTCATGTAAGAACATTTGATCTAATGGCAAACAGTTGGTATAAGTGTGGTGTTGATGAATGTGAGTTCAATTCTTTCTTGAAGCAAATGTTTGAATTTTTAAGCTGTTAAATTCTTCAAACTTAAAATAAGTCAACTCAAATAAAAAATTAATTTTTTATTCCACCTAATCTGCCACATCATCAACCGTTAGTTCAATTTAACGTCAGGGACGAATCAAATTAATTTTTTATTCCACCTAATCTGCCACATCATCAATCGTTAGTTCAATTTAACGTCAGGGACGAATCTTATGGATGGAAAATTTTGTAAGGATCATTCATTGAAGGAAATGTTTAGAGGGACTAAAGTTGAAAACCGCGATATTTAAAAGGATCAAAAACATATTTAACCCTAAATTTAATATCTAGTATATTGAAAGTGTATTTTTTTTGGTATATTGTTACGTGTCTAACGAGAACACACTAAGTATATATTTATAATATATAATAAGATAATACAATTAACACAATTAATATAAATTTATGACAATTGATTTTTAACGTGTTCAGTCAAATTAGATCATATATGTCATATGAGCCAAACTTATTACAAAGATAATTCATTCAGGAATTCTTGAGAGACTCGGTCAATATATTAGACAATTGGTCTTCAAACTTAGGATTTGTGCTTATTATTTCTCCTAAAAGTACCTTGGTGCTTATATAATGATAATCTACTTCTATGTGCTTCATCCGTTCATGAAAAACTAGATTGGATGCAATATGGAGTATCGTTGATTGTCGCATATTCATTTCGTTCCAAAATATAAGAGAGAGAAAATACACTTTTTTATCCTAAAATATAAGAGAGAGAGAGAGAGAGAGAGTAACTTTATCTTTTTTAAGGTAAAATTAAATGTAAATTGCATTTAGTTTACAATCTCTCACATCTTTTTTATAACCAACAACCAATTAGAATTGTTTTCATATTTTCTTAATCACTTTATTTCAAGAAAAACACAAGTTAAATGATGATGTTTTTACTTTTCTTAATAAGTGTGTGTGTTTTTAAATATTTTTTCTCTTATATTTTAAGACGGAGGGAGTATAAGTTTTGTGGCTTGAAGATCTCCTTACTTAAGCTCGAAGAGTAAATATCTAACTCATGCATGCTCATTTGAGGTTGTTGTCATACCATTGTATTCAACTTCAACATTAGATAATGCAATTGTATTTTCTTTCCTCCTTCTCCATGAGATCATATTTTCTCCAATAAGAACATAATATCCATAAGTGAATCTCCAATTCGATAGTGATTTGTCCCAGTCGATATCAAAATAACAAGTGATTTTAGCATCACCCTTATCTTCATATAATAATCCTTCTCCATGTGCATTCTTTATATACTTGAGAATTCAAATAATTGTGTTCTAATGAATATAACAAGGAGCATTCAAAAATTGGCTTACAATGCTCATTGCAAATGTAATATCCGGTCTGGCGATTATAAGATAATTAAGTCCACCCACAATAAGTTGATATCTTCCCGGTCTTTCAATGGCTCCCCATGACCCAAACTAATCTTGAAGTTAGGATCCATATGTGTATCAATAGGACAACAATCAAGCATACTAGTTTCACTTAGGATATCTAATGCATACTTACGTTGGTTAATTGCAATGCCTGACGAGGACTAGAAAAATGCAATGCCTAAGAAGTATCTGAATGGATCCAAGTCTTTTGTTCGATTATTTTTTAAAAGATGAGTTTTGAATCACTGGATACCATCTGGTTCGTTTCAAATGATAACTGTCGCACCCCAAAATTTGCCTCGCTTTTGGTTTTACTAATCATACTGAGCACAATCGTTAGCCCTAATTCAATTGCATGCATACATGCATTATCTTTATGGTGGATCAAAACTGAGTGGTGAATTTGACGGTCAACTTGATGATTTCTCGTTGTGGAAGGTTAATTGTGGGGCCATCGGTTTCATTTGTGATTTAGGTTTTGCGTGGGACGCAACATTAGATGTTTGGTGATTGAGGATTGGGATTTGAAGAACATGTAGATCCAGACATTAAGTTTAATTTCATAAGTGGAAGAACATTCGTGCAAGAGTTAACAAAGCCATAATCAAATTTTCTCATTTGTATTTTACAACGGAATTTTTCTTTGAAGTAATGTTTGGATTTTGGATTCAATTTCTAAAAGAAATTATCAAGTTTAAGTGCACTTGGAGCCAAATTTGTATTTGAAATTGATTCAATTCCTTTTAAGATTCAAGTCTTGAAACTAGCATGACTTCACTGGGTGCATATGTGAAGCAATCCCAATGCAAATAAGTTCTAAGGGAATTGGAAGATGTTCTAATAATACTACAAGCCCAATGATATTGTTCAGATCAAATTACATTTTGGGCTATATTAAAAGAAAGGATGAACACAATATCAAATAATTCAAATGTATCCTCAAGTTCCATTTGGATTAATTGGTTCTATTACAACAAGTCAGCTTTTAAAATAAAAGAAAGAAGCTTTTGAAGTATTAAGGGAAACCCATGGCCTAATACAAAGAATACAAGATAATCAAAAATTCTTTCCATTTGCCAAGGATGCCACGGTTCTGCTTGTTGTTCGCGTGATCAATGTATCCGCTTCCTCACTCATCTCGGCTTCCTTTCCTCCTTCTTACATCCTGCAGACTTCAAACAACCTCTCAACCTCACGCCTTCTTCCACCCTCCGTGTACCCTCATCGCGACCTCTCAACCTCACCGTGGTGGATCGTCAACCATTTAAATCGGTCTTAAGTTGCGGCCAATATTGATGCCATACTAGGAACTCAATAGACCGATCTTCATGTAAATAACAAAACAGACGAGTTTACACGTGATTTGCATCGGCAAATGACATCATTTAGTGATATATTGATAAGAGATTAATGTGTACTAGGGGCTTAAACATGAAAAAATCATTGAGATGACACGGAATCCGCCATTTACCTTTACATCCTAAAAATGATAACAAGCAGTTCACGTTGCAAGCCCATGGCAATATAATACTCTCCAGCCGGTGCATACGGTTCAGCGGCAATGCAAGCAGCCATTCACAAACCGTTTCAACGCTCCTGCGACGCAAATCCAAATCAAAAAATGCAAAAAGTGAGGCATACTTCACATTTTTTATGTAAGGCAGTGTTCGTTAAGTAAATGGCATTAAAGTTGGTTTATCTAAATAGCAGATAGATACCAGAAGTGATTTGGTACCTAATTCACGCGGTACAAATACCAATTGCAAAGGACAGAAACTTATGCTATCAGTTGCATGACAAAAATCTTCAGAAAAATTGGAGAAAACGGTTTTTAGATCTTACCACGTATTGGAATGAAAAGCAACACCAGATGCAGGATTCTGATGCGAACAGGCAGGAGTTGGTCCATCTCAAGCAACTAGTCACAGATGTGGATTTTGAGAAATCAAGAATTTCAGATGCTAGCCATGAAATAGAAGTATGAGTTTGACTTACAGCAGATGTCTGGAATCCGGTTGCAGAAAACTTGAGTCAAATTTTGTAGTGTTTGTTGACGGGATCAGTGCCGGTTTTAAAGTTGAAGAAAATACGCTCTCAGCAGCACAATGATTTGTTTTCCAGAATTCTGCCCACCATGCCATCTTTTAGTCCCTGCATTCATCATAACACCAATTCAAGGTCAGCAGCAGATTCCGGACAAAAGTGCACATTTCGAACAAAAAAACACTACAGATGCATTCAAACCTGGCGCATTTGATTTGCAATACATTCAGGAAGGTGTATCCTTGCAGATTATCAAGTCCAGCATTGTCTTGACTTGCTATCCCTACTCCTTCTCTGAGTGTTCTTCTCATCGACCTGTCCAAAATAGAATAAAATGTTATATCACGCATCCGCGTTTCAGTCAAAATTGGCAGAACAACATGGTAGCAATTTTTTTCATGGCGCACAAGATTCCAAATTTTAAATACAAGTCTTGGTTTTAAAAGCTTCAAGTGCAAGAAATGTTATACACAATTTTGAATGAAACAGAATATTCTGTGTTATATTTCTACACATACATGTGCAAGCTAGGGGGTCCACTGTATCATATTTTTACCACATATAAATTCAGAATTTCCAGCCCTTACCTCTGCTTTTTGTCCTATTGACAGCTCATTTTTACAGCTCACAAAATAATTCTAATCTTAACCATTCATGATGACATCTAAAGGCCAGGGGTTGCTAGCATTTTTTTACTGTTACATTGGTAAAATATCATGAAAATAAATAGTACATCGAGTGCCTTTTGAATTTTTCCACTACCTGCTGCACCAAGGTTAGCTCCTCCACTCTAACCAACTCCAA
Organism: Vicia sativa; assembly: GCA_021764765.1. NCBI lineage: Eukaryota > Viridiplantae > Streptophyta > Magnoliopsida > Fabales > Fabaceae > Vicia > Vicia sativa. The sequence goes on along the minus strand of CM038795.1, from coordinate 207,922,068 downwards.
GCCTAGTCACCTATCCTAACCTAAATCCAAGCCACCTTTCGACCTCACTCCAAACTCTCTCACCCAAACACACTCTATATAAACCACCTGTTTTCTCTCATTGGGCAACACTTAGCCTAAAAAGCTCTGAAATTCATCCCCAACATATACACTAAAGACTCTTAACCTAACTTTCTTCAAATTTCACACGAAATTTGAAGTAAAACTAATCCACACTCATACCATCCATTCGAGAAAGAAGGAAAGGACTTACGAACCAATAGCCACAGCTCCTTTCGGTAACATAACTGCACCGTTTCTTTGCATTATAGCCTTGAGTTTTAACTTGCCCTCATGTATGCTTCGGTATTGCTATTCTGCACTACATTTTATGATTAAGTTTTAGTTTCTACCAGCATACAAACCAAATACAAAACAGATATTTAAAGTTTCTTTATCGTTACCTGATGCATTTCTGCCAGTTTAAGTGCTTTATGTTCGAAATCTGAGCAATACCGATGACAAGCTCAAAGGAGGAACTAACCTTCGATTAGTATTCCATAGAGATGAGGTATTCTGCCTCTTGTGTGCCCTGTGTCATAAATAATCTTCTCTGTTAAAATGAATCAAACAGACGAATATTCTAAAAATTTTTATGTTACCTGAGATGATTCTTGCTGGCTGAAAGTTTTGAAATCTGAATGCATCGCCGATGAAAAGCTCGGAAGGAAACTAACGCTGATTTAGCATTCCTCAGAGTTGAGGCCTTGTATCCGATTTATCTTCACATCAACGCTTGCAAAAAAAATTATCATTATCAGAAACCAGAAACGTTTATGTTTAGAAGGTTAATGTTTCAAAAATAAAAGTCAAAAACGTACGTTAGCCTTGCCGATCGAGCACTCGGAGATGACCCAGAAGTGACCACGAGCATGTTGCTTCGTCGAGATCACAAGGGAGATCCGGATTCTTGTATGAATCGTTTGTATTGGTAACCTTTGAAGCCAAAGATTGTTGATCCGGAGAACACTTGATCGTTCCGGTTGGGCTTTGTTCGAAAAAACTGGTTCAAAGTTTGGGCTGGTGAGGACGCCGGAATCAATGGAGGTTGGGTGTCAGTTCACGAAGCTTCCTCCTAAATCGGCCATGGCTTTCCTTCTTTTTTTTGTTTCGCGTTCTATGTTTCGAGAGGGAAGGGGATGAAATGATTTGGGAATTAGGGTTCTGACCCAATTGTCCGTACCCGTGTCTCTTGGTGAGGGCCTGGATCCGGGTTGAACCGGTCCGGCCCAATGATCCAACCGGTTCTCTCTTGAACCCATATAATTTCATTTTCTTTATTTCTTTTTTCTTTGTAATTTTGCCTATTTATATTCATTTTATTTCTTTTTCTTTCTTTAAAAAAAATAAAATAAAATTCTAATTAATCTTAATTGTTTTTTTGTGTTTAATTGCATCATTATATTATATTTAAATCATTTTTCTTCGCATATTGGTTTAATCTTATTATTTAAATAACCAAATTTTACATTGATTTTCATGTGTTCAAATTATCCGTTATAAATTTCTTTTTCCTCGCTTGCTCATTCACAATTGTATGCTTATCCCAACCCAACAAACCTTGCATCATGGTCCATATACTTAATTAACCATAACCCGATTTTCTTTCCCACGCGTCGAGTTCTAAAACGCTTTCATAATTAAATTACAAACCTCGATCCAACGTCGAGTTCCTTTTCAAAAATATTTTTCTAAACGAATATCCTATTTCTCCCTCCTCCCAAACATATGGTAGTCAGTCCAGTATCGACCCTCGACTGTATGTTTGGTTTCTTAATTGAATCTAAATTAACGTGAACTTTGTTTCACCTCACCTTTTCTTAACAAACTTTTTGGGTAGAAAAAGATGATTAGGATGGTTCTGTCCACTCATCCGAGTAATTGGGGCGTTAGCCGTTGAACGCTTATGGTCCAATACTCGTCTTCCACATAAAAATAAATCAACTCACTCAAACTCTTTCATCGCTTATGCGATCATCAAACTCTTTTCTTACAAAGAGTGTGTAATAGTCGTTTCAAACACGAACGAGGACGTAAGCTTTTCAAACAAACTAAACAAGTCCAAGTTCGAGCATTTGAAACGTCTAATGCACAATTTTTCTTATAAAATCAACACAACCAATTAAAACCTTTTTTAAGAGGAACTACGGAGTTTTGACTTTCCCATTGCACAAGGGAATACGTAGGCACACGGTTTTGAAACCGTGCCAAACTCAAAATAATAATAAACAAATTCCGTTTCTTTTCGATTATAACTTAGAAATTAGCGAATATACACACACACTTAGAACTAAACGGGTCCCATCGAGTACGATGGATGTAAGAGGTGCTAATACCTTCCTCTTATATAACCGACTCCCGATTCCATATTTTTGGTCACGTAGACCGCCTTATCCGCATTTTGTGGGGTTTTATCTATATTTTCCCGTTCCTTTTTGGAACAAATAAAATTAGGTGGCGATTTTACTGTTTTTTTCGAGAATGAAAAGATTTTTGAAAATCGAGGCGCTACAATAACAATGTCCTCAACATAAATAACAAGAAAGATACATCGACCGAGAAGGAATGGAGGAAGAAAACAATGTGATTAACATTACATCTATTCATACCATATTGTATCAAGGCAGTGTTGAAGCGACCAAACCAAGCACGTGAGACTGTTTCAACCCATAAAGAGAACAACAAAGATGACAAATAATTCTAGAATTTCCAGAATAGTATAACCTAGAGGCTGATCCATATAAACTTCCTCTCTAACGTTCGTATAAAAAATAATTTTTAATGTCCAATTAATGAAGTGATCAATGATGAATGGTAACCATCGCAAGAAAGAGGCAAAATGAACTGAATAGGACCACTAGAGAAAATGTGTCACGATAATCGAGACCAAATATTTGTATGTTGGCTTTAGCTTCCAAACGAGATTTGAATGACCGATCTAACCATATGATCCAATTTTTAATGTATAAACCCATAAACATCCTAAATACACAGAGAGGGATAAGGTAGAGATCATATTTCGAGTTCAAGATAAAGTGGGGAATAAGATCTTGAAGGATCAAAGAAGGCATTCGATTGATAAGGTGGAAAACTGTGAGAGGAGCATCACCCTAAAAACGAGAAGGCACATTGTGGTGAAGTAAAAAAGTCTGTGTGGTTTCAACTAAATGATGATTCTTATGTTCAACGACACTGTTTTGTTGTGGATTGTGGGCACGTGACGAATCTGATATGATCTTATAGGATGGAATGGGGTTTTCAACTTAAAGTCTTTAGATAATAGTGACTTACACCATAGTATATAAAATTCACAAGATTCTTTGTGGTCGTGATGTTTAATAATTAACATATCAATTATTGGCATCATGCAATAGTATTATAAATTACTTTATTCACATAAGGGATTGTAAGAATATTGTATCTCCATATCCCTATAGGGAGTTGGTTGTATGTCCTATCATATGCATGGGGCACCCCCGATATGGTTATTTTGTTATTTATCTTATCACTTTCGTTATTATCTTTTATTGAGTCCCCCTCATAAATTGCACACCATGAATCAAGTTTGAAATCAATTTGTAAATCTTTTAGCTTGCATAAATCTTTGGTTATGTTTGAACCTAATCAAGATATTCTTGGTTAAGTGCACGAATTTGTGGAATAGAAGCTATGTGTGTTTAATTCAAGTTAGGTACAAAGAAAAACTTTAAACTCATGAAAAATTGTGTTTTGATGTATTTTATATGAATCGATCATTTACACACTAAATTTGATTTGAATCAAACTCAACATAAGTGACCAAAAAATTTAAAAAACCATTTGATTTGAATCAAGTTTTACATATCATTTGAATCAGGAAATTTCATGTGACCTCTTCCCAATTTGATTAGAATTACAATTTGTACATGATTCGAATCACATAACTTTTTCATAATTTTACAAAGTTCCCTGGAGCAACTGATTTGAATCAATTGTTGCACATAATTTGTATCACAGGTCATGCAAAATTATAAATTTATTATTATTTGTAAGCTTATGGTTTACAATGGCATGTGTTTCAATTGTATTAATATAAGTGTAGTACACGCCTGAGGAAAAAATCGATAGCTTTTCTATTATACATTTTCTGTCAAAATGTTGTTGTGTAATACAAAAATATTCGATACCTCCATCATCTTTTGTTTCAATATGGTATCCATTTAGGCAAATATCTTTGAAACTTAATAAATTTCTATTAGATTTAGAGGAACATAATGCATTCTCAATGTGTAATATTGTTCCTCCACATAACAAAACACTGGCTCTTCGGAGCCTTCATTTATTTTTGAGTTGCCAGATATAATGCTGACATCAGTTTCTGATTCACTAAGTAAGAGAAATATTTTTTATCTTTAAAAATTGTGTGAGTAGTTGCACTATCGGCGAGACAAATATCTTTATTAGAGGCGCAAGTGCCGACATTCGTTCTAAAAAAATTATAATAATGAATTATGAGTGTGTTTTAAACATACAAGTTATTTAAACAATAAATTATGTAAATAGACAGGAAACAAACACACTTTATTATTATTGGGAATAAATTTTTTTTAAAAAAAAGGAACCAAACATTGAATTAAAAATTAAATTAAAAAATATTGAGAATTCAAAACATTCATAAAAACTTATTATAATAACTAAAATAAATAGAAAAATTCTATAAATTCTATTTCTTGACAGTTCCATCTCCAATAAGGTGATCATTATTTTTCATCTGGATTGGCAAAGAAATCATCAATCTCTAAGTGAGTAACATTCGTATTGCCATAATCGAGATCACCATATTCAATAGCAAAATGTGTCTCAATCCTTGTATTTGTATTTTTTTTAGTGATTTTTGATAAAGATCACCAAGGTGTTTTTGTGTACGGAAAGTAAGACCACAATGACCTTTTCCTCCACAACGATATAAAATATTTTTTTTGCTACTCTGACCACCTTTTTCATTCTTTTTAGTATCTTTTCACTTCTGATGAAAAGATACATTGTTATGATTACTATTGCGGCTATGATCAAAGTTAAGACATCAAGCATAATTATGCTCACGACCACAACCCTGATTTTTCACATAGTGACCATGTCTTGCATTCACTTCTAGGAATGGAGCTTTAACGAGCGGGACAAGCCTAATAATTTTTCATCAATAGCTCATTATTTTGTTCCACCACAAGAAGACAAGATATCTAATCAGAATATTTATTAAACCCCTTTTCTCGATATTGTTGTTGTAGGAGAACATTGGATTCATGAAAAGTGGGAAATGCTTTTCTAACATATCTTCATCAATTACTTTTTCTCCACATAATGTCAGCTTAGAGGTTATTCTAAACATTGCATAATTATATCCACTTACACTTTTAAAATCTTGCAAGCGTAAATGAATCCACAAAACATATGGATCAGTTACAATAAGATATTCATTTTTAAGGTCCTCACGAAGATGACGACGAATGAATATCATGGTTTTTGCCTTTTGTTGACCAAATGATGTCTTTCCTTCTAAGTCTCGGAGCTTCGTGCTGATAAAATATTATGAAATAAAGAGAAAGATGATAAAAGAGAAGAGAGAAATATGATAATAATTATGTATTATGTTATCGTTGTATTTAAACAAAGAGATTGATCTTATTTATAGGACTATCAAGACAATTTAATAAATATAAATTATTATAAATAAGGAATAAAATCATTGGGAAACAATCATCCAATTATTTATAACAAATTCAATTTTCTTAATGTGAATAATTTGTAGTGAAAGGGTAATTTAAGAAGTTCATACAATTGATTTTAATGGATCGATAGTTAATGACTTTGTACAAATGCACATAGACTTGAGATATCTTAAAAACTTCAAGTAACAAGGTCTATATGCAATACGACAACTATGTATGAATGCTAAGAGAGAAAAATAGTTCTTGTACTATCTTGTTGTATGTTGGTCTTCTTCTTCTTCTTGTTATTTTATTTGAATCTTCGCCTCCTTATATAGAGGAAATAAAAGAGACGTTGAAAGAGAGAGACATTGCACAAGTATCTTTTCTTAGGAAGCGGTTTACAAGAGAGAGACATTGGAGTAGGTACATTTAGGATCTTTTACTATTGGATAATCTCTTTATGCATTGTGCCTTTCTCAATTAAGGAGACCATAGGCATATTGGAGTAGACTGAAGAAATCGTCTTAAATAGACTCGAGCCTTGCGCTATAATCCCTGGTTAACTTTCTTCGTAATTCTGGCAGTTGACAAATGGATCTGCTTTACACAAAGTATGGACCAAAGGCGTTGTACTATGTTTCCATCTCATCAGAAGTTCTGTCAATAGGCATCGAGGTTTTACGTGAAAATCATATTATGATCCATTAGAATCTTAATTGCTTGCTTCTTATATACAAGCTATTTATCTAGGTCATAACCAAGTTATTACTAACTTAATGATCCTACACACTTAAACAAATGTTAGTATATCCTATTTTTCTTTAAGTATGTTGTTATCATTAAAACCCAAGGAGTGTGAATAGATTTTGTTCCAACACGATGACATTAAAAAACTATGTACTTAACTCCAAGGGTTTAAGCCTACTATCCTATATTATCCTACCTTGACAGAAGTCACGTTACAACCATAAAAAGACCTCAAAAATATGTGTTTAAATATGGTTTTGATCGATTCAATTTGAAAATTTTCAAATTGAATGTTAAATGCTATTGTATGTGGATTGAGTTATTACCCTGTCAAATTTTATGTATCATTGCTAGATGAGAGACTGGTTGAGGATTTGTATGTCCAAAGAAATTTTTTGAGTTGATTGGATTGAAGTAAGAAACAAAAGTGTTGATCAGAAAAAATATACAGTATTGCACATAGACTTGAGATTTCGTACATAGTTGTAGGAATGGAAAAGTAGAATAAAATGAAAAAGAAAATAACACAAATAAAAATAATTAATAATAACTAAATTTAAAATTAAAATACTAAAAAAAAAAAAAAATTAAATTAAATTCTAAGTATTTACGACAAAAAATTAGAAACTAATAAAAAAGAAGGAAAAAAGCTAACAACTACCAACTACCAACAAAGAGAATTCAAATTTAAACTTAAAATTAAAAATAATAAACCACACACAAAAATTTAGTTGTTGAAATTGCAATCTCCGAAGTAATAATAAAATATTTTCCTCCACGAGAATTGAATTTTAATCAGAAAATCTGTTGGAAAATTTTGTAATTAATGTTTTTTTTTAACGAAAATTTAAAAAGGATAAAAATCAAGAATGTGAAGGCGATTAGGACTATTTATCAAATCCTCTTATTTTTACCCGTTAATGAACTTTGTACCTTGTTAAGTGTTAATGATTTTATTATCTCACTAAAAATTAACATGGCCACCACCCTCAATTATTTGGCCTAATTCATAGACAATTTAGGCATTGTTAATGCATTAATTCATAAGCAAAAACTCTGAAATTCTTCCCATTGCTAGTTCATTTACAAAGTTGAATCAATTTCCTAGTTTAGATAATTAGGCTAACGGTTAGAAGTTTTAATCATCTCGATCAATTCATACACTCGTAAAAGATGAAAAACATTAAACACAAGAACACTTTAAATAAGATAATAACAATAAAAGTATTAAACAAATCTCAAACAAATAAATGATCCAATATAGTAAAAACAAGGTTCATCTCAAAATCTCTAATCTAGAAAAACTTAACTACTCTTTGATAAGATGACAAATACCACAAGTTAGAAAGTCTTCACCATCAAAATCTATGGAAGAATTTCTCTCCAATGATTCCAATGTGCCCCAAAATTGCTCCTTCATAGACCCTAGCCGTCACTTTCTTCTCAAAATTAAGAACCCTTGAAAAGTGGCAAAAATCTCCTTAAATAAGAAAAAAAAACGTGTTCAGCAGGAAAGTTGCATCGTGCCACGAGGGTTCAATATCGCGCCATGATTCACTCCTCATCGCGTCATAATGAAATGCATCGCGCGTGTGAGAAAACTAGTAGAGAAATCCTATTTTTTTCCTCCTTTTTCTTCATATTATTCATCAAGTCTTTGTAGCTTTCTTGTATCGACTTTTTGCTATATTCTTCACATTTTAACATGTTTTTTGTTACCATTCATCTTTTGAGTTTACCTGAATTTCTTCATAAAAATCACGTAATGAAGATTGTCATCAATGCACCTCATGCATTTCTAATTGATTCATCCTCATTTTAATATAAGTTAATATGAAGATGCATCTTTGTATTCAATCTAGACATAATACAAAATTTCATATTTGTATTCATCATAGACACTAAATTTTGATTTTCTCTTAGAAATACAACGTTGTAATAGACAATGTATTACTATACTGTCATAATATATAGTTCTGAAATTAAATCATACAATTTTTAAATAAGATGAAAATATCATATAAAGAAGATGTGAATACATCAGGCGGGCCCACAAAGCTAACCATCCAGAGTATAATGATATGCCATCCAAGAGACACGATAGAAGGTGATCTTTGTATGCTAGGCAATGTATAACATGTGCAACTGTGCAATTAAGATATATTGTGAAGGGCTCAGTCTCCTTATTACCTTTAAGCGGGATAAATGCACAAACACATGACATATCCTCAGTGTATGCATCAACATATGCCCAGTCAGATATGTGTGGAAGTTGTTGGAGGATCCGTATCTAAAAATGGTACATATGAACTATTCAAAATGGTGTAGCGCAAGTGTTATGAAAATGGTACATAGACAATAAAGGATGCAAATGTATTACCGTCAATAACGTGCAACTAGTTGTCATTTATTTGGTCTTCCACATAAAATCTTCAGCTAACTTGGACTATAGGTATACCAAATAACGACCATCATTTGTACGCTTGAATTTTCTACAAGTCGGTGAAGTATACGAGGTAAACCACAACCATGTAATAGGCACTCTTGTCCATAAAAATAGACGTGCCAACCAAGTGTGACAGGTGCACTCTCAATGCGTAGGCCCTATTCTACATAGTCATCTCATCATCACTAGCGGGTTGCTCTGTCATTGTTAGTTGTTATTGTTACAACCTCTCTAAGAATCCAAACCTAGCATGACACCCTTGGGTGTCTTCTATCTCCTTTAAGGCATCCCATGAGCTAACTCTAAAACATGCCACCATCATCTCTTATGACATCCCATTACGTTGAATATAAAAATATGATATTTTAGAGTGTCATCTCTCTACGAGCGCTGATAACATACAATGGTTAGTAGTAGAATAATCGACATTGCTTAATTCTTGTAGCCTATATAATTGCACCACATTGTGAAGCCATTGTTCTTGAGGTGGATGGAGCTTTTAATCTTTCGACCATGGTTGATTCTTTTAAAATCATCATGGTCCTATAGAACAATAATTCATCGTCAGAAATTTAAAATATTAAAATATTAATGTTTCAAAGAATAAATATAGATGAATTTTACTTCTCAATTCCACACATGCCTGAAAGTATGTTTGTAAACTTGCTTGTCTTTGATACCTTAACTATGACTGTCTCATCCATATGATTTTGTTGCTTGTCTATTAAGTTTTGTTTTGGTTTCAGTTTATATCATCGATTCTCTTCTTTAATTATGCATTTCTGGATCAACATTTAGATCCCTATTTTATCATGCTTAATTCAAGTTGCATATGTTTGAGTATGAATATTATACTTTAAGTAAATTAGTTGAGTTTTTGGGTCAAGAACCATATTTAATATTGGTTCAAGTCAAGGCATAAGTGAAATCTCAAAACATCTGCAAATTGCAACAAAAAAAAGAAAGATATGTTGTGTATGTGATTCAAATCACACAAACTGTGAGTGGAATCAAATCGAACATTAAGAAATCTAAGTTCTGCGAGTCAAATCACAATTTGTGCATAATTCAAATCATGAACCCTGTGACTCAAATAATAGCTTGTTCCTGAGTCGAATCATGAAATATTGGTTCGCCACTATCTTGTTTGAATCGAATCATAACTTATTCTTGACTCAAATCAAGCCACGTGTGACTCTAATCATAACTTTGAATTGAATAGAATCATGGTGAAATGAGTTTATCATAAAGTGTATATCTTGTTACAACCTACTTTCCCACTTCACTCAAATCACACAAGTGCTAATGAATTGAATAAAGCATGATTTATTTCTATCTTTTGTGCTTAATCTCCAACACCTATAAATAATTTTTTCTCTTAAATTATTCATAACTAGATTGCGACCCACGCGATGCGCGATTATTAATTAGTTTTCAATTTTTTTATTGTACTTTATTTATTTTTAAGACTTCTTTTCATTAATATGATCAATAAATTTATATTTAATAATTTCTTATGAATTATAATTTAGACTACAATGAATACATCAATTTGGCAATAGAGAGTGTTGAAACTCTTTGTTCTATCTGTTTTCTCCTTCTTCAACCTAGCTGTCACCTTTTCTTTTTCCCCTCAAATTCATACTTTATGTGTCACCATGTGACTTTTATTCTTGGTGGTGTGATAAGTTCCTTCCTCCGCACCACCCTTTTGCTAAGCTGGATTTTCTTTATTCTATCTCTAACGTCATCATATAGATTTGAGGCGGTCTTCTTTGATGGACTATTTTGATCTTCTTCGATGGACTGATGTTTTTGATTTTGCCTAAAAAACTGCAAGAGTTTGTTTTAAATTGTTATTTTTTGGGTGTGTGACTTGCCTCTGATCTCTAATTCTTTTTCAGTTTTGTTAAGATCTGCAGTTTTCAAAGCGCTTGGTCGACATCAACACAATGATGATTTTGTTTTGTTTCACAACCTTCTCCTCGTCTTGTTGGGTTAAAAATTTCTCTAGTTCACTTCAATTTAGGTTTGTTTGTCTTGAAAGAGCTTTTAAGCTTAATGTGATTTCTCATTCTGTGGTTCACTTCAATTTAGGTTTGATTGTCTTGAAAGAGATTTTAAGCTTAATGTGATATCTCACAGGAAGTTGTTGGTAAGTGAATCGGTTTATTTTGGCAGTCAGTTGATTCGCCATTATTTAAGATTGTGAAGACCCACACAACATCTTTTTTGCTATCTGGTGTTGTATTTGTAAGTAGATTTATCGGTTAGTGTATTGATAAGTGTCAAAATGTAGTTATTTTTTATATATGTTTTGTGGCACTTATTTGTTCTTTTGTTGTTAATATCGGTTGAATAACTCCGCTTTTTGTGTAAATACGTTTTATTGTGTTTTGTGTACATATTGTACCGTTTGATTAGTTTTGTATATATTTTGTAGGTATTTGTTGCATTATTGGAGCATTGAGAATAAAGTCCAAATGGAGCTCTAAGATGCAAGTTAATCAATAAAGGAATAAAGGCTAAAAGAAGAATTGATTCCAAGTTATGCAGGAAAAGCAACAAAAGTTGTTGAACTGCCAAGATCGTCGGGCGATGGCTAGGTGAGCGCCATCGCATCTGCGTCGTCGGGCGACGTTGGAGCGAGAGGAGAGGATCAATTTTCGAGTTGGCCCTGCCTTGTTTTGCAGTTGGGTCGCTGGGCGAGGAAAAGTTGAGTCTTCGAGTGAAGATGACCGTCCCCGGGCGACAGTAGATATTTTGGTCATAAGAGGACGTGGCGTAACGTGAGCCAAGTGTAAATAAACCATCATCGGGCGATGCTTTATTTCGCAGGGCGACGCGTGCGGACCAAATTTTCTTTATACTTTCCTTTTCATTTCATTTGTTGAGTTATGGTTTTTGGTGTGAGGTTTTTCTCCTAAATTCCATCACCTTATAGTTTTTATAGATTAGCTTAGAAAACAACACTAGGGCTTGCATACGGATGGTCTAGAGTGGATTGCTCGTCGACCGGCTCAGACAAACTGGAAGATTTGTGGGTTATTCTTTCTCTTCTCTATGTATTTCTCTATTTATTGGGTTTTGTATGTATATTTACCTTGAGCTCATATATATTTGTCGCCCTTTGTGTTGTATCCGTGTTGGTGATTGTCTTAGGTTTTTACTCTGTGTTAGGGATTTGAGTTTTTCTATATATATAACGCTTAGACTCTTACCTAGGATGATTATCAGTTAGTTTTTGAATGCTAGTAATGGGTTTAGAACTGACATTTACTTAGATTATTTGTGATTAATGCCTCTGTGTTAGGAGTTCCGGGTTAGACATAATCGCCGTGAGTGATACGGTTGACTTCTATGTTGTTGAGGTAGGCTAGACATGGCTATCGAGGTGATGCGGTTGAATTCTCAATTTGGGTTAGAAATAGATTAGATTGTGAGAGATATGTGATGACACAAACGAGTATCGTATGTTGAGTATAACTGGACGGTAGATTTAAGTCTGTGACGGGTAGTGTGCATTCGTTCGGACAAGCTGTCTATCCATTATAGTTTTGTTTATTTACTCTTTGTTTTTTCTTTACAACCCATTTAACCCTAAACTCATTAATGATAGAATTGTCGAACGACAAATCAATAACCAATCTTTGTGGATACGATATGATATAACCTAACTGGTATATATCACCCGGTAAAAATAATACTTTACTTTTTGCTTGACTGCAATAACAACACTTGAACAAAATTGCGCCGTTGCCGTGGATTGGTTTTATTGTTTTTGTATTGCGATAATTCCGTTGTTTTTGAGTTTTGTAATTAATGGATATGTTGTATAGACTTTGTATATGAACTTGTATATTGTTCCTTGTACATGTTGTGTGTTTACTTTCCATACTTGTGCATATTTGACTTTTTTTTCTAGTTTTCACGTATTGTTGTGAATTGTCTCGTTTTTGTTATGTTTGTTGTGTGGTTGTTAGGACACTTTCTTTAGGTTTTCGCGGTGTGGTAATACCATGGCATGACGAGAGGAGGTTACTAGAGCTCGCACAATAAATGCATCGAGCTTACGACGTACAACAAGCATATTTTGTTTATGTTTGTTTATGTGTGCGGTGCCTTGTGTTTTAACAATTTGAAATAGGACATGCTCTTAATTTTAAATCTGTACTTTTCAACTTGTTAATTCACTTTCACCCATTTGTTTTATTGTGTCAAATTGTGATTTCCGCAAGCTTGTCGTGTTTAGCTTGAGGAGTTATGTTGGTTGTAAATATTGTAAATTTTGTTTTTCTAATTCTTTTACTGTTGTTTGGACTCGAATTTTAGTCCGATAGCTCGAGGTTCATTTTGTTGTTTTCCGAGTTTGATTGTTTCAATTCGCGAATGTATGGTAATGATAGCTTTTAAAGTTGGTACACGTCAGGTACTCATTTATCTCTTTCTGTAACATAATATGTTTAGGAAACTATTCATTTGTACATTTACCATGTCATTCATTCTTTTTGCATTACTTGCTCATGAATTGAATCACTTTAGTTCCCTTTTTACCTATAAATGTGAGGATGCTTTCCATTATTTACATATGCTAGAGGCCACATTCTTGTTTTAACTGGATTTTATTATGCTTAATCTTTTGTTTTTTGTTGATTGTATGAATGCATGAAAATTATCAAGGCATTTTTTGTTTGATTTTGAGCACAACTACCTTGGACAAATATTCAATTCACCTTGTGAGTGTATGATCATTTGTTAATCCCTTTGAGATTTTATCAATATCCATGTTTATTTGAATTTGATACTTGTCTATGAGTGTCAATTCACCTTTTTTGTATGGATATTGATTTCTTTGTTTCTTGAACCCTCAACTATATGTTGTTGTATGAAATTTTACCTTGCCTTAAAAAGTAGGAAGTATTCACGTAATGATGTTGGTTGAATTCAAGTTGGGGAGAGGAATGTTTATGAACTTATATTGTGGTTGATATGTGGTTGAGAAAAGATAAGAAAGAAAAAAATGTGAAAAAGAAATATAAGAAAATAAATAAATAAAAAAAGAGAAAAAGCTTTGAAAAATAAAAATAAAAAAAGTATGAATAAGGTTGTGTTTGTTCTTTTGCATATATGTTTTGTGGCACTTATCTGTTATTTTGTTGTTAATATCGGTTGAATAACCCCACTTTTTATGTAAATACGTTTTATTGTGTTTTATGTACATATTGTACCGTTTGATTAGTTTTGTATATATTTTGTAGGTATTTGTTGCATTATTGTAGCATTGAGAATAAAGTCCAAATAGAGTTCCAAGATGCAAGTTGATCAATAAAGGAATAAGGCTAAAAGAAGAAGTCATTCCAAGTTATGCAGGAAAAGCAACAAAAATTGTTGAACTACCAGGATCGTCGGGTGATGGCCAGGTGAGGGCCATCGTGTGTGCGTCGCCGGGAGACATTGGAGCGAGAGGATAGGATCAATTTTGGAGTTGGCCCTGCCTTGCTTCGCAGCTGGGGCGCTGGGCGAGGAAAAATTGAGTCGCCGGGCGATGGTAGATATTTTGGTCAGAAGAGGACGTGGCGTATGTGAGCCAAGTGTAAATGAACCGTCGTCGGGCGATGCTTTATTTCGCCACGTGACGTGTGCGGACCAGATTTTCTTTATACTTTCCTTTTCATTTCATTTGTCGAGTTATGATTTTTGGGGTGAGGTTTTGCTCCCAAATTCCATCACCTTATAATTTTTTATAGATTAGCTTAGAAAACAACACTAGGGCTTGCATACGGATGATCCGGAGTGGATTGCTCGTCGACCGGCTCTGACAAACCGAAAGATTTGTGGTTTATTATTTCTCTTCTCTATGTATTTCTCTATTTGTTGGGTTTTGTATGTATATTTACCTTGAACTCATGTATATTTTTCGCCCTTGGCGTTGTATAAAGTTTTCTTTATGAATCTGTGTTGGTGATTGTCTTAGGTTTTTACTCTATGTTAGGGATTTGAGCTTTGCTAGATATAAATTGCTTAGATTCTTACCTAGGATGATTATCTGTTAGTTTCTGAATGCTAGAAATGGATTTAGAGATGACATTTACTTGGAGTATTTGTGATTAACTTCTCTATGTTAGGAGTGTCGGGCTAGACATAGTCGGCGCGAGTGATATGGTTGACTTCTGTGTTGTTGAGGTAGGCCAGACATGGCTATCGAGGTGATGCGGTTGAATTCTCAATTTGGGTTAGAAATAGCTTAAATTGTGAGAGATATGTGATGACACGAACGAGTATCGTAGGCTGAGTATAACTGGACGGTAGATTTAAGTCTGTGATGGATAGTGTGCATTCGTTCCGGACAAGCTGTCTATCCTTTATAGTTTTGTTCATTTACTTTTTGTCTTTTCTTTACAACCCATTTAACCCCAAACTCATTAACGATAGAATTGTCGAACCACGAATCAATAACTAATCTCTGTGGACACTATATAACCTAACCGGTGTAAAAATAATACTTTACTTTTTGCTTGCCTACTATACCAGCACTCGAACATGTATGTGATGTGTATGCTTTTACTTCATTCTTTCATACCACTATTATTGTAGTTGTTTAATGCATAGAATGCTTACTATTTTTATATGTGAGTTGACTGAGTTAGGTTTTTGCACCCCCAGTATTTAGTAATCTCTTTTATTTTTATTTAATGTACTTGTATTTTATTCATAAAAAAACAGAGACTACAATTTCGAATGACATTTACAATTTAAAAAATATAGTGTTTGAATGAATTCACGCATCTCTTTTGAAATTGGGGGAATACATTTAATTGAAGTGATTATTATGTTGTTAGTATTTTAGCTTAAAATGAGTCTTAAATGTATCTTTTTCATTTTATTTCTTAGAATATTTCTTAGAATAAGGATGAATTGTTGTAAAAAATTAAACCTCGAACATATTATTGATATATAAGAAAATATATACGTATTATATTATATTTAAGCTTTTGCAAAGTATTTTTAAAATCAATAAAACTAACAATTAATTTGTTATAAGAGTATTATTCATTGTAAATAGTATGATGAAAAATTACTATAACATTTAATTTTTTTAAAATAGAAAGAATTTAAAATCATTTTAGAGATATTATATTGAAAAGATATAGAAAAATTTGTGATAAAAAGTAATTGCAAGGAAAATAAAAATATTATTTTATACGCTTTATGAAAATATGTGAGTAATTGTTAGATTAATATGTTTTTGTAGTTTTTAGGATTCGAACCCCTGACCTCAAATATAGATTTAATATGTGATTTTAACTTTTAAAATGTGGAGATGAATTTTGAGAAGTGTTACATTAGAATATAAATGACGTGGCACAAATTAAGAAGAAGTGGCACAAATTGATATGGGGTGTCGTTGTAATATTTGATGCTATGTACAATGGTTTCATTATTAACATTCTATTTTTTTTTATTTTTTATACTTTGCATCATCTTCTCTTTCTTCCACGTAATAATTCAACACACATTTAATTTTTACTCACTACAACTATTTTGTTTAATAAAATTCAAGAGTTTATTCCACCACCATCCACAACACACTAAAAATCTAAACATTCATAACAACCAATAAAATTTTACAAAAGTATTTTATGGGCCCTACTCTCTCCTCAATTAATATGATGAATATTTTCAACACCAATTAATTCACCTCACTTTCAATACCTCATTCAATACTCCATTACTAGGGATGGCAAGCAGACCCAAACCCGCGGGCCCCACCCGCACCCGAGTCAACGGGTGAAACCCGAATTGACTGGGTTTGGGTTCGGGTTCGGGTGCCACCCGATATTTCGGGTGTGGGTTTGGGATAGCTTAAACCCGCACCCGAAACCTGAAACCACACCCGCTTATATGCTAAGTTACATAACTATCCATATATATATATATATATATATATATATATATATATATATATATATATATATATATAGTATTAAAAATAAAATGTAGGGTTTATTTTTCAAAGAATTAAGTTACATGTTTTATATGTTTTAAGTTTCACATGTTTTTATCCATAAATATATATATATATATATATATATATATATATATATATATATATATATATATATATATATATATATATAAAAAATAAAATGTAGGGTTTATTTTTCAAAGAATTAAGTTACATGTTTTATATGTTTTAAGTTTCACATGTTTTTGATGCGGGTTTGGGTTTGGGTGAAAACCCGAACCCAACGTCTTGGCGGTGTTATTTTGTCACCCGAATAGCCTTTGGGTTCGGGTTCGGGTTCGGGTGATGATTTCGGGTGCGGGTGTGGGTAGTGTGAAACCCGCACCCGACCCGACCCGTTGCCATCCCTATCCATTACAAGCATTCAACTATTGTTTTTTTTTTCAAACACCCCAATTGTACATAGTCAATAGAAAATATTGTTAGAAAGCACATACTTTCAATCGAGAGTACAAAACACTTTAAGACAAAAGTACACCATTTATATGTTTGAAGGTCTAGTGGCTAGAAAATGAAGCAACTATACTCATATTGTACTATGGTGATTTTACAAATGAGAGGATCAATGTGAAAAATGATAAGAGTAATATTCATGTGTGGGTATCATTTGATTTTAATAGTAAGACCTATATCGCACTTACGACGGGAATCATGGTCCAACTTGTGCTCAAAATGAAATACAGCTAGTCAATCATTAGTGTGATAATCATTGATGTAAGAGAAGTTTAACAAAGTAAGATTAGAGAGTAGCACTTTGTTGCACTCCTCAATGATATTAATGTGGCAACTACATGTATTTAAGTGTCTGGCATGGGAGTTTCTTCCTCATTCATTGCTCTTTATAGTAATTGCTTCTGTTTTGAGCTGCTAACTAAACAGTGGATGAATAAAGAGGCTACTGATCATGTCTTTAATGCATTTAGAATAGAGTACGAACCCCAAAGCACGTTACTACTACTGACACAGAAAACAACTCCACAAAAAAGTTGGTAAACACGTAAAAAACACATAACCATACCATAACTGCAGTGACCAGATAAAACTTGTTGTTTGTATTTCAACTTGTTGGTCCATTTTGAGAATAACTGATATCATGAAGGTTTCTAGCTTTTGTGCTTTGCTCTTGTTGGTTGTCTCAGCTTTTACCTTCTTTAGCTTCTCAGGTTCCACCACAGGTACTTCTTGGTTTCCAGGTAAAACTTCTATTATCCCTCTAAATCTAATATCTTCCTGCATGCAATTGATTTACTAACCTTGAATTTACAGAAACTTCATGCATGTTTAAATTGACGATGAATTTATCATAATCCCTACTATTATTCATCTTAGCTCTTTTTTTCATGTCACCTCAGATTTGGTTGCTACAAAATATGTTGATGAAATAACACCAATTGCAGGAAGTAGGAAACTGAAGGTATGAATGTTTTTCAAAATTCATACTCGTCATTTGAAATTGAGTAGTGTACTATATTTGATTGTTCAATCTTGTTAGGAAAATGTCAATAGGATTAAGAGCAACGAAAAAGGTGATTCAGGCGATCGAGTAAGTCTTGAAGATTACAATCCAGTTAATCCAATATCAGGTGGAGCAAGGAATGTTGATGCAGGACCAATTGAACATGGAACTCCTCTTATGCCATTCATACCAAAATCTCCACCTCCTAGTGATCAATCTAATCCTGGTCCTGGAGATTATGATTAGTAATAACTTGTTCTTCTCTAGAAGAAGCAATGCTTAAATAATGTAGTAATGCTATATATGTACTAGTACACTATAAGTCATGGTTAATCTGGTCTACTTGCTATGTAATCTTTGTTTTATAATGTGTTGCTGCTGTGTGAAACACTAGTAGTTTGTATTTGGCATAACTTATAAAGTGGCCGGTGTTTGTAATGTAATGTAATGTACTTGGAAGTGTTATGTATCATGTATGTATGCTTGTTAAATTAAGTGTTTTTACTGTTTTGTTTGCACCAGTCCCCCTCTGATGTTCATACTACTCCTATTCAGCTAGAGTGAAGTAGGAATATCATTTTTCTTATTACTATCAACAAAATACATGTTAAATATTTATGGCTTAAATGTACTTTTGATCCCCTTAATTTTAAAATTCTGCAGTTTAAGACCCCTAATTTAAAAGTCAGGTTTTTGGTCCTCAAGTTTACCAGAGTTGGGATTTTTGTCTTCCCCCTCCATCTAGCTGTGAGTTTGATGACTTGGCAAAGAGATTTTTAGCCATGTCATACATTTTAAAATTAAATAATTTGATATTATTCTAAAAACATTAAAAATTATCATTTTTTATATTAAAAAAAAATGTTAAATAGAATTGGGGATGAAAACGTGCCCTGACATGGCTAAAAATCTCTTTGTCAAGTCATCAAACTCACAGTCAGATGGAGGGGACTGCAAAAATCTCAACTTTGGTAAACTTGAGGAACCAAAAACCTGACTTTTAAACTAGGGGGCCTTAAACTTCAAAACTTTAAAACTAGGGGGAATATATATTATGAAAATGACATAACTTTAAAATTATGGAATTAGATATTTGGAATTAAATATTTGTCATTAGATACTAATGTTTTTCTTTATTCCAGGTTAGATGGCTAGTAACGAGGATTACCCACACGATCATTCTATTAATGATGAAGACAATGGTGGAGGCAAATCCGATAAGGGAGTGGAAAGAGAAATTAAACGAGGAAAAACTATTATGAAGAATATCATTTGTGATAGATATAGAGGCATAAAATACGATGTGCATTGGAGTCCAAGTTACCAATTAATTGAGCCTAACGGTTCTAAATTGACAAGTTACATTGGTACAGTTGTAAGGAGAGAAATTCCAATAACTTGTGATGGGTGGAGAGATGATAAGTTGGATGACGCTAAAACAAATTATGGAGTGAGATATAGGTACTTTAATTTATGTCTTTAAATTACGATTATGCATTTAAATTACTTATACTAACGCACTCTGTGTATGTTTTTTGTAGAGGTCTTTCAACATTGATGATACAAGAAAAGATTATTGTCTTGGATTGACCGAAAAAATACTAAGAGAATTTAGAACATATTTAAACAGAAAATATCTTAAAGATGCCAAAAATTTTGTTGTTGATGCAAAACGTCCAACAGAATATGCAGATGTGATTTCACTTAAAGAATGTGAAGTTTTTAAAGCCAAACGAAAAACCCAAAATTTCATAGTGTAAGTGACGTAAGTCGCCAAAGAGAATCATCTCCCGCGTATCCATACAAAAAAGGGCGTTTGGGATATGCACGATTAGAACAAAAAATTGTAAGTATTTATAAATTGCAATGATATACTTGTTCATCAAGAGTTATAACTGATCTTATGTTTTGTCTTAATGTGTAGTTAAAAGGGGAGAATAGTTCTGAAACATCTCTTTCGGAACATGTTTTGTGGAAGGCTGCCCGTGTGGGTAAGGATGGAGTTCTTAAAGAAGGATGGAGTTCTTAAATCAAAATTTTGATATTCATATGAATTTCAGGAGATTTTGTCTCAGTCTATATCTCCACCAGATGATTGCAAGAGCATACTTAGTCGAGCATTAGATGTTCGTGAGTATTCTGGTCGGGTGAGGGGTAAAGAACATGGGGTTACTCCAACATCCTTGATAAAGAACAATCCAAAGACAAAATATGCTAGCAATAAAGAACTGCAAGCAAGGTTGGATGCATTAGAAGCTGAAGTTCTTGAAGTGGGGAAGGATAAAGCAAGACGCCAATCAGAAAGGGAAGCTTCAGGTGTTAAAGATACTAGTGACATAGCTAGTGTCAATTATGCAGTTCAACCGAGTATTTCTGAGGTAATTATATATATTATTATGATTTTAGGGCCTTTCACCTTGTCAACTCTTTTTAGAGACACCGACTTATCGCATGGTTGGCAAGGGAAAAGTGCATAACACTCTGGAAGAAGTAATTCATCATAAATCGCTCCCTTCTGGATATTTGAAAGTATCAATTGATATTGATTTATAGGAGGGTGCGTTATTACCAATCCCAGACGAAGTTTCGGATGCAACATTGGTGGGAGAGGCAATACGAGCGTATGTTGCATGACTGTCAAGACTGATTCGCGTAGATGATGAGGTATACTTAAAACCATTATGAACCTTTGAGTACTCAAATTTTTTACGTTCATTTTACTTACATTTTTTTTGCATGGTAATGTTAGACTCCTACAAAACACAAACCAAAAGATAAGGGGATTACTCGGCCAATCAAGTCAGTGACATCAAAAAAATAGGTACAACACAATTATATGATATTTATGCTTAAATAATGTTAATTGATCATCTTATACTTGACCAAAATAATTTTATGATATTTAGATTATTCCTGCTAAAGAGATTGAAAAAGTCAGTAGGGGTAAGAAGCCTGTAATTAGCAACATTCCCACGGAAATAAAGAGTGTTGCTAAGAAGACCGGGGCTAGAAAGAAAACTACTTCACAATATAGGTCGTGCCTTCAAACATATGTAAGCTTCACAACTATTTCGCAAGGTGGTACTAGTCTTATACCCATGGATGCAAAGATTTATGGTTTTGAAGGCATAACAACAATTGGTCAGGAGGATTTGGAACAAGTTTTTGGACATTTGACATTAGGCGTCGCTGTTATCAATACATACATCAGGTATACTCCGATCAACTTTGTTTAATTAATTGAAGAATTTATTTACTCATTTAAATGAATAATTAATGTTAATGATGTTTTTATTTAAGGTTTCTGTATGACAAGTTGATTCGCCCGCGTGGATTGGAATCCAGATTCGCTTTCATAAATCCCAACTTTGCCCACGCACGGTCAATCATCTCAAAACTAGATGAAGTAATAGCGTTTGTACTTCGTTTATTTATGGCTAGCAAAGATACAGAAAAGTTATTCTTTTTACCATATAATACTGGCCACAAGTAAGATTTTCATTCTAAATTTCCTCTATTATAATTTTTTCGTTTTTTGACGTTGTGTAGAAAGTTTTCATCTAACCTTTGTTTAATATTACAGTGGACACTGGTTATTGATTGTGATTAATCTTGTGAGAGAAATTGTATATTATCTGGATTCATTGGGCAATGATTGGACAACATACCCAAATATGAAGAAGATGATTGATACGTAAGTGAGATTGTTCTAAAATATTCCTGTATATATTTAATTATTTATGTGAGATAGTTATAAATATTCGTTATTATTTTATTATAGCATTCTACAAAGTTTTCAATCACAAAGAGATATTCAAGTACCAAAAAGTAAAGTCAACAACATTTCGTGGATCAAAGTGGAGGTATATTTTCACAATTTTGATTATATAGTGATGATACTTGATAAAACAAGTTAAGGTGTATATCTTGATGTATACCCATATTTTCTTTCCATTTGTAGTGTCCTCGTCGGCGCAATTGTGTAGATTGCGGTTATTTTAAGTTGAGGTTTATGAAAGAAACTCTTCTTTTGGACCGATTAGAGATTCCATCCACGGTATGAATTTCTAACTTAGGAATTATTTTAATATTTCTCATAAAATGACTTAGTATTTTAAGTAAATCATACAATGTTAAATTATTATGTAGTACTTTGATGAATTCAAGTGTGCTTATTACTCAAAAGATCAATTGGATGAATTTATGGAGGATTGGTGTCAATTTGTTATGGAGATGAGATTTTTATTATAAGGTATAACTTTGAGTTTTGAGAATATACTATATGTCATTATAGTTGTGTTGCAATATTGTTGTTTCGTTGTTGTTATTTGGTAACTTGTATGAATTTCGTTTTTTTGATTTTGCTTCATGTTATATAGGTGCAGATCGATGTAAGATAGAGCTATTTTGTAATTCATTGTTGATGTTGTTTCATTGTTGTATATATTAATGTTGTTGTTGTTTCAAGTTGTTTCATTGTTGTATATATTAATGTTGTTGTTTTAAGTCTATGAAATATTGTGCTAAAAAGAATTGAAGATGTATATAAAATTTGATTCAAGTTTATGAAATTTTGGTAAAAACCTGGTGCAAAAATGGTGAAATTAAATGTGGTGCATATATGCTAATTTTATAATAGGCAGCGTTTTGTTTTAAATGGAAAAAAAATTATATTCAAAAAGTTCTTAGGGAAAGCGTTGCTAAAGGGGGGGAATAGACAACGCTTTTAATGATAAGCGTTGTCTAAAGTGGATGAAAAAAGTGCTGCTATAGGGGGCGATAAAAAAGCGCTGCTATATGGGAACTAAAAAAGCGCTGTATAAAGTAAAGCACTGCTAAAGAGGGTATCTATAGCAGTGCTTTTCAGGAAAAACGTTGCCTAAAGGGTACCTATAGCAGCACTTTTACAAAGCGCTATCTAAAGCTCCACCGAAAATTCTTTCAAAAGCGCTGTCTAAAGTGAAAACGCTGCTAAAGAGGATATTTATAGCAGCACTTTTCAGGAAAAAGTGTTGCCTAAAGGGTATCTATAGCAGCGCTTTTACAGTAACCTAAGCGTTGTTTATACCTTTAGCAGCGGTGCTTTTAGCAGCGTTTTTAGGCGTTGTTAAAGGCCTAAAAAAGCGCTGTCTAATCCCTTGTTTGGCGTAGTTAGGGTTGTGGGCGACGAAGTATGTCGGGGTGATATCTAAATTAGGGAAGAAGAAGTCTTGCCATTGTAACACGGTGAACTGACTTTGTGGATTTTTATATCGCAAATGTGCGGATAGCAAGAGTCGCCACCGACTTTTATTTTTATCCAATTAAGGGAAGGTAAAAGTACAGAAAAAGACCTTCGTTTAGATTCTGAGTTTGGGAGAATGGTTATGAAAAAGGAAGGTATTAGCACCCCTTTCCATCCGTAGTTATCTACGGGCTCTTAGTTGCTCTAGATCACTTTTTAAAATTGCTTTCTGTGTGTTTGACAAAAATGTTTTGAAAATGCATTTCGCTTTGACTTTGTAATGACTCATGTAGGAGTGTATACAAAGTGTTCGGAAATGTTTCGTTTTGAAAAGAGTTTGAACTTTGAAAAAGAGTGTGTGGTGTGAAAAGCATTTGGTTTTAGAGCAAGCAACTAAAAGACTTATTACCCACTCAGAATTGGTCGTTTTCATACTTTTACGTTCCTTTAGAATAGCGCTAGCCATACCATTAGTTAGTAGGTAGCTCCATTCGTTGGATGTAAGCGGGACATTCGAAGGGACATCGGATGGTCATAAAAGGCAACTTGTAGGAAGTATCCTAGCACATTCGAAGGGACTATCATCATTTTTCGTAGGCGACAATCGAGGGTCAAGATCATGTATTCAGAGGCGACATCGTGGGTCTATGATCTTTGTATCGAAGGGACTATGATGATTTGTTTGGAAGGCAACGGTGCTAGAATACCTCTACGTTCGAGGGACATGACCATTTTGAATTCGCAAAGGCAACGAGAGAAAATTACCCTAAGGGGTGCGTGTGTGAAAGAAGTGTGTTGATTTCAAGTATTTTATCTTGCAAATTAGTGGGCTATGTTCGTTATTATCTTGCCATACACGCCTAGTTACTAGCAATTTATAGGGTGCGGAAATTAAAATGCGGAATGTAAAGTACGGAAAGGTAAATCCTACGCTATTACATGGCTTTGGGGCAGATACATAATTTAAAAATGCGGAAAATAAAGTCCTAATTTAAACTATTACATCCCATAGACAGTTACATTATTGAAAAAATAAAATGACAAAGAAAGAATCGTCTGAATCGGATCAACCTGTAAAGGAATGAGAAATCGAAAAATACGATATGAATCGAACAAGAGAAAAATGTTAGTAAAAATGCAAATTTTTATACAAGAAAAATATGACATGCTGGAAATAACATAAATATGCTAAAATAATTTTTTGGGATTTTTTGGATGTAATTTAATAATTAAAAACTAATTAAAAGTGATTTAAATGCAAAAATATGAATAAAAATAAATATGCATGCAAAATTATATTTTTTAATTTTATAAATTAAATAAAGATTTTCTGAAAATAAATGCAAAAAGAAAATTAATTTTTGATGATTTTTAAATGCAGAAATAAAATTGTGAAAAGAATTAAAATAGAATGCAAAATATTAAAATAAAAAGAAAATATGAAAAGAAATTGAGTTTGTGAAAAAAAGAAAGAAAACCGGTCTTGGCAGGGATCGAACTGGAGTCCCTTGAGAGCATCCCACAACAGTATGTGCCTTTACCACTACGCCATGTGTGCAGCATGGAATGAAAACGTGAAGTGATGAGCAACACGCCGCCGTTTGGGAGAAGTCAAGGCCCGGTCGGTGGTGGGGTCCTCGTTGAGAGAGCGAATCGAAGGCTCCATTGTGCCACGCTTGCCTCGTGCGGGTCAAAAAGCCGCCGAGCCCTAGCTCGCCGTCTTCTCCGGACGTTAAACTTCAAACCTGCGAAATAAGGAAAATCAAAGCAAAAGAAAGACCTATCCCCCCTAATTCGACCCTCTTGAGTTCGATGGTGCCCTTAGTTTCGATTGAAAACAGCTACATCGTGAGTTTCAAAAGAAAGAACAAAAACTGCCCTAGCCATGGCATGTTCTGATTCTGGTGTTAAACCTCCCATGTAATACGTCAAGCATGTTCTAATGAATGCCCTGATCTCAAACAAACACACCAAAACAGTTAAAGATGCATGGATTTTTAAAATTCGAAATTGTGAAAAATGCAAACCGGTGAGAGTTCAAGCACGCGATCTGGGCAGTTCTGGGCACGAGTAAAGGTTGCTTTTGATTGCTGGGAACCTCCTGAGCACGATGGAATGATCAAATTGGCCTGAAACTTGCTGGAAATTCAAACACGATTTTCAAAAGTTTGAGAAATATTTTTGCAAAATAAGGGTTAGTGCAAGGGCTAGGGGTTTTTTTTTGCTGGCTATGATGCTTGGTATTTATAGAGAGGATTTGGAGAGAAAAAGGAGTGAAAAAAGATATGATTTGGAGCATTCAATTTTTTTCAAATAAAATCAATTTTCTTGAAGAAAATTTGATTTCCTCTTCAATGCATGATCATGCACGAATTTGGCAAGAGTCTTGGGCTATCTTGGACTTCAAGGAAGATATAAAATCACCATTTTGAAAAATATATCATTTTATATATATTTAATTTTGAATTAAATGTTCTAAAATTCAAAAATAAATTAATAAAATAGAAAATTGCCATGGCCAAGCATTTATGGGTCAAGAATAATGTCATAAACAAGTTTGGATCAAAAGATTATAGGCCCATTTGGAAAATTTTGCATTTTGACCAAAATGTCCTTTTGTGCAATTGTCCAAAATTTCCCAACTTCTGAACAGTGTATCTTGCTCAATTTTCCATATTTTTGAGTGTTCTTGGACTTTTTGGAAAGCTCTAAGAGTCCTCTAACCAACCTTTTTTGTCTCATCTCAATTGGAGTTTCCATGCTCAATATATCTTCAAAACAAAAAGTTGACTTTTTGTTGACTTTGAAAATGACCTGTAATGTTTTGAGCTATACCTCTCAAATGAAGCATTTTTTGGACATTCTTGTGAGACATGAAGTTGTAGAGAATTGAATTTCCTTCAAAACAAGAGGTGGTGGAAAAATTTCGAGAAAGTATGAGAAAGTTATGATCAACAAAGTTCGATTGACTTTTCACCTAGAAACCCTAATTTAGAAAGTTTGACTTTTGAGCAAATCTTGAGTTTTCTTGATGAATCATGATCAACCCTTGATCAAATGATGAATGCAACTTTAAAATAAGGATGTTGACCAAAAATTATGAAGTTTGACTATGTTGACCATAGTTGACTTTTGTCCAATACGATTTTCAACCATCGAGCAATTATCGAGGAAACTTGATCTGAAGCTTGAAACTTGACATGGAGAATATTTGAAGCATATGAGGAGGCATGAAGACCATTGGGGATGTTGGAAGCCCATCTTGGCCTGAGAGATACCAAACCCTAGTTTGGGTTGATTGTCTAGGAGAGAGTTTGTCTGATCAACTCTTGAGGAATCCTTGAGTATAGATGTATGAAATATCTTGAGAAGATGGAGGGAAAATTTTGGGGTATGACAGCTGCCCCTGTTCAATCTTCTTGTACTGGAGGGTTAGATTGACACGCTTGTCTTTCGTGACCTGGAGGTAGAAGATGATTGAACACTCGAGTACACCTGAAAATTTGCACTCGCTGTTGGTGGATGATGCGGGAATGGGCTTACAGATGCCATTTGGAGAAGTTGGATACTTCACTGAGGGATGAGTCGTATGCTAGACTCGAGAATGTCGATAGGAGAATTGACGGGGATGGGCTTAAGATGCCATCTGGAAAGATCGATGCTGGGGAGTGAGCCGTACGCTAGGCTCTGTAGTCGTTTCTGGAAGGAGCATGGAGATGGGCTTAAGATGCCATCTGGAGGGAGTCGTACGCTAAACTCTGTAGTCGCTGTTGATAATAAGAGATCAGAATAAATCTTCGTGCTGATTACTCTGAGGGAGGTTGTAGTTGGCAAAATGGGGATATCTTCCCTGTTGAGCGTCGGGTGTTGATCCATTGCCTGTTATCGGAGGATAACCAGAGGCGGTCTTTCGGATAGTTTTCCCGTCGATTCGGGGCTTAATCCTGGACTAGTCGTCGGAGGACAACCAAGGGTGGTCTTTCAGATAGTTTTCCCGTCGATTCGGGGCTTAATCCTGGACCAGTCGTCGGAGGACAACCAAGGGCGGTCTTTCAGATAGTTTTCCGTCGATTCGGGCTTAATCTGGACTGTTTGCGTCAGTGATTACTGTTTGGAGAAAACAAGAGGAACTTTGATAGAATTTTGGTTAGTTTTATGCAAAGTATGATGCATGACAGTGTATATGAATGACATATGCATGAATTATGACTTTATGAGAAATGTATGAATGATAGATGTTGTGGTATTTCAAAACATATCCATCTTGAAGAAGATGTGGATGTTCTGCTTGAAAATTTCTGACTCCTGTTTGGGGAATTGAGTAGGTGAGAACCTCGCTTTTGAAGGAGAAGAAAGAAATCAGATTCCTCCGATGCACTATCGACCAAGTCCGGGCCTAGATATTGCCGAGGAAGGTAAGATTTGAGAGGCTCGTTGTTGGAGATCTCATATATAGACCGCCGAGGAGAATGGGAGGCGATCCGTTGGGGACCTTGTATGTAGATCCCTTGAGGAAATTTAGGAGGCGCTCTGAGATTCGAGTCTTGATCTCATTGAGAGCAATTGGTAATTCGGAGACCGGGTTGGAAGAGTCAGAATCCGTTGTAATCCCAGTGGGGATAAAGATGTAGTTTCCTCCGGTGCACTATCTGACCAAGTTTCGGATCCGGATCTCGCGGGAAAAAGGAAAGGATCGAGATACCCAGGGATAAATACCTTGACGAGGGTGAGGTGTTACCGCTTGAGACCGATGTAACATTGCTTAGTTGAGTGGAATTCTGCTTGGATTCCTTTGCTCACTGGGAAGTTGTGTTGTGAGTGACACCTTTGTGGGGATCATGCTCTGTGGGGGAATGTTTTGGTGACTTTCGTCGTCATCTCAATTCCTGGAGCCTGTAGTAAGTACTTTTGTATGTTCACTTTTCGTATGTTTGTGATTAGATTCTTATTGTCAAATGCATATAATCATTCAAAGCAAACGTTGGACTTTATGCAAACCACAATAGTGAAAATTGTAAAGAGGAAGAACTTGTATTTATTTGAAAGGTGGCGGCCAAGTAGTTTTGTACAGAAAGGTAAAAGCTATGCGGAAACAATCTCGTTAAGTCTCAACTATGCTAGTACTCATATATTTCGACTATCTCATCTCCTTGCTGTCAGTAGAAAGTGAGTGAATTGATCTTCGCCATTTGAATCTTGAATGCTGATAGTAGTGCAAGGGTGACTGGAAGAGACATAGTCGTGCGCTTGAATCCTAACTTTGCCTAGACCGCCTTTCGGTTTTCGTCTACCGATACCCTTTTGCCCAAGCCGCCTTTTCGTGTTTTCGACTTGCGGTGTACATGTTTTGCATATATCCTTAACTTTTGCCCGAACCTTTTGGTTCGCCAGATGCCCTTATTTTTGCCTAGGTTACGACCTAGCGGGTCTATTTCATGCGTAGTATTTTTGACTATGTCTGCGTTCACGGGGTGTGGGAAGTCTTCACCATCCATGGTGCTAAGTATCATAGCTCCGTCGGAAAATCTGCCTTGACTACAAATGGTCCCTCATGGGTGGAAGTCCATTTGCCCGATCACCTTGTGGAAGAATGATGCGCTGACTACTAGATCACCGACTTGGTAGACTCGGTGCTTGACCTTCTTGTTAAATGCTCGATCATTCGCTCGATAGATCATCCATGGCGGATGGACGCGAGTCGTTTCTCATCAATCAAGTTGATCTGGTCAAGGCGAGTCTGGATCCAATCATCTTCGCCCAGCTCTGCGTCCTGGAGGACTCTAGTTGAAGGTATCTGAACTTCGATGGGTAAGAGTGCTTCCATACCGTATACGAGAGAGAAGGGGGTTGCCCCTGTTGATGTTCGCGCTGTAGTGCGATAACCATGAAGAGCAAATGGTAACATCTCATGCCAATCTTTGTAAGTCACTGTCATCTTCTGTATAATCTTCTTAATGTTCTTGTTCGCGGCTTCCACTGCGCCATTCATCTTAGGCCGATAAGGAGAAGAGTTGTGATGCTTGATCTTGAACTGCGTGCAGAGTTCGGTGATCATCTTATTGTTGAGATTGGAGCCATTATCTGTGATAATCCTTTCGGGAGTGCCATATCGACAGATAAGATTATGTTTGATGAATCGAGCCACAACATTCTTAGTAACAGATGCGAACGAGGCTGCCTTTATCCACTTGGTAAAGTAATCGATTGCCACAAGGATGAAACGATGTCCATTGGAAGTTGTGGGCTTAATTTCTCCAATCATGTCAATGCCCCACATTGCAAAAGGCCAACGAGAAGTTAAAACATTCAGAGGTACTGGAGGCACGTGTACTTTGTCTGCATAAATCTGGCATTTGTGACAAGATCGAGCATATCGGTGACAATCAGCTTCCATGGTTGACCAATAGTAACCTGTTCTCAAAATCTTCTTAGCCATCGTATGTCCACTGGAGTGGGTACCAAATGCGCCTGTAACTCTTCCATGATACGCATTGTTTGTTTTCTACATGAGTAAACACAAGTCGTGGTTGCGTTTGTATAAGATGTCGTTGCTAAGGAAGAATTTGGATGCAAATCTTCTCATGAACTTCTTATCATTAATGATGCCCTCGGGATATTCCCGAGTCTCAAGATACTTCTTCACGTCATAATACCAAGGTTTCTCTTCGTGTCAAGCTCATAACAATACGTTGGTTCGTCGAACTTCTCAATGATGATCTCGGGAGCCTCGTTGTCCCATCTGACCTTGAACATAGATGACATAGTAGCCAATGCGTCTGCCAACTGATTCTCTTCTCGTGGAATATGATTGAAAGTGATCTCTTCAAAGTAGGGGATCAAACTCAGAACATGCTCTCGATACGGAATGAGATTCGGATGCTTCGTATCCCACTCGCCTTAACTGACGATCACTAAAGCTGAGTCTCCATATACTTGCAAGAACTTGATTCTTAAATCAATAGCAGCTTTGATACCCATGATGCATGCTTCGTATTCGGCCATGTTATTGGTGCAACTGAAACATAATTTGGCGGTGAAAGGGGTATGTCCGCCTGTGGGAGATGTAATGATGGCGCCAATGCCATTGCCAAGTGCGTTAGAGGCTCCATCAAAAACCATGGTCCATCGGGATCCTTGTTCGGTCCTTCGTCCGGCCCGGTTCTTCACAATCGACTAATAAAACATCTTCGTCTGAAATTGAACGCATAGACTGATAGTCATCTACGGCTTGGTGAGCCAAATGATCGGCTACTACACTTCCTTTGATTGCTTTCTGAGAAGTGTACTGGATGTCATATTCGGTCAAGATCATTTGCCATCTTTCTATTCTTCCCGAAAGAGCTGGCTTTTCAAATATGTATTTTATCGGATCCATCTTGGAAATCAAAAAGGTAGTGTGAGCCAACATATACTGTCTTAGTCGGCGAGTAGCCCAAGCCAAAGCGTTGCAAGTTTTCTCTAGCTGTGAGTATCTTGTTTCACAGTCGGTAAACTTTTTGCTAAGGTAGTATATTGCATGCTCTTTTCGACCAGACTCGTCATGTTGCCCCAACACACACCCCATTGAATTCTCTAACACTGTTAAGTACATGATAAGAGGTCTTCCTTCGGCAGGTGGCATCAATATAGGAGGATTCTGTAGGTACTCCTTGATCTTATCAAAAGCGATCTGGCAATCGTCGTTCCATTCCACTACTTGATCTTTCTTTAGTAACTTGAAGATTGGCTCACAAGTAGCGATCGGTGTGCAATGAATCGGCAATGTAGTTTAGTCGCCCGAAACCTCGACCTCTTTCTCGGCGGGCGCTGCATCTCTTGAATAGCTTTAACCTTGGCGGGTCAACCTCAATACCTTTACCACGACAACAAACCCTAGGAGTTTTCGGATCGACCCCAAAGGTGCACTTATTGGGATTAGTCTCAATCAGCTTCTTCAACTGTCGACAGTTTCTACAAATGATCAAGATGTTCTTCTTGATCGTGATTGAGCTACCATGTCGTCGACGTAGACCTCTATCTCGTGATGAATCATGTCATGAAATAATGTCACCATAGCGATAAGTGGCGCTGCGTTCTTCATCAAACGGCATAACCTTGTAGCGAAGTACCCCACCGTAGCAAAAGTAGTCTTCTCCATGTCTTGGAGCCATTTTGATCCGATTGTAACCGAGAAGCCATCCATTAAGGAGAAAACCTTGTCTTTGGCGGTGTTGTCTACCGTAACGATATGAGGAGTGGAAAATCGTCTTTCGGACTTGCTTTGTTCGGATCTCGTAATCCACGCACATTCGTACCTTGCCATCCTTCTTAGGTACGGGTACCACATTTGCAACCCAGGGATAAGAGGTGACTAAGAAACCGGCGTTGAGCGTTTCATAACTTGGCTTTGATTTTCTCGACATTTCGGGACGCATGCGACGAACCTTCATTTCAGGAGAAAACCTTCTTTTGTCGGCAATCGGTGTACCAATATATCAATGTCTAAACCTGGCATGTCTTCGTATGATCAAGCAAAAACCTCAATGTAGTCTCGTAGCATCTGAACCAATCTTTCTTTAACACTGTTCTCAAGATCCGCTCTATCTTGATCTCTTTTCTCTTTGTTAGTACCCAAATTCACAACCTCAACTCGCTTCTTCGTGTGGTGTATAACTCGTTCTTCTTGTTGTAGCCCGCAAGTTCTCCTGGCACTTCACAATCTTCCTCACTTTCGTCTTGGCTTGGTAGATCGGATTATCGAAGTCATATTTAGCAATAGCATAGCAGTATTAACGAGATTCGAGTGATTTTGTATCACGTGGGTGTGTGTAAGAACACATAGCTTTTGAAGGGTGATAAAGTAAGAAAGAAAACAAACAATTGAATGCAAAAGTCCAACGATTTATTGAATGAAAATATGAACGACAGATAATAACCTCATAACGAGCCATGATGCCCGGCAAGGCACTAGGCTTTCAAAGTTTATTGTTCAAAACATAAAGAAATACGAAAAGCAAAACAAAAGCAATTACTCATGACTAAAGGAGATTGGTATGGCGTCTTGCCTTCCAATTCTTGAGCCCATGATCCGGAGTTGGGAAGATCCACTTGCGATGTCGAAGTCGTTGTCGTCATCTTCTATAGCATGGATTCCACTGCCACGGAAAGGAAGTTGGCGCACGTTCGGCGTATCATCTTGACCCTTGATGGTGAAGCCTAAACCGCCTTGTCAAATTTGAAAGGAAGATCGTGGACGACCCCAAATAGTACTACCTTCTTCAACGGCTTGAGCATCTTTCAACGAGGCCATCCTAGGCGGAGCTTGTGTAACCGGGAGTGACAGGAGAGTCAGAGCACGACTGGGATTGTCACAAAAACTTGAAGTCTCAAAGAATTCACCTTCCATCTCGAGGTATCGGAATGATAGATGACCGACCATATACTCTTCTTCACCACATGTGACAACCTTCCCTTTCACCGGTACTTTGATGCAAGGTAGAGGTACCCGCCCCATGTATCCAAGGGCGTCCGAGTAGGAAAGAGTAGGCGGACGGATGTCCATGACAAAGAAAGTGGAATCAAAAGTCCGGGAACCGACTTTAACAGCAGAGTGAGCTCTCCAATCTTGTCGCTTAGAACCATCAAAAGCTCTCACAATAATGTCACTGGGTCTCAGAATCAACCCTTCGACATCAAGTCGATCAAAAGCAGTCTTTGGAAGGATATTCAGAGCAGAACCGATATCCACTAAAACATGAGATAATGTAGTGCCCTTGCATTCAACAGAGATGTGCAAGGCTTTGTTGTGTTTCTTTCCGGCAGGAGTCAAATCAGCATCAAAGAAGCCTAGGCCGTTGTTGGCAGCCAAACTAGCAATACAAACTTCAAACTGGTCAGTGGTAGTGTCTTGCGGCACATGAGCACTCTTCAGAAACTTCACCAAGGCATTAGCATGAGCCTCAGAGCACAAGAGTAGAGCAAGCATGGAGATCTTGGACGGAGTTTGTCCTAACTGTTCCACAACATTGTAGTCACTCTTCTTGATAATCTTCAGAATTTCCTCCATTTCTTGTTTGGAGGTGTCTTCAGTAACTTCCTTTGGTACTACGGTTGAGCAGGATGAGTCACCGGTTCTTTCCTCTAGCTTGGGAATGGATTGAATAGTGGAATCGAGTGGAGTCGCAGTGTCTTTGGAGGAGAGATATCGGAGAGAACACTCTTCCGGTTCGGTCACCTTACTTGATCCGGTGATGTCAATGTCGGAATGTCGACCAACAGTAAGATCTTCAATGGTCGAGGGTCTTGCTTGACGCCATGATAGTAAACATCGACTCCATAGTTCCAAGGGATAGCTTTGTCGAGGAATATGGAACCGTCCGGAGAAGTAATGATGAGAGGTGCCACCCTAGGCACAGGATCGCAGAGGAAATCCTTATAGTGTTAACATCGGATAATCTTCGGGAAATCGTCACCCCATCCGGCTTTAACATCTTCAATAGGAATCTTGTAGCTCTCGTGAACAGTGTACTTCACCATGTAATCATATTTTCCACTTGGCTGCCCCAAGGTATCCCATACGATGGTCTTGTTTCATTCGCATTGTCAATCTTCAACTTAGACATTTCTTCACACTTGCATAGGTGGTTTCGAAATAGTATCTCACGGTTATCCATCATGCATCGAACACGTCTTCTCAACCAAGCACAACCATCGCGCGGATGGGCACCAACGACAGTTCTCGGCATCTGGCTTGACACCGCTTGCGCAAATTCTTCTTAATCCATCGAGGAATAGTCAAGTCATCTATGTTGAAAACATAAGTATCGTCACCAACAAAGATTGGAACCCTTGTCATGGTTAGGCATAGGCGCGTTGATCACATTCGAGTCTCAACAGGAGGATCAAACTCAATCTGCTTAGATTCAATCATATCTTGAATCTTGTTCTTCAAAGCCCAACAATTGTCAGTGTCGTGCCCTGGGCTATTGGAATGGTAAGCACACTTAGCATTAGGATTGTATTTCGGAGAGGAGGTGTTGACATTCTGAGGAGGATCCCTCAAGGTAATAAACTCTGCTTTCAACATGTGTTGTAAGGCTTGTGACAATGGCATGTTGATCTTGAACTGCCTTCGTGGCGCGCTCGTTACGCGTTGTCTCACCGAGGTTGTCTTGATGTAGGATTGAGATCACAACCGCCCCACATTGAGCGGTCGGTCTTGGCTCGGCTTTTCTGACCATACACAGCATTAGTTTCTTTCTTAGCACCAAAAGATCTCTTCGCAGCATTTGAAGATGTCTCTACATGAATCTTTCCACTCTTGATACCGCTTATACGTCAATATCATTCGGTGAACCTGAAGAGTTTCTAATCAGATGATTGAAGAATGGGACTGTTAGTGTCCCCATGAACATATCAACCAACTCCCTATTGTACAAGGGTGGCTGAACTCTGGCTGCTAGATCTCTCCATTTCTGAGCATACTCCTTGAACTTCTCATCACGACCCATAGACATGCTTTGTAGTTGCATGCGAGTGGGTGTCAATTCAAGATTGTACTCATATGTCAGAGAAAGCATCACCAAGTCACTCCAGTACGATACGGTCATTCTCTAGTGATAGTACCACTCTAACCGAGTTCGGACAAACTCTCTTGAAAATAGTGCATCCACAACTTTCATCCTCGGTGTGGGGGTTGATCTTCTGAACATAGGACTTCAAATGTAGCCTAGGCAAGACATGCCATCATACTTGGCAAAAGTAGGAACTTTGAACTTGGGAGGAATCACAACACCATGGACAAGACTTAGATCATCAAAATTCAGCCCGGACATCTTCAGTTTTCCACAGATTCGACGATCTTCAAGTTGCTTGTACTTGTCATCCTCATCGAGTATTGGCCATCATCATAGTTCTTCTCAAGCTCAGTACCGCCACCATTACCCTTGTTACTTTGTTCAGTCTTGACACTTCCTTCTGAGAGCTCTATCCGACTGACCCTCTTAGGACCACCTTTGTAGCATCTGCCCATGTTGAGGAGACCAACAACCTTCTTCTTTCTGTTGATGAGCTTCTTCAGATCCTCTTGGCCTTGGACCAAGCTGGTGAACATCTGCTAAACCGAGCATTCGAGCTTGAAGATCTTTGACGGATGTTCAAGAGCCATTTCTGCTAAAATAAATAGCGAGCAAATGAGAAAACCTATCTTCAATGTACCTGTGATGCAATGTTATGCTATGATATGCAATGTTTATGCGAATGCAATGCAATGTTTTCAAGGACCTAAGAGATTTAAATTTGTTAAACAAGCAATGAACAAACATTTATTAGTACTTTTTATTATTCCCTCTTTTTTTAAGTACAAAAGATAGTTCAAAACAATAAAAAAAAGCATAAAAATCCTAAAGCTCTAAGTCTCCCAGGCGCTCTTGGTGCCGATGTAGGCGTTGATGTTTCGCTCCTCGTGAAGTAGCTTGGTCAATTCTAGCACTTTCTTCTCACTTGTATAGCATCGAGCTTCAAAGGTATCCCTCTTCTTTAAGTCGAATCCAGATCTCTTCAAGTCTTCAAAATCGGAGGCATGTCGGGATGGAGAATAAGATAGGTATGTCACCTATAGCAACAGTTCCATAATTACGTAGAACAGTGAATGGCATCATGAGGTTTTGAGCTCGAGCTCGCACCCATTTGAGGCAAGATTCCCAAGGATAGGATTTTGGTGCCCCAAAGTCTTGGTATCGATCTTCTTTACCATGCCCCATGTATGAACCTTCGCTAATTCGAGATCGTGATTGTAGTCGAACACAATATCTTGGAGAAGCATATCATGCGGGCCATCTCTTGAGCAAAACCAAACCGACGTAGAGCTAGAGAAGGGTTGTAAGTAATACCTCCCTTATACCAAGTAGTGGTACATTAGGAATTCTCCACAACGCTCAATGAAGGTGAAGTCCTTTTGAGAGAAAAGGCTCCAACGGATATCTGAATGAGAGAGTGACATCAATCTTTGAGACCATCTCAACCTTTGTTCATTCTTCAAAACTGATGGAGGAAGGTGCGAAATAAACCACCTTGAAAGTAACGGTATACAACACATGAGAGTTCCTTGTCTCTTAGTAGTACGAGTGCGGAGAGAATGTAGGATGTCCCCAAGTAAAGTAGGCACAGGATTACGGGTAAGAAATAACTTGATGGCGCTAACATCTATGAATTGATCTGAGTTAGGGAATAGAACCAAACCATAGATTAGCAAGGCCACAATGTCTTCGAATGCATGGAAACTCATAACTTTGAGGAATTCTCGGGCTTTCTTAATCAGGAACTTGGAAAGTAAACCCTTAACTCCACTTCTAGTTTCCCAATTGGCTTCAATGTCCGAGCGCTTGAGATGTAAGGCGGATGCAAT
Source organism: Vicia sativa (assembly GCA_021764765.1). Taxonomy (NCBI): domain Eukaryota; kingdom Viridiplantae; phylum Streptophyta; class Magnoliopsida; order Fabales; family Fabaceae; genus Vicia; species Vicia sativa. Next base: position 207,885,056 of record CM038795.1, on the reverse strand, counting down.
GTCTTCGTACCTAGGAACCTTCTCTAGACCGGTGAATGGCATTTGGTCAAGAATAGGTATCCCAAGTAGCTTAGAGAACTCTTCCAAGGTAGGAACCAACTAATAATCTGGGAATGTAAAGCAATGGTGTTTCGGATCAAAGAACTGGAATAGGACATGCATCATATCTTCTTCAAAATCGGAGATAACCAAATCAAGTAGATAACCATGTCTTTTGATGAACTGAGCATGGTCGGGAATTTCTGAAACCAATTCTTTGAGTTGAGAAGGTATACCCATGAAGTTGATTCGGATAGTCTTTCTAGAAGCCATAATACCCTACAAAACAGAGCAAAGATAAATCCCTAGGTCCTTGAAATAGTTAGAAATGATATGCAATGCAAATGATGTCATGATGTCATGTTTAGCACACACAAACAATTCACACAATGAGCCTAGGGTTAAGGCTTGCATGAGGTATAGGTGATTACCCCACCAAAAGTTTGAGTTGGTTCATCCTGTCCTATAATAGTAACCGGGTTCTAGGAATCTCACAACATCGATCTTTCTCGTAGGCGTTTATTTTAATACGACTACCAAGTGGTCGATCGAAAATATCCCAAAAGTCTGATCTCAATGAGCGTAGCATCGAGTATCAACCAACCTTAGTCTGCACCAAAGTCGGCCATCTCACTACCTTCTAATGGCCAAGATAGGTCAATTAAGGTTCTAAAAGTTTAGTTAGCGCTTGATGACACCACGCAGAAGCCAAATACTATCTTCAACTTGGGAATGAAGAGTATCGGGACAACCAAAGTGTCACGCTAACGTAGCCATCATGTTGACCGTTTAGTTATACGTCTAGCGGTCGCGATGATTTATTGCTACTTACCTAAAAGGAAACCCGGATCCGGGTGTAGGATCCCCCACAAATATAATACCCAAGCAACCCTTAAAGATAAAGCATACAAGTCAAACAAAAAGCAATAAAGGTTATCTAGAAATCCCTAAGGCAATTCTCTCTTTTAGGATTTCTCCCCAGCAGAGTCGCCAGTTCTGTAACACGGTGAACTGACTTTGTGGATTTTTATATCGCAAATGTGCGGATAGCAAGAGTCGCCACCGACTTTTATTTTTATCCAATTAAGGGAAGGTAAAAGTACAGAAAAAGATCTTCGCTTAGATTCGAGTTCGGAGAATGGTTATGAAAAGGAAGGTATTAGCACCCTTTCCATCCGTAGTTATCTACGGCTCTTAGTTGCTCTAGATCACTTTTTAAAATTGCTTTCGTGTGTTTGACAAAATGTTTTGAAAATGCATTTCGACTTTGTAATGACTCATGTAGGAGTGTATACAAAGTGTTCGAAATGTTTTGTTTTGAAAAGAGTTTGAACTTTGAAAAAGTGTGGTGTGAAAAGCATTTGGTTTTAGAGCAAGCAACTAAAAGACTTATTACCCACTCGAATTGGTCGTTTCGTACTTTTACGTTCCTTTAGAATAGCTATCCATACCATTAGTTAGTAGGTAGCTCCATTCGTTGGATGTAAGCGGGACATTCGAAGGGACATCGGATGGTCATAAAAGGCAACTTGTAGGAAGTATCCTAGCACATTCGAAGGGACTATCATCATTTTTCGTAGGCGACAATCGAGGGTCAAGATCATGTATTTGGAGGCGACATCGTGGGTCTATGATCTTTGTATCGAAGGGACTATGATGATTTGTTTGGAAGGCAACGGTGCTAGAATACCTCTACGTTCGAGGGACATGACCATTTTGAATTCGCAAAGGCAACGAGAGAAAATTACCCTAAGGGGTGCGTGTGTGAAAGAAGTGTGTTGATTTCAAGTATTTTATCTTGCAAATTAGTGGGCTATGTTCGTTATTATCTTGCCATACACGCCTAGTTACTAGCAATTTATAGGGTGCGGAAATTAAAATGCGGAATGTAAAGTACGGAAAGGTAAATCCTACGCTATTACATGGCTTTGGGGCAGATACATAATTTAAAAATGCGGAAAATAAAGTCCTAATTTAAACTATTACATCCCATAGACAGTTACATTATTGAAAAATAAAATGATAAAGAAAGAATCGTCTGAATCGGATCAACCTGTAAAGGAATGAGAAATCGAAAAATACGATATGAATCGAACAAGAGAAAAATGTTAGTAAAAATGCAAATTTTTATACAAGAAAAATATGACATGCTGGAAATAACATAAATATGCTAAAATAATTTTTTGGGATTTTTTGGATGTAATTTAATAATTAAAAACTAATTAAAAGTGATTTAAATGCAAAAATATGAATAAAAATAAATATGCATGCAAAATTGTATTTTTTAATTTTATAAATTAAATAAAGATTTTCTGAAAATAAATGCAAAAAGAAAATTAATTTTTGATGATTTTTAAATGCAGAAATAAAATTGTGAAAAGAATTAAAATAGAATGCAAAATATTAAAATAAAAAGAAAATATGAAAAGAAATTGAGTTTGTGAAAAAAGAAAGAAAACCGGTCTTGGCAGGGATCGAACTGGAGTCCCTTGAGAGCATCCCACAACAGTATGTGCCTTTACCACTACGCCATGTGTGCAAGCGTGTTATGGAATGAAAATGTGAAGTGATGAGCAACACGCGTCGCCGTTTGGGAGAAGTCAAGGCCCGTCCAGGGGTCCTCGTTGATGAGAGCGAATCGAAGGCTCCATTGTGCCACGCTTGCCTCGTGCCGAATCAACAAGTCGCCGATGCCGAGCCCTAGCTCGGCCGTCTTCTCGACGTTAAACTTCAAACCTGCGAAATAAGGAAAATCAAAGCAAAAGAAAGACCTATCCCCCCTAATTCGACCCTCCTGAGTTCGATGGTGCCCTTAGTTTCGATTGAAAATGGCTACATCGTGAGTTTCGAAAGAAAGAACAAAAACTGCCCTAGCCATGGTATGTTCTGATTCTGGTGTTAAACCTCCCATGTAATACGTCAAACATGTTCTAATGAATGCCCTGATCTCAAACAAACACACCAAAACAGTTAAAGATGCATGGATTTTTAAAATTCGAAATTGTGAAAAATGCAAACCGGTGAGAGTTCAAGCACGCGATCTGGGCAGTTCTGGGCACGAGTAAAGGTTGCTTTTGATTGCTGGGAACCTCCTGAGCACGATGGAATGATCAAATTGGTCTGAAACTTGCTGGAAATTCAAACACGATTTTCAAAAGTTTGAGAAATATTTTGGCAAAATAAGGGTTAGTGCAAGGGCTAGGGTTTTTTTTTTGGCTGGCTATGATGTTTGGTATTTATAGAGAGGATTTTGAGAGAAAAAGGAGTGAAAAAAGATATGATTTGGAGCATTCAATTTTTTTCAAATAAAATCAATTTTCTTGAAGAAAATTTGATTTCCTCTTCAATGCATGATCATGCACGAATTTGGCAAGAGTCTTGGGCTATCTTGGACTTCAAGGAAGATATAAAATCAGCCCTTTTGGAAAAATATATCATTTTCATATTTTATATAATTTAATTTTGAATTAAATGTTCTAAAATTCAAAAATAAATTAATAAAATAGAAAATTGCCATGGCCAAGCATTTATGGGTCAAGAATAATGTCATAAACAAGTTTGGATCAAAAGATTATAGGCCCATTTGGAAAATTTTGCATTTTGACCAAAATGTCCTTTTGTGCAATTGTCCAAAATTTCCCAACTTCTGAACAGTGTATCTTGCTCAATTTTCCATATTTTTGAGTGTTCTTGGACTTTTTGGAAAGCTCTAAGAGTCCTCTAACCAACCTTTTTGGTATCATCTCAATTGGAGTTTCCATGCTCAATATATCTTCAAAACAAAAAGTTGACTTTTTGTTGACTTTGAAAATGACCTGTAATGTTTTGAGCTATACCTCTCAAATGAAGCATTTTTTGGACATTCTTGTGAGACATGAAGTTGTAGAGAATTGAATTTCCTTCAAAACAAGAGGTGGTGGAAAATTTTTTGAGAAAGTATGAGAAAGTTATGATCAGTCAAAGTTCAGTTGACTTTTCACCTAGAAACCCTAATTTAGAAAGTTTGACTTTTGAGCAAATCTTGAGTTTTCTTGATGAATCATGATCAACCCTTGATCAAATGATGAATGCAACTTCAAAATGAGGATGTTGACCAAAAATTATGAAGTTTGACTGTATGTTGACCATAGTTGACTTTTTGTCCAATACAACTGATTTTCAACCATCTGAGCAATTGTCTGAGGAAACTTGATCTGTGAAGCTTGAAACTTGACATGGAAAATCTTTGAAGCATATGAGGAGGCATGAAGACCATTGGGGATGTTGGAAGCCCATCTTGGCCTGAGAGATACCAAACCCTAGTTTGGGTTGATTGTCTAGGAGAGAGTTTGTCTGATCAACTCTTGAGGAATCCTTGAGTATAGATGTATGAAATATCTTGAGAAGATGGAGGGAAAATTTTGGGGTATGACAGCCATGTGCATAGAAGACTCCTCCACGGGCTTTTCTTCCTCGACCTTGCTGGACGAGGGGGTTTCTTCTTTTGCAGATTCATTTTTCTTGTACTGTTTGAGATGCCCATCTGTCATATCTCAGGTTAAAGAAACTTAAATAGGGGCATCTGTCATACCCAATTTTTGACCTAATATACCACCTCACATTTTCATTATTTCATCTTTAACAGTTCAGAACAAAATTAATCGGGTGTGGATTTCACAGGTCAAAATTAGGGTTTCATCAATTTTTCATCTGATTCAAGAGACAAGAAATTAGGGTTTGAGTCTTACTCACTTCATCTGATCTATCTTGATCAAACCATCAACCTCTGATCTTCAGATATCAAAAATTTTCTCATGATCTATCAAGGATCGACCAATTAGGGTTTTCATCGAGCATGAGCAATCTCTGATTTTCTGATCAATACATGACTTTTTTGAGTAAATATTGATCTTCATATCTTAAATACAACATGTTGACCTAATTTCTGGATTCAAAACATCACAGAAGTTCACATGATTCATCAGTCAAATTCTGAAACATCTGATGAAATTTCATCTGCACTGAAAAGTCAAACTTTGACTTTTGGTCAACTTTTTCAAGACAAAACTTTTTCAATCATCAAAATACTTCAAATGATCCATCATGATCATAAAAAATCAAGAAATTTGGAAAAGTCAACAAAAAGTCAAAATTTTCAACACTTAGAAAATTCTTCAAGTGTTAAAATTTCATACTTTTTCCAAACTTCATGGCATTTTTTCACATAGTTCCACTTTGAATTGGAAAAAACTCAAAACATGAAAGTTGTAGCCCTTGAAACAAGCTTTCCAAAATGTCCAAGAACTCTTAAATCCATGGAGTCTAGCCATACTTTTTATTTTGAAATTTAGAGCTCCAAAATCCATAATTTCCAAGTGCAAACTTTCAAATTTATAGGTCGTTTTGCATTTTCTTCTTCTAGAACACATGCCACCTTGCAAAGATAATGTAGAGCTGATAAAAATCAGTTGGATGTAATTATGATGGATAAGATCAAAGTTGAGAATTAACCATGGTTAAAAAAGGAAGCTTCCTTTTGCATTTAATGCAAAAATGACTTCCTTGCCCTCTAAGGCAAGTTGAAAATACCAAAGCCAAACTTTCTCACTTATCTTTCAGAACTTGTGACCTATAAATAGAGGTCTTGTTTTCAATTTCAAACCACACCAAAGCCATGCAAGAACATGCTTTCTCTCTTCTTTCTTAAAAATCAAGAAACATAGTGTTAATTGAGAAAACTTGCATTTTTGAAAACTAGTGAAAAACTTTGAGTAATTTGGTGTCTAACATGTTTTAATATCAATATGAAACTTGTTTGAAACATAAAATCAACACAAGCCAAGCTGAAAATCAGATTTTATACTCCATGTTCACAAGCTTGCCAAAACTGCCATAACCATCAAATTTGGACATTGGCTCGAGCAACTGGTGTTTTGATCATCCAAACATCACCAACATACATCATAGAGATGATGCAGACCATTAACATCAGCCTGTAACACCTCTAACCATGATTTCCAGTTTCACTTTGAGCTGTATGCAGGTTGACTTGGTCAGAGCTATCCAAGCAAATTCAAGAGCAAGCAGACCATTCATACATGATCCTTGAAGGCCGATGGTGCTCTAAGAATCATTAAAACTCAACTGGAAACACTCTAAAGCAGAATTCGATCTCAGCTTGAACAGGTAAGAACACCAACTTCGAACTCTGTGTTTTCTTGATTTAAATCAAAAAAACTCTTGGCCGTTTTGTTTCTGCACTATCCACGATCAATAACCCTCAATCAATTGATAAAATCATCCACCATACACGATTTCAATTAGATTTTTCAGTTTTAGGATTCTTCGTGTTCTTGAGAAATTCAAACATAATAGGCTTAAAATAAATGAAATTAAAGAACACCATCATGTTCCTGGGCTTGAAACGAGTAAGTTTCATGTTTACATCTTTTGATTTCATCAAGAAACGAAGATTTGAGGATTGGAGATGAAGAACAAAGCTGCGCGCGTTTTTTTGAATTCAAATATCATGTTTAAAATATATTTAGTTGGTTTAATCACAATACACGGATGTATTACCGCCCCAGCGGTTGCCAGCTCACTCTTAAGTCATTTATACCTTGCCTTGCCTTGAGGTCCCGGGGTTCAAGCAGCCTTGGGACCATTTTTTTTACCAAACTTTTGTATTTTTTTACAAACTTTGACTTTTTCAAAACCCAATCAAAACTCCTCATTTTGAGGTGATTTTTTGTACACTTGTCAATTAATGTGCCTATTTTAAGATAGTGTCAAAAAATTTCAGAAAAACTTTCATCCGATTATATTTTGATCGAGTCGAAAACGGTACTTTTGAGTACTTTTCAAAACACCTTTAAAGGTGATTTTTTCAAACTTTCGAAGCCCGATTCTTTTCAAAAACTTCTTGTAAGTATATTTCACTTTTCAAAAACACTTTCAAAACATTCTTCAAAACTTTTCATCCAACTTACATCTTTTTCCATGATCGATCGGATTAAACGATAAAAACCGAATTCGTTTTCTCTCGAATTTTTAAATCGATCATGGGCCTCCCTTACGGTGTAAGTCCCAACATTCTTTATGTACATACATATTTTTCTTGTACATATCAAATTCTTTTCATATACATACAAATTTTTACCTGTACATAATACAGATACTTTTGTAAATACTCAAGTACAGACAAACTTCGATCGTTTGTTTTTCACTTCGCTTGTGTATACACTGAATACCATTGGTATTAAAAGGAGCATTATTCCCTGTGAAACTGCTTTTAAACCAATGGGCCTCCCTTACGGTGTAAGTCCCAACCCTTCTATGTACATCCACATCCTCATCGTACATAAATACTCGTTCGTGTACATACTTACTTCCTTGTACACAATTCAAACTTGTAAATAATCAAGTTACGCTCGTTTTAAACGCTCGTTTCACAGACACTTGTTTATATTTCCTTCATAAACTTTTGTAAATAAACATCATGCATCTGTTTATATTTCCTTCATAAACTCCTGTGAATACATAACACACACACACTTGTTTATACAACTATTTAGTTATAACATAACAACTAGTCTACCCAATAGGTTCCCCACAGTATTAGCCTCCTCTTGAGCTTTGTACAAGATAACTCATTCATCTGAGTTCATCCTCCTCTTAGGCTTCATATAAGAAAACTCATTCATCTGAGTTTAGCCTCCGCTTAGGCTTCATATAAGACAACACTCCCCTGCTGAGTCAAGCCTCCTCTTGGGCTTCGTTCAAAAGAACTCCTCATTGAGTTTAGCCTTCTCTTGGGCATCAAACAAAGAAAGAGACCAGGAAATCTCTTAACAGCCTCCTATTGGGCTTCCAATACAAAGAATCACCAGCGCTAGGATAGAACCCAGAGATTATAATTTCCCGGTGAAATTGCTCTTAATCCTAAGAGGATGGTTTCCCGGTGAAACCCTTCTTAAAGCCACAGCCAGCCATACCCTATAGCTTCCTCTTGAGCTTCATACAAGGACCCTCGATGACCCTCGGAATGCCTCCTCTTGGGCTTACAATACAAGGACCCATGGGCTTCTTAAAAGTATCCCCTAATCCAATCAATTTCTCCTCGAGATTTAGACATCTATAATCTCTATGGAAGAAGTATCTCATCTATCACATCACATACAATCAAAAACTTTTCAAACTCTTTTCAAACAAAAACATCTCTTAATCGTAAGTGGTAACGCTTGTACACTCAAGTAAAACACCCAATGCTTACAATTAAAAGATTCATCTTTTTCAAACATCTTTCTTAAACATGTAAGTGGTAACGCTTGTACACTCAAGTAAAACACCTATAACTTACGATGAAAGATTTCAATCAATCAAACTTTTCAAAAAAAATGTATGTGATGCAGTAGATTAGATACATTTTTCATTAAGATGACATTTGTCTGTCTCTTAATAACATCCCGTTGCTTTCCACTAGCATAAGTGGGAACTACGATTGCTCTGACTTTTTCAACATCCTTTTGAGAATACGTAGGCACAAGGTCTCATCCTTGCCGAGCAAATTTCTTTCTCCCTCAGACCAAACAAACCATAGATCCCTTTAGATCCGAGCTACAAATGCTCTGATTCCCATTAGGGGATATGTATGCAGAAGATCCCAATGATCTTTGCGAGCACAATAATAACAAACACTAGGATCCCACATAATCTATCCTTCTTAAAACCCAAAGGAGAAACTTTCCCAATCATAGAAATAGCAAATTAAAACACACAAACATATCAAACATATTCATATATAAAGCTATGGATAACCATATATATTTAGGGTGCTCCATCTATTCCCTTTATATAACAAACCCCCTTACTCAGGATCTCCCCAATGCGTTACGTCTAGTTTGCGCTAGTCGTTACGCATATCATAATCAATTGAGGATATTAATTTTCCCTTTTCATAATCATTAAATCATCTTTTCTTGTGTTGAAAATAATAAAGCTTGATGCTCATGCATCTTTATAAACAAATCAAAAGAGTAAATCGTTTCGAGCCAGAGAATCTGAATTCATATTCGATTCCCTAGCGCGTCACTTTTTAACGCGAACAGATATCAATCGCATCCTTTAGGTGGATACAGTCGTCTGTCACGTGTCCGTGACTCTGGTGAAATCTGCAATATTTGTTTTTGTCAGTCCCTGGTTTAGCCGGGGTCTGCCGAGGAAAGTGTACACCGCCTTGTTTGAACTTAGAGTTCGCACAGTCGGTTAGGATACGCTCCCGAGAAGTAGTGAGGGGTGTAGTCACTGAATCGACCCACCGCACCTTTTTGATCTCTTCGAAATCCCGCCGTCTCCCTACCCCCAACGGGATGTCGAAGGATCCTCATTCTTGGAGCTCTAGATGTTCTCCCTGTGTCGGGTGTCACGAGCAGAGTTTGTGGCTTCCTTTTCCTCGTATTGGATATACGCCTGAGCTTTCAGGAGGAAAGCATTCAATATGGAGGGAGTTTCAATACCCGCGGCCTTCGCGAAGTCTCTACGAAGGTGTAGTCCTCTTTCAAGGAGATATTTTTTCATATCGTCCGTAGTTGAGACTTGGACGACTTCTTGGTTGAACCTCTCGATATATGCTCGGAGAGATTCTTCTTTTCCCTGAATGATGGCTTCCATGGATGTTTCTGACTTTTGATGGCGTCGGGAGGCGGTGAAGTGTCTGGAGAATTCCTCATATGCTTCCAAGATGTGATCGATCCGTTGGGCAGACTTTTATACCACGCCATGGATCATTTCCTCAAGGTTGTAGGAAATAGGCGGCATTTGATGGCCCCACGAACTCTGTAATAATCGAGCAAGGCATCAATGTTCTAGATATGTTCGTAGGAGTCGGTCGTACCGTCATATTGACCGAGTCGGGGAGGTTTCTCTAGACCGGAGGGAATATGGATGTCCATGATAGCCCGACAAAGAGGACTGTGATGTTCGTCTTCATCACTCTGGTCGTGAGAGAAGGAGATGGAACGATTGTTTCGCTTGTTATGGGGGAAAAGTTCTATTTCCTCCTTCGATCTTGGTGACGGGGATCGATCACGGGAGTGATACGACTCGTTCCTCGTCTTCTTGTGCAAGGGAGATCCCCAATTTTTCCGAGGTGGGGTACATCCCCTCTTTTTCATAAAAGATCGGTCGAGAAGGTCCTCCTTCCGAGCAGGTCTTCTTGGTGAGGGACTTCGGGAAACGGCCGCTTCAAGTCTCTGAGGTGGAGACGATGGGCGGTTCTTTTTCAAAGCATCGATGCGCTGGCCCTGTTGGAGAAGGAAGTTATTAGTCTGATTGAGGGCGGACAGAATGGTAGCTAATTTTGGGTGTGATACGATGGGAGAACTAACTTGTTTGTTTTGCGTTTTATCACAAATATTGCGGATAGCAAGAGTCACCACCGACTTTTCTTTTATCTAATTAAGGGAAGGTGAAAAAAACAGAAAAAGACCTTCGTTAGATTCTGAGTACGGGAGACAGTTATGAAAAGGGAAGGTATTAACACCCTTTTCATCCGTAGTTATCTACAGGCTCTTAATTGCTTAGCTCACTTTATAAATTGCTTTCTGTGTATGTTTGAAAATATATTTTGAAAAGGCATTTCTCTTTGACTTCGTAATGATTCTCGCTGGAATGTATACGAAGTGTTTGGAAATATTTTGTTTTAGAAAAGTGTTTAACTTTGTAATGATTCACGCTGGAATGTATACAAAGTGTTTGAAAAGTTTTGAAAATAGTGTGAGGTGTGAAAATTATTGGATAGAGCAAGCAATTAAGAGTAACTACCTACTCAGAATGTTCGTTTCCATGTTATTTTGTTTCCTTTAGAATAAGGTTATCCATACCATTAGTTGGTAGGTAATCTTATCCGTTGGATGTAAAGGGACATTCGAAGGGTCATCGTATGGTCATAGAAGGCAACATGTAGGGATACCTTAGCATACTTGTAGGCACTATCATCACTTTTCGTAGGCAATAATCGAGGGACGAGATCATGTATTCATAGGCAACATCGAGGGTCATCGAGGGACTATGATCTTTGTATCGAAGGGACGGGGTGTAAGTGTGAAGAGTGTGTTGTATTCAGATATATTATCTAGAAGTAAAGTAAAGTTGCGGAAAGTAAAGTGCGGAAATATAAATCCTACGCTATTACATGGCTTTGGGACATATACATAATAAGGAGTGCAGAAAGTAAAGGCAGAAAATGTAAATCTACGCTATTACATGATAAAACTTTGCGATCTATACATCCTTTCTAGAATTGTAAATGCGGAATAGAAATAGATAATCGGAATAATAAGAAAATGTAAGTAAGATGTTTTGGAAATTAGTAGAAAAAGGTTTTAGGTTAGTAATCCTAATTATTAGAGAAGAAAATATTTTTGGGAATTTTCTGGATTAGTTTTAATGTGGAAAAATAATTAAAGGTTAATTTAATGGTTAATTAACAATTAGTTAAAAAAAGTGAAAAATAAGATTTTTTAATGTAAAAAATTAAATAAGCATTTTTCTGACCTAAAGGCAAAAAGAAATTTTTTATTTTTATTTTTGTGGTATTTTAGAAAAATGTTTGAAAGAAAATTAAATTGAAAAGAAAATATTAAAAATAACGAAAGTGAGAGGAAAATTGGTTAGTTTGCAATGGTTGTAAAAATAAATAGGGTAACCAGGGATCGAACCCCTGCCCCAAGGATCACACGCGCGTTGCCTTTCCATCTGAGCTAACTGCCAATGGTGTTAGTATAATGAAACAAAAAGAATATAAGGGAAAATAAAAATTTGAAATTTAATTAAAATAAGAAAACGCGCGCAGAGTCTTCGTCTTCGTTTGAAAATCCAAGGTTTTACCTACGGATTTCATTCGTAGCTAAAACCTATAGTGACGGCTTCGTTCGTCACTATAACACCTGCAGTTTCAAAATCAAGAGATACATGATATAAATTCAGGGTAAGACCATGGTTCGGTTGCAAATTTGCTTCTGAGTTCAATGGTACCCACGATTTGGTCTGATTTTGCCTAAATCAGAAAGCCCTAATCTAAAACCATAAACCCTAACAATGGTGAAAACCCGTACCTGCACTCAAACTTAAATCGAACCATACAGAAAGCTTCAAAATAGCATCAGGAATACAAATATATAATCAAATCATGTTAAAAGTGCATGAATCATTGAAATCGATTTTAAAATATGAAGAGCAAATAGTGATGTGCAATTTCGTGTTTTTGGACGTGTTGATGCTTGGTAATGATCTTTAATGAATCAGAGGACTCCCAGGAAGTTGTTTGAATGCTTGGAATGGCTTGGATCGAAGCAAAACTTTGGCTGCCAATTGCTTGAAGCTGATGGATTTTTGCATCTTAGGTTAGGGTTCTTGAGGCCTAAAATTCATTCTTATGGCATCTGGGATCAGTGTATATATATACTAGAGGGAATTAGGTCAAGAATCATGAAGAAAATATACGTCAATCAATGAGAAAATATTTGATTTGGAATAAAACCAAATATTGCCTTTTTGATCAAATCTCATTCAATTCCTTTGCCAATCAATGATTTTCGAAATTGACAGCTCATATGGCTTGCTTTGACCTCAAGATTGATAAAAGATAAACCTTGCACTTAATGTTTAGATTTTATATCTTTTATTTTAATTAAATTTAATTTAAATGAATAAAAATTCAAAATAAATAAAAATAAAAGATAAAAGGTGTGGCCTTGGGCTTGGAGGCTCTAATTCAGATAAGAAACAAGTTTGAAGCAAGAAAAGTTAGGCCCATTTAGAGAAAATTTGATTTTCTCAAGTATTTCTCTTCATGCACCTCCTTAAAAATGCTCAACTTGCACAACTTGTATCTTGCTCAATTTTCAACATTTTTTAGTGTTCTTGGACTTTTTTGAAAGCTCAAGATGTCCTATAAACACTCCTTTTGGTTTCATTTTCATTGAAGTATCCATGTTCATGTACACTTCTTTGCAAAAAGATGACTTTTTGTTGACTTTTAGAAGGACCTATAATGTTTTGATCCATAACTTCTAAATGAAGCATTTTTGGCCAAAGCTTGTGAGACATGAAGTTGTAGAGAATTTAATTCCCTTCAAAATGAGATTTGGTGGAAATTTTTTTGATAAATTATGTGAAAGTTATGCTTGGTCAAAGTTCTGTTGACTTTTGTCTAAAAAACCCTAATTTAGAAACTTTGACTTTTGATCAATCTTGACTTTACTTGAGGAATCATGGTCAACCCTTGATCAAATGATGAATGTTACTCTAAAATATTGATGTTGACCAAATATTATGAAGTTTGACTGTATGTTGACCAAAGTTGACTTTCAGTCCAATACAACTAATTTTCAACCATCTAAGCAATTGGATGAGCAAATTTGACTTGTAAGGCTTGAAACTTGACATGGTGATCCCTTGAATCATATGATGAGGTATGATGACCACTTGGAGTATTGGAAATTCATTCTGACTTGAGAGAATCAAAACCCTACATTGGATTGATTGCTTAGAAGAGGGTTTGTCTGGTCAACCCTTGTGAAATCCTTAAGTATGGAGATGCGAATTGTCTTGAGAAGTAGGAGGGCAAATTTTGGGGTATAACATTGGGTCTGCATTGATCGACAGTGGTGCCGAGGGTTGATGGATGGCGAGGTCGTCAGCTTGATCTTTGGATTTCTGGTTATCCAAGAGAGAATCTTGATCGTCAGCATCTTCAAAATATGGGGATGCGGTCTTTCCATCCTTGTGATCAATGGTGTCCTCTAGACGAGGAGATGAATTAGTTTTGTCCGTCTTTCGAACAGGTGAGAGAACGGTCTTGTCGGAAAGGAGTTGATTGTTGTTATCAGCCATCTCGTTAGGAATTTTGAGAGTATCTTTGATCTTCGGATTTTAGTATGACGAATGAAGACGGAGAAGATATTTCCCACAGACGGCGTCATTGATCTGAATAAATGATCAGAATCGGAGACGGTTGGAACGGTAGATGGTCATTCGAGCAAGTTGACGTTTAGGAGAGGGTGGTGTACCTGCAAGGCACTCCGATGTTAAAGTAAGCAAATGTTCAAGGAAGAGGGTAGAAAATATTAGGATTTTGAGTGTAAGAAAAGTGATACCTTGCCCCCAAAGATATGAGGATTTATAGAATAATCTTAGGAAGATCCTTATTGGCTGCTATATTTGGGCCAAGATACGCGGGTCCGCATATATAGTCGTTTGGGTTTACTAGGTCAAAGTCGAGCAATGGCGCCCATAACTAGTCGTTGTGTCAGGCAAAAGGAGTGTCACAGACATAGCTCTTGATTTAATGAATAGCGAATCTGCTCGACAGATGTAACGCCCGTTTTTAATTAATAGTATATTATATTAATATTTTCGAATTACCGATCGATATTTATCTTGCGACGAGAATATTATATTAATTAATATATCTATTAATTTGTCTGGCGACGTTGTGTTCGGTCCGGGTTTTATTCCGTTCGGTTCGGTAAAATATTATTCGGGATCCGATATTTAATTCCCCCGGAATTATTTTAATTGATTGAATTAATAATATTGGTAGATATTATTAGTGTGTTAATTTATAAGAATAAATTAGGAGTGTGAGGATTATTTAGGAAGAGTTGGGTTTACACCTTAGTTTACTAGTAAGGTTATCATAAAACCACTTTCCTCATTTTCTTTCCATCCAAACACTTTCCTTGTTTTCTTCCAACATAACACACCAAGCCAAACAAGAGTAAGAGGGGAAGCTAGTAAGGAAACAACATTATAAAACTCTTTCCTTTGTTTTCTTCCCATTTCTCCAACCAAACCAAAATAGAAACTTGAGAGGAAAAAGAAGGGTTTTGTGAGGAGAAGAGCAAGAGGAGAAGGAGAGGAGGAACATGAGAAAGCTTGAGGATGGGGTCTTGAAGAATCATCATGAATCAACCAAGCTTCCATGGTAAGGGGAGATTCACTCTATCTAAATAGAAACATGATGGGTTGTATGTGGGTTAGGTTTTAGATGGATTTGGTGTTGTGTTGTTGTTGGAATTGATTATTCAATTGGGTCCCTAATTTGTGTTGTGTTAATTTGTTTGTTGTTTGAAATTGCTATTGGGTGTGTGTCACATGGTTTAATTGGCATATAGGTAGTGTGTACTACATATTAAGTTAATACATGGTAGATGTTAAATAGTAAAGGAAATAAAACATGAATCTCTCATTATTACATATGCTTCTTTTTCCCCTGATTCCAGTTTAATAATGCTAAGATCATGACATCACCTTTTGGCCCTCCTTTTTCTCTTTTCCACCATTTTGGTTTTATTTCACACGGTTAGTTGAATGTGGTAGTGATAGATTTCCTTTTTTTTATTTTACAGTATAATGACAAAAACCTTAGTAAAATGAAGAGCATTATTTCTTTTCTAATACTAGTATAATTGAAATAGATCCTTCTTTTATTTTTTTTGGTGATATGTTATGATGTGGTATTAGGAACTTATGATAATTAAAGTATCATATTAAATTAAATTGATAACAGTAGTGAGTTAATTGCTTCTGGTATTTTGTAATAATAACATGACAATTTTATAACAGTTTCAATTCCTATAATAGTAACAATTGATACCTATAAAATATAATTAGGGGATAAGATAGCCGATTAAATTTAGGACCCGATTATGTTCCGATTTTCCGATTTTGGTAAATTCGGCGACAGAACAAGTTGCTCCGAATTCAACGAAAATTGACGTGCTAGCTAAGTTTGACGTGTAGAACTTAGTGGTGAGGTTAGTTTTTCAAAATTACGAGTTTTTACGAGACGACCCGAAATAGGCCAATTTACGGTAAAGTTGAATCGGATTTCGTTTTAGTGGATTTAGGACACGTATGGACAATCTGATTTCGATGTCGACGATTATGATTAATACCGGTTATTAGGAATGGCTTTCGTGACGATTATGGGTGTTTGACTATTTTCCCGTTTTCGGAATTTAGTGAATTAATTAATAATGATGCGGGTGTGAATAAACGTAAGATTTGCGACGGGGTGTATTTATTAATGAATACTTGTTGATATGCAATGCGATGGTATATGTTTTGTACATGATGATGTTATGATTAAATTGATGTTGTTAATATATGCTTCTGATTTGTGAATGCATGACTTTTGGTGAATTTATTAGTGATGTTTGCATAATGCAATTATGATGCGATGATATATTTATCTTGTTTTGGATAAATTATGGCGATGTGGGCTTTATGACAATTTGGATGAGCGATGATGTTGTTTTTGTGTTGTGTTGTTTTGTTGTCGAGTCACATACATTTCATAAGCGAAGAGGGCTTTTATGCCAAGCGATGATGGCTTTTATGCCGAGCGAAGATCGGCTTTATGCCAAGTGTCCCTAATTACGGACAGAGCGATGGGTACCACATGCATAACATAGTCGTGTCTCATGGAGTCGGTTATGTTTATGTTTGAGTTGTTTAGCGTTGGGTTTTTGTTGATTGATGGATGATATTGAATTGCGATGATATATGTTGTGATGATGTTGTGATGATGGGCTTTATGCCAAAAGTGAAGATGGGCTTTATGCCAAAAGCGAAGATGGGCTTTAGCCAATTTGTGATGATTTGTTATGTTGCTTATATTACTAGCATTATTTAATGTTGTTGTTGATGTTGTTGTTTAAGACTACCGTATTAATTAGCGATGTATTAGCTCGTGACGATTTCGTGGTGACGGAGGGTTATGTGTTGTTGCGACGTTTTATGCCGATGAGGTTATGGTGATATAGTGTAGATTATACACATTAGGATGACGAGTAAAGTAAGTGAGTTTTGATTATGTGTTGGAATTACACTTATTAATCTATAACCTTTATAATTCGAAACTATATATATATATATATATATATATATATATATATATATATATATATATATATTATCATGCCTTAATATTATATGTTTTGGAGTATCTCACCCTTTACTTGTTTCATTACCTATATATTGGTAACGTTGTTTTGAAGACGGAGTCTATAGTGTTAGTCAGTCGGTGTCACTCGATACGTAGCACTCAAATTATTTATGTCGCCTTGTTGTTGTTGTTTTATTATTATTCCTTTGTGAATAAGAACCATAATTTATAAAAACATGATTTTGATGAGGAAGTTTAATAAAGGAGATGTTTTGATTTCTATGAATCAATTTATGTTTTCCTGCGATGCTATGTATCTGAAATTTACACTTTAAAGCAAACCGTTTTAAGTGAGTTGTTTTGTTGGTGTGACGCCTCAGTAGTTAATTTATGAAATTTTAAATTACTCTGATTTTTACATATTAAACTTTGGATAGAATTGGGGTGTTACAACAGACGCCAAACAGGAGACATCGTGTGGTATACGTTCCGAACAACTGACAACCCCCAATATCGACACAGATCTTTATCGAGGACTTCCCGACAGTCGTTCGGACAGTCCATAACATATATATAAATTGACTTTAACATTTATTATATATAAGTGCATTGCAAGTATTTGACAAATAATGCATAACATATATAAATTGACTTTAACATTTATTATATATAAGTGCATTGCAAGTATTTGACAAATAATGCAAGTGGTTTGGTGAAAAGGCATATGTCTTGAAAAGAAGACATTCTATGTTAGATACTCATTGGGAGTAGTTTTTGAAATTTTTTACATTTAACACTCCCAAAATCAAAACCAAAACGAAAAAAAGGGACTTGGACAAAAAAAATATATGATGACTAAAATCAAAACACAGTAACTTATAGAAATCAAAAAATTATTAAACCTAAAATTTATATTGTATCAAATAAAGTATCTATTTCACATATCACTATCAAACACAATATATATTTTATTTTAATCAATTTAATTTAAAAGATAAAATTTTTATTTTTAAATATTAAAAAATTTCATCTCACAATTCTTTTATTTTTTTCCGGATTTTAACACAATTAAATTTATATAGTTATATTTCATTCAAAATTAATAATCAATTTTATATTATATCAGTATTAAATAAATTTATCCGTAGAATACCTACATAATTGATCTATTATAATCATTGAATTATTTAAAACGATTAATTTTAATCATGTCTCTAAGACAAGATATGAAAGATTAAGAACAAAGAAGGGCTATGGTACTTGTACGTTACATTGCTGATAACCATGATCTAACATTTAAAACAAATTCATCGGTAACCCATTTTTACATTGAAACTATAAAAGTGCAATAAATGCTTGAATATTTTGTTGATAAAAGTAATAAATAACTTTTCACTTCTAGCTGTATACTACTATTATGATTCTATGAACATAGACCGAGAACATTGATGCAGGCAAAGCAAAACAGTCCATTTTTTAAAAAGTATAAAAAAAATACAATGCTCCTATAAAAAAACCATGTTTTAAAGAAAAAGTGGTACGTTTAAATATTCTTCATCCTACACTATATATCAATGCTCTTAAATTTTCTCCAACAATTAGTATCAGAGTCTAGTTGTCTTTAACTTGTACATGATCGTAGGTAGCATCCGCGGGACAGCATTGTGGTCTCACAGTTGACTTATATGCCAAGAACTCTGGTATTAAGGTTCAACTTATCACAAACAATATAGTAACACATGATAAAATAGCAAGAATAACCATAACTATATAGTGTACATTTTTAGCATTAGTCTTATTTAGTATTGCTTCTTATAACATAAATAGCAGAACAAGTTGTTCCTAATAAGAATCTCCAGGAGCAGGACCAGGACCAGACTTAGGAGGTGGAGATAATGGTATGAATGGCATAAGAGGAGTTCCATGTTCAATTGGTCCTGGATTCACATTCTTCTGATCTCTACCTGGTGCTGGATCAACTGGATTGTAATCTTCAAGACTTACACGATCTTCTTTGTCTAAATAGCCTTTTTCGTTGCTTTTAATATTGTTGACATTTTCCTGAAAATTCAAAGAAATCGAACAATAGTTAAAGGATAGTTTTGGTCAGAATCCATAAGTGACGAGTTTGAATTTTGAAAATTATCAATACCTTCAATTTCCTGCTAACTCCAATTGGTGTTGTTTCATCAACACATTTTGTCCCAACCAAATCTGAGGTGACAAAAAAAAAAGTAGAATAAGGTTAATAAATACATAAATGTTTTTATTTGTAATGACGACCAAGGATTTAAATTGTGGACCGCAACCACGGCAATTGATGCAGCAATATTACTATGTAGTTTCTTTGCAATGTGATTCCTAAATTTCTTTACAATCAATGTTTGCAAAGCAAAAACAACTTTAAGAATGAAAAAAAAATCCATAAACAATTAATTATATCAAAGGTAATCAAGATAAAATCTATAACAGAAAGTAAATTAGAAATTTCATCACCATGCATGCACCTTGCTCTTCTCAAAGATTACAAAGGAAAAAAAATATTCAAAACATCTAACCCTATTTATTTATAACACAATTGACAGAGAGAATGAAGAGATAGAAGATTAACCTGGAAACCAAGAGGGAGCAGTAGTGCTTGAGAGGCTAAAAAAGATAAAAACTGTGGCCACCATCAAGAACACAGCACACAAGCTAGAAACCTTCATCTTTGGTATATCAATTATCCTCAAAATGAACCAACAACTTGAAATATAAATATAGAAAAAAAATGACCCTTTTTTACTAGTACCAAACAAGAAGCTGTTTATGGTTTACAACTTTTTTATGTATTTACCAACTTTTTTGTTAAGTTGTTTTTATGTGTCAGTAGTAATAACGTGCTATGGGGTGCGCGTTCCACTAAAAATGCATTAATGATATAATCAGAAGCAATTAACAAGAGCAATGAATGAGATTGAAACTTTCATGTCACACACCCTTAAATACTTGAACTTTACCAGTCATACATGTCATTGAGGAGTGTAATAACGTGCTCTCTAAATCTTTCCTTGTTATCTGTTTATAAACCTGTTTCACACTAATTAATGTGATTACTTTGGTTAAAAAGAAAATTATTGACCAATATTCTTTGACTCATTATTGTATGTTTTCTTTTTAACCATTTGTGATTAAATGAAGTCATTAAGCAATAAAGTTTAATCATTTGAATG
The DNA here is from genome assembly GCA_021764765.1 of Vicia sativa. Taxonomy (NCBI): domain Eukaryota; kingdom Viridiplantae; phylum Streptophyta; class Magnoliopsida; order Fabales; family Fabaceae; genus Vicia; species Vicia sativa. Next base: position 207,864,875 of record CM038795.1, on the reverse strand, counting down.
TTTAATATCATCTCGATAATGTAAAGGTAAAAGCTACTCTCTCAGATTTGGTATCTAAGAAAAATAATGCTCCGTAAATAAGAGTCTCATTTTTAAAAAAAATCATCTGTTATCTTAGATTATCAATGTAATTTTATATTTAATTTTTCAATTGTATTATCTAATAAATACTTCTAATTTATTGTTTTTCATTTAATATTAATGTTAATTTGAATAAATTAATAGTTAAATGAGAAAATTTAGTAAAATTATCATTATCTCTTTCATTTGTTATTATTTTTTAATCTATGTAAAATAATCAATTGCGACAACTAATATAGGAAAAAATAATACTAATGATGATTAAGTGAAAGCCTCTTAATTTACCTATAACTTAATTAGTTTTTTTTTTCAATTTTTTTAAACTCAGATTTTTTTAAATAATTTTAAAAGCAACTAATAAAAGTAAAATTAAAAAAAGTGTGTGAAATAAATACACTTGGATTATTCTCTTAAAATTTGATTTTTTTTTCCAATTATGCTCCCTCAATTCTTTATTAAAGTAAAATTTTAATTTTAATAATAATTAATAAAACTGATGTATATATAAATCAGATACATTAATTATATAATAAATTTAAAAAGTAAAATTTATTTATAATAAGCATCAAAGACTATGAGATAAAATTAAAATCTATCTCATATGTAATTAAAACCCTTTTGCTACAAAGGATCAAAGTGTATTCATACGGGTTTAACGTGTCTCGTGTGTGTAGTATATCAATGAAATGGTGATGTTGAGAGTGTGGGTTTAATGTGTCTCATGTGTAGTATATCAATGAAATGGTGATGTTGAGAGCGTCGTATTTGAATAATCTTTTGAACATCAAGGCGGTTCTTAGAAGCTTTGAATTTGCCTTGACCTTGAAGTGAATTTTTTTAAAAGTTGTTTATTTGATGGGAATGTGAGTATGACATTTTTGGATTCGTCGACGAACTTTTTAGACAATAAGGTGGATTTTTTTCCCGTTAAGTATTTTGGACTTCCGATAGGTGCGAATCTTAAAAAGAGTGGGACTTGAGACCTTTTTCTTAATCTTGTCTCTTAAAGGTTGTCTTTTTGGAGAAATTAATAGACTTGTCAGTTTAGGTGGAAGGTTGTTTTGTTAAATTTTGTCTAGAGCTCAATCTCGTGTTCCTTTTGTTCTTTATGAAGATACTAGTTTAATTTTTGGAAGAAGCTATTGGTTCGAAGAGGCCCTTTCTTTGGGGGACTTCAGAGGTGAATTCAAATTTGTATGGTTTAAGTTGGATGATATGTGTAAAGCCGAAATGTCGGGTGACTTAGGGGTTAAGGATCTTATACTTGTAAATTTTGTCTCTTTAAGTAAGTGGAAGGGTGAAAGACTCTTTCAAACATGTCTTTTCTTTATAGTGACATTTGTAAGGCAGGGTATGAGACCAAAAGTTTTGGCTCCCCTTTGGGAGGTAAGGTAGGAGTTATGAGGATAATATCTCATCGGTGGAGATGTGTCTCTATTCTTAAGGGCCCAATAGATCAAATGTTTGTTTCATCTTGCGTGAAGAGGGTTATGAGTGGATAAAAGAATAGATTTTAGCATGATGTTATGATAGGGACTACCCTCATTTGTGTGTTTCTTTTGAGAAATTATTTCTCGTCCTGAAGCAAAAGTCTCAGATTAGAGAGGGTCTAAGGGGGCTTTTCAGGATTTGGCAGAGTTTAGTGCCTTCAAAAGTTATGACGTTTTCTTGACAGTTGTCCAAGTGTGAATTCTGGTTGAACGAGATTAGTTTTCTTGGCCATGTCATTTTTGGTAGTGGCATTGTCGTGGATCATTCTAAAGTTGATGTTGTGTTGCAATGGGAAGCTCTGAAGTCGGTTACTGAGATTATAAGCTTCTTGGGATTAGCCGGTTATTACAGACGGTTTATCGAAGGGTTTTCTAAGTTGGCACTTTCGTTGACTAAGTTGACTTGCAAGGGAAAAGCCTTTGTGTGGGATATTCGATGTGAAGAAAGTTTCAATGAGTTGAAGAAGAGGTTGACGTCGGTTCCAGTTTTGACTTTACCTAATCCAAGAGAGCCTTTTGTTGTGTACTATGATGCTTGTCTAATGGGGTTAAGTGGTGTGCTTATGCAAAATGGTAAAGTGGTTGCTTATGCGTCTAGGCAATTGAGGACTCATTAAAAGAATTATCCTACGCATGATCTCGAATTGGCTGCAGTGGTCTTTGTGTTGAAAATCTGGAGGCATTATCTTTATGGTTCTAGATTTGAAGTGTTTAGTGACCATAAGAGTTTGAAGTACCTTTTTGATCAAAAGGAGTTGAATACGAGGCAACGAAGGTGGTTAGAGTTGTTGAAGGATTACGATTTCAGTTTGAATTATCATCCCGGAAAAGCTAATGTTGTGGCTGATGCTTTAAGCCGAAAGACTTTGCATATATCGGCCATGATGGTTAAGGAGTTGGAGTTGATTGACCAATTTCGAGATTTGAGTTTGGTTTGTGAAGTGACACCGCATAATGTTATGTTCGAAATGTTAAAGATTAACAATGACTTTCTCGACAATATCAAAGAGGCTCAAAAGCTAGATGTAAAGTTGGTGGATTTGATGGTAGGAATCGATCGACCTGAGGATGATGATTTCAAGTTGGATGTGCAAGGTGTGTTGAGACTCCGACATCGTATTTGCATTCCTGATGATGAAGCGATTAAGAAAGTGATTCTTGAAGAGAGTCATAGAAGAAGTTTGAGTATTCATCCAGGAGCTACGGAAATGTATCACGACTTGAAGGGTTTGTTTTGTTGGCCTGACATGAAACGTGATGTGGCACAATTTGTGTATGCTTGTTTGACTTGCCAAAAATCAAAGATCGAACATCAGAAGCCTGCAGGGTTGATTAACCTGTTAGAAGTTTAGGAAGGTAAATGGGATAGCATTTCAATGGACTTTGTAACGAGATTACCTAATACCTTGAGAGAACATGATTCGATTTGGGTGATTGTTAATAGGATTACGAAGTCGACACACTTTATATCTATTAACATTACATATCCGATTACGAAGTTGGCTGAGATATATGTCAGGGTGATTGTGAAGTTTCATGGTGTTTCTTTATGTATTGTGTCGGATAGAGATCTGAGGTTTACTTCTGATTTTTGGAAGAGTTTTCAAGAAGTGTTGGGATCTAAATTGAGGTTGAGTTCGGCATATCATCCGCAGACGAATGGTCAGACCGAGAGAACTATTCAGTCGCTGGAAGATTTGTTGAGGGCATGTGTTCTTGAGCAAAGAGGCTCATGGGATACTTATCTTCCTTTGATCGAATTCACTTATAATAACAGTTACCATTCTAGTATTGGGATGACACCTTTTGAAGCACTGTACGGTCAGAGGTGTAGGTCTCTGTTATGTTGGCATGAATCTGGTGAAAGTGTGGTAGTTTGGACCAGAAATTATTCGAGAGACTACAGAGAAAGTGAAGCTTATTCGGGAAAAGATGAAGGCTTCCCAGAGTAGGCAGAAAATTTATCATGACAAGAGAAGAAAAGATTTAGAATTCCAAGCTGGCGATCATGTGTTTTTGAGAGTCACACCTGTGACTGGGGTTGGGCGAGATCTGAAGTCTTAGAAGCTCACTCCTCGTTTTATCGGTCCGTATCAAATATCAGATAGAGTTGGAAAAGTGGCCTATCGAGTGGCGTTACCGCTAAATCTTGCTAATTTACATGATGTGTTTCATGTATTGCAAATCCGAAAGTATAATCTTGATCTGTCTCATGTGATTCAAATGGGCGATGTACAAGTATGGGATAATCTCACGGTAGAGACGACACCTGTGAGGATTGCGGATCGCGAAATGAAGACTCTAAGAGGGAAAGAGATTGCGTCGGTGAAGGTTATCTTGTTGGGAGCTGCTGGAGAAAGCATGACATGGGAATTAGAGAGCAAGATGCGATACTCTTATCCTGAGTTGTTTGAACCAGGTAAATTTTCGAAGACAAAAATATTCTAAGTGGGGAGAGTTGTAACACCCGAATTATTTATTTTATTTAATATTTTCGTGCATTTTTTCGAATAATTGGTAATATTGTAGAATGTCTATTTAAGTCATTATACGATTATAGGGTGATTAATTGAAATAAGTGGTAGGAATAATATTAATAATGCTAATAATATTAGAATTGTAGAAATTTCTATTAAGTGAGCTAAGTATATTATGTTGGTTGTAGCAAAGTGGGGGTATAGCCTAGTAAGTCCAATAAGAGTAATAATAATAATGTTATTATTTTAAGAGAAGTAGAATAGGTAAATAGAGTTGGTGGTTTATGAGTAGAAGAGAAAGGGTTTGGGGAAAAAGAAGAGAAGTGTAGAAGTTGCAAGCTTGAGGCTAGGTCAAAATATCCATCTTTGAGCAAATCAACCTTCGATTCACAAAGTAAGGGTGAGGTTCTTGCTTTCTAATTGGGAACATGATGGATGATAGGTAGTTGGGGTTTATAATCTTGCTAGTTTTGTGTCTTGTTGTTGTTGGATGAATTTCAAATTGATGCCTAATAATCCATGAAAATTGATGAATGAATTTATGTGTAATTAACCATCATGTGCTGTTATGGACTGTTGGGATGTTTGGATTGAGATGTATGGAATGTTGGGACATTAAATCGAAGCTATACATAGATCTGAGTTGCAGAAAACTGATATTTGGGAATTTTTACGCAACATGTGTCGACACAAGAAGCTATGTATCGATACATGCTGTGTTGAGTTTTAAAAATAGAAGTTTAAATCCAGTATGTGTCGACACTTATAGCTATGGGTCAACACATGATGTTAAAATTTGTGTTAATTTTGAGAAACAGAATCTGGAATGATGTATGTCTCGAAACGTACATCTATGAGTCGATACATGATGTTTGTAAAATTCAAAATTTTAAGGTATGAGCCGACATATGGGCTTATGCGTCGACACATACTGTACGGAAAATGAAAAATACCTTTGAAAACTGTTTTGGTCATATCTTTGCAACCGTAACTCTGATTTAATTTCCGTTTGGAGCGTTGGAAAGCTAAAATTATGATCTATCTTATAAAAATATTTTCAAACACAGTAGGTAAACTTTTGATGAGTCGATGTGGTTTCCCGTGTGTAATGTTGGGTAATTATTGAACCGAGTGATCTTGTTCTTGCACGTTGTTGTTGCTGTTAAGTTGTTGTTATGTTGTTGTTATGTTGTTATTATAACGAAGTCTATAATGTTGTTATGATGTAATACTGTTGCATGACATTTATGATGTTGATGTTATTGTATTGCCTATATTTATGGGCAAATATTAAGTTGTAGGTTTATGGTTAATGTTGAATTACGGTTGACTAGTTGTTATATTGTCGTTGTTGTGTGTTGTCGTTGATGTTGTGTTGTCGTGATTTTGTTGTTGAAGTTGAGGGCGCATGACATACATTGTATTATTAAATTGTCCTGGATTGGCACCATGTTGGCCTGGATTGACGAAATATTAAGTTGAAGGTTTATGCCTTGTTGATGCCTCGATAAACTGGCATGTTTCTAAGTTGGGAGTTTTACTCTGATGGTACCACATGCATCTGCATTTATCCAAGTTGCATACTATAGCGCATAATTAAGTTGTTGTTTGGTTAAATTGTGTTTGTTGTTGATTGGTTGTGAGATGGCAAAAATAGTGATTTTTATATAATTCTAACTATATATTATTTATCATGATCTCAGTTATATAGTTTGATATCTCACCCTTTCATTTGTTTCGTCGTTGCCTTTATATTGGTAACGTGAAGGTAACAAGGAGGAGTAGTTGTTACCATTTATAATTCAAGTTCGGTGTCATTGCTCTGATACGTAGCACTCGGGGGAAAATGAACACTTGTCTTATTTTGTTGTTTTAATGTTGAATTTTATGTCGTTGATCGAGGAGTTTATTATGTTTACGTTGTTTATGACTTAAAAGATGTTATTTCTTATGTGAAAAACTATTATGATTCTACTGCGTGATTAATGAAGTCGCTTATGTTTGAAGACTAAAAATAATGTGTTGTGCTTGTTCTGCCTCTTTAAAGTGTTATGTATCTGTTTTGAATAACAATGACAAGTTTATGTGTTTAAGTTGAAAAGTGTGACATCTTGATTATGTTGGAAAATTTTATACTCTGATTTTATTGATTAATTACTTGGAGTAGAATTGGGGTGTCACAACACGCGTGGCAAGGTGTAACGATCGTTACCCTTGCGTGGACTCCTAGGTTTGGCTTGTTGCGCGCGTTGGAAATGGGTTGGGCTTGCTCTTCTTAATTCTTTATTTTCCAAAGCTTTTTACTTGTAATGCACCCTATTTTGCCATACACCCCACAATTGCATAATTGCTCTTCTTTTGTGGATTTTAAGTACGATCTGCTTGTCTTTTCTCGACTTTCTTCGCACATGCTTGGTAAACATCAAATTCCTGAAAACATAGAAAATACCAACATAATACGAATAAAGAGTAATTTAATTGATAAAAATGCAGATAAAATTCATGTAAATTGATCTAAATGTCTGATACATTTTTGAGTTATCACTAACTGATTAGAGATTGTGTGTTTTCGATGGTTGGTTTTTGCTTTTCTTTGATTGGCCTTTATGATTTTTTTCTTCATTTTTTTTCTCCTCCTTTGTGGCCCTGCTCTATTTACAAGCTAGGGCGGTCACTTATTGTACTTTTTGTGTTTATATTGTATATCAATACTTTTTTTAGCTTCTTTCTTTATATATTTGCTTTGCTATTAAAAAAATAGGGATAAAACATTAATATATCAAATTTTAAACTAAAAATTCTCTTAAAATTTAATCTCTTTTTTTATTAATTTCATATGACATCTCTATTATTATTTTTGTAAATGTTGAATTTTTGAACAAAAATTACATAATTTATTTTGTTGTTTTTGAAGTAACATATTTACTGTTTTTGAAAATTATTTTTAAATTATTTAATTCAAATAAAAAAAGTGAAATAAAAATATTAAAAAATTATTTCTTTAAAATATGAAATAAAAATTATTTCTTAAAAGATTGAAACTTTATAAGCATTTTTTTATGTCTAAACAATTTTAAAATAACAATAGTAAAATATTTTGTTTTGTTTCAAATAAGTCAATTATTATAGAATACAGAAAAGAGAAATAAAAAAGAATAAATTAATAGCATATCAAACTTTGAACTAATATACCTAAAAATAATTAATATAATTAAAAATTTTAAGTAATAAAAAGTTGCTTACACCCTCTAAACATTATTATATATAAATAATTTTTAGTTTTTTTAAAATATTTAACTATAAATGTATTTGATCCAAATATAAAATATTTTATATAAATATAAGATTTATTGAAAAATAAAATATTTACAATTGAAGGAATTATTTATATTTCATTTTTCAATTAGGTTTTAGCTTGATATCATGTCAAGATTCTTTACCAACATTGAAAATCTTTATGACTAAAATGATGGGTTTGAAATTAAAAAAAAATAAAAAGAAGAAAAAGGAGAAAACATAATTAATAATTAAAGCAAAATATAAAGGACAATAGATGTATTTGACCTATATAAAATATAAATAATTTTTAATAAAAATATAAAAATAAAATGATTAAAATGATGGATAAATTATTGTTTTTGTTAATATATTTTAAAAAATTTGGTGCAATATTAATGTTTTACACTATATAATATTTTAATTTTTAAAACACCTTTAAATTAAATTAATTTTTATTATTAGTAAATAAATCTAATTGAAACTTGATTGAAACATTGGAGTTGCCCTTACTCTTTGCGAGGGTAATCAAGTTGCCTTCTTCCTTACTACATTTGGCTCATAGGTCATGAGCACAGATAAGTTTAAATTTTGGGTGCATTTCTATCTTGGTTAGATTCTTAACATAATTGTGATGTTTACTAAGAACAAAAATACAAACATGAATAACCTATGTCAAAACTCCTACCACCTATTCATGCCCGATTTAATAACAGATACTAATTGCCAAGTGCATGAACTATATGGCAAGCTTCTAAATTGACAGATGGTGCCAATTTATGTTTGGTGAAGGATTTAGAGTTTGTACGGTAACACTAAAAAAAATTAATTTTTTGTTTTTCTATTTATTAAATGAAAAAGTTTTGTTTCATAACTCAATTTGACTTTTAGTTTTTATTCTTTTTGTTCTATATTATTTATCGTAATTGATTATTTTACATAGATTAAAAAATATTAATAAATAAAAGAGAGATTCCGTCCAATATTATTTGTCGCAATTGATTATTTCAGACATATTAAAAAACATTAATAAATAAAATAGAGAATAATGACTTTACCAAATTATTCTAATTAACTATTGGTGTATTCAAATTAGCTTTAATGTTAAATAAAAAAATACTAATAAATTAAGAATATTTATTAGAGGATATAATTAGAAGATTAAATATAAATTGTATTGGTAATCTAAAGTGACAAGTATTTTAGGACAATTTTTTTTCAAAACGTGACACTTGTTTTGGGAGGGAGGGAGTAGTTTTTTATTAGTTTTTAATTTTTTTTCAAAAACTTTTGAAATAATTTTTGAATTTATAGCTTTTAACTTGTGATTTTTTCTTTCATTTATATCTTTTATTATTTTAACAAAAATATATTATTATCCTTATTAATTAAAATGACAATTATATAATTTTTTGGGTCAGTTTGTTTCAGCTTTAAAAAAATGGATTTTCCAAAATCGTTTTTCAAAATATTAGAAGTTTTTATATATATTCGCTTTTTCTAAATTAAAACACTATTTTTGACACCCTTTAACATAAACATACATTATTGAAGACCAACACATACCTAAATTCATTTTTTTTTTTCAAAAAGTTGTATTTCAAAAATAATTTTTATGAAAATTTATTTGAAATATATTCAAAATTAAGTGATTTTTAAAAATTTTGATATCTAAAAAGAAATTCAATAAGAAGATGAAATACCTAAATAATATTTTAAGAACAACTATTAAAACTAAATTTTCAATTGAAGCTTTTATGAAAAGTTTCGTTGTAATATTTTTTATGCAAAATTATGTAACACTATAAAAATCATTTTAAAAATCCAAAACAAACGGGTCATATATCTATATGCTAATTAAACATTTAGTTTACCAAACATTTGTGTTAGCTTATAAGCTATCAGTCACTAGCTACAAGCTACCAACTATCAGCTAATTTTTCTAAATAGAGCCTTAATCAATATGATTACTCATTTATATTTTAATTGTTATTTTATACTCTTTTTATTATAAGTCATTTTGACACTTTCGCTTATTAAATATAAAGTAATTATTGTATACAAATAAAAATTATAAAAAATTATCTTGGATTCCATATCAGGTCCAACACCATAAGGATTTCCTCTTGGAATTCTCTTATCATATAGATTAGGAACCGATTATCCAGTTGGAAGGGTCGCTTTCTTAATTTGGATGGTAGAATTACTCTCCTAAAATTTATTTTGTGTTCCCTATTTATATTTACTCTTTCTTTCTGTAAGATGTCGGTTAGGATAGCTAAAGAGGTTGACTGAAATTCAAAATAATTTCTTGCGAGGTGGCACAGAGGATTGGAGGAGAATAGATTGGTTGGAATGGAAGGAGGTATGTAATCCAATAAGCAAAGGAGGGTTAGGTTTAAAAAGAGTATAAGTTTTTAATGTGGCACTTATTCAAAAATGAAGGTGGGGGATTTTAGATGGCTTGAATTCGTTATGGTTTCTTTTGTTGAAAGTGTGGTATGAGAATATTTCTTTGCAGGTTGCCAACGAAAAAGTTGTTCTTGACTCAAGGATTTCTAAATCTACGTGGTGGACAGACATTGTCTATCTTGAGAAGAATCTTTTTGAAGATTTTTTTATCAACAATTGTAGGTTCGATATTAGCTCCGATTTTACTACCTCTTTTTGGTTCTCCATTTGGATCGATGAGATTACTTTGCAGGTTCAATTTCCTCTTTTATTTTCGGCATCGCGGTTGCATAATATGTTTGTTGTTGGGATGGGCGACTGGATCGGTGGATTGTGGCAGTAGGGGATTTTGGTATTCCAAGTTTGGTCAACGATGCGGTTGCGGTCTAGAAGCAATGTCTGCTACTATTATTGGATCAGAAAACCAGTTTCATGACATAGAGTGACCAGGTATGGTGGGTGAAGGATGATGATGAAGATTTTTTCCGCACTTGCTTTGATCTTTATACAAGTCGGTATACTTGTTTCGGTCTCCAAAATCAGTTTGAAAAGGCTTGGGGATGTCGTGGAAGGTGGTCGTTCTAATGAAAGTTAAGGCTTTCGGTTGGAGAAATTTCAACAATAGACTCCCAACAAAGGATTTACTAAAGATTAGAGGTATTATTCTCTCTGAAGGAATCTTAATTATGTGCTTTGTTTGTGATGTGAGGAAACTTTGGAACCTATTTTTCTCTCTTGTTCTGTTGCAAAGTTGATATGGTGGGAGATTGAGGAGTGGATTTGATTGGGAGATTGAGAACATTTTGGGTGGTTGTTTCAAGGATAAATTTTTTAAGATGGCACTCTTTTTGTAAAAAAAAAACAGCAAGTTAAGAGTGGAAAAGAAGATTGTACTTGGTTGGCTATTTGTTGGAATATTTGGAATCTTCGGAATGAAATTATTTTTAGGAAGGACCATTGGATCCTTTTAGATGTCGTTTGGAGCATTAAAGTCATGATTTTAAAATGGTCTTTTATAGGAGAAATTACTAAATTCAATTATAATTTTTACGAATTTAACAAAAATATTTCATTTTATTTATCGTAAATTCAATTGGTTAGTATCTTCTTTTTTTGTCAGGTGATTTTTTCTTTCAAATTTTTTGTAATCGAAATTAAGAACTCTTAATTCTCTCATCAATATATATTTTTTACAACAAAAATAAAACAATAGTATTGAAATATTAAATTAGATTTGTTAAAAATATTAGATTAGATTTGATTTGATTTAATATTTAAATATAATCCAAGTTGTGTAGACCCAAGCCCATTTAGGGTTATATATAAATAGTCTTAGTCTGTATCATTATTTATACAATTCAATAATACAAATCCTTATTTTCTTTATTATTCTATCTTTCTCTCCTCACTAAAAGTGTCTCACACACCAACAAATTAGTATCCAGAGTTTCCAGTTATTGTTCTTGATCGAGTTTTCAATAATTTCACGTCAGAGGTCGTGTTTCCAGGAAAAGTGAATCAACCGTTGCGAAGATGGCTAGTGATAAGGGCATTCAGAATTCTCTTCCAATGCTTGACGGCAAGAATTGGATTCGATGGAAAAAACAGATGCAATCCTTGTTTGGCTTCCATGAAACCCTAGAGGTGGTTACCGACGAAGTTCCTGCGTTGGCTGCAGATGCAACCGAAGCATTGAAAAACCCACAACGAAGTCAAGAAGAAAGATTGCAAGGCTGCTTATTGCATTCAGACGACTGTTGATGCTGCTAATTTCGACATAATCTTTCATGCTGAAACTGCGAAGAAGGCATGGGATATTCTGGTGAAGTATTATGAAGGAGGTGAGAAAGTTAAGGTTGTCAAGTTACAAACCTTGTGTCGATAATATGAATTGTTGTCGATGGGAGAAGATGAAATATTTGTAGAATATGTGCCGAAGGTTCAGAAACTCGTTCATCTCATGAAGGGTTGTGGTGAAACCATAATGGATAAGATGATAATTGAGAAGGTAATGAGAACACTGACCTCTCACTTTGATCACGTTATCGAAGCTATTCAAGAATCCAACAAACTTGAAACCACTAAAGTGGAAGATTTGTTTGGTTCGTTGGAGGCGTGTGAGATGAGGATTGTTGAAAGGAAAGGAGTTCAAGACTCGATACAGGCCCTGCAAGCTCAGTCATGAAAAAAGGATGGTGGCTTCAACAAATCCAAAGGCAAGTTCGACAAGTCTTAGGGAAATAAGCCGGTCAATTTTCCACAAGAATAAGGTCGAAGATAGAAATTCTGAATCCTTGAAAAGGGGATGAGGAAACTATCGAAAGGACAAAAAAGATAAAAAAGAGTGTACAGTGCTATAACTATGAAAAGTTGGGCCACATAGCCAAAAATTGTTGGTACAGAAAAGACAAGGGATCGACAAAAGGCAAGGACGAAGGAGCGAACCTTGAAAGCCAAGATTTAGATGATTCTGAAGGTGGTATGGTGGTTATGGCTGCAGTTTTAGATAACCATGTCAAATCCAAGATCTGTTTCCTTGACTCAGGCTTCTCGAATCACATGACTGGTCGAAAAGAGTGGTTGGGAGACTACGACGAGTCGAAGAAGAGCAAGGTAAAACTTGCTGATAATAGTTCGTTGCAAGCAGAAGGTATTGGCAACATAGTTTTTCAAATGAGTAATGGAGGGAAAACTATGATTAAAGATGTGCTCTATGTACCTGGAATGAGGTGCAACTTGCTAAGCGTTGGACAATTGGTCGAAAAAGGTTTCTCAGTTGTTATGAAAGATGGAGCTTTGAAATTGTTCGACGCCAAGAACAATTTGGTCTTAAAATCTCCTTTGTCGAAGAACAGGACGTTTAAGACTCTGATCAGTTTGAATGAAGTTCAATGTTTGAAACTTGTTGTTGACCACAAAGATAGTTGGTTGTGGCATTTGAGGTTTGGATATTTGAATTTTTGATCACTCAATCAACTGATTACTCAAGATATGCTTACTGGAATTCCAAGTCTTGAGATACCTGAAAAACTTTGTGAAGGTTATTTAGTTGGAAACCAATCCATAAATTCTTTCGTTTCGACTATGCCAATAAGATCATCTTGCATTCTCGAAGTAGTACATTCAGATGTATGTGGTCCATTCGAAGAACATACCATTGGTGGAAATAAATATTTTGTTTCGTTTGTTGATGAGTTCAGTCAAAAGTTATGGATCTATGTGATCAAACGAAAGGACGAAGTATTCGAAATCTTTAAGAGATTTAAGATACTTGTCGAAAACTAGAGTGAGAAGGATCAAAGTTCTACGAACAGATGGAGGTGGCGAATACACTTCGAAGATGTTTGAGAAATTATGTGTAGAACATGGTTTTGATCATGAGGTAACTGCTCCTTATACGCCTCAACATAATGGAATTTCTGAAAGAAGAAACAGAACCGTATTAGATATGGCAAGATGCATGCTAAAGTAAAAGAATTTGCCAAAATCTCTATGGGGAGAAGCTGTTTCGATTGCAGTTTATATTTTGAACATGTGCCCTACCAAGATATTGAAGAACAAAGTTCCTGAAGAAGTATGGAGTGGAAAACGACCATCAGTAAGTCATTTGAAGGTGTTTGGCTTTATGTGTTATAAGCATATTCCTGATGCAAGAAGAAATAAGCTTGATGGCAAGAGTGAACCTATCATTCTGGTTGGATATCATAAAACTGGTGCATACAGGTTATTCAATCCAGTTAATGAGAATATTGTGTTGAGTAGAGACATTGTAATTGATGAAAATTTTGTTTGGGATTGGAATTCTAGTAATTTAATTAACAATCCACTGATGAGCTCTGATTTCGACAAAGAAATTGATGGTGTCGAAGTCGAAGGAATTGCTGAGAATTCATTCGAAGTCGAAGATGAAGAAAATACTGATATCCCAGGCAATGTCGAAGTCGAAGAGGGTGTGGCTAGTACAAGCCAAAGACCTCAACGAAATAGAGTTCCTCCAACAAGACTTCAAGATTATGAAGTAACTGGTGATGATGAAGTAACACCAGATGGAGAATTAATTCATTTTGATTTACTTGCAGGTGCTGAACCAATAAACTATAGCGAAGCTTTGAAGAGTAACAAGTGGAAGTTAGCTAAGGTCGAAGAGTTAAAGTCAATCGAAAGAAACAACACATAGGAGTTAGTCGAATTTCCAGCACATACAAAAGCTATCGAAGTAAATTGGGTATTCAAGTTGAAACACAATGTTGATGGTTCGATAACAAGACATGAGGCAAGATTAGTAGCTCGAGGTTTTCTTCAAAGAGAAGGACTTGACTACTCTGAAGTATTTGCTCCAGTAGCAAGATTGGAGATTGTTCGACTAATAGTAGCATTGGGATGCAACCAAGGTTGGTCGACATTTTATTTAGATGTGAAATCAACATTTTTGAATGGTCCTTTAGAAGAAGAGGTTTATGTCACATAACCTCCTGGGTTTGTGATTCAAAAGGAAACGAGTAAAGTATATAAGTTGCATAAAGCGCTCTATGGTCTCAAGCAGACACCTAGGACATAGAACAAAAAGATTAACTCATACTTAGTCGGATTGGGATTTGTTAAATGCAAATCAAAGTATGGTGTCTATGTTCAGGCTGTAGCACAAGATATAAGAATCATCTGCTTATATGTTGATGACTTGAGAGTAACTGAAAATAGCTTGATGAACTTGTCGAAGTTCAAAGAGTTAATGACGAAGGAATTTGAAATGTCGGATCTGGGAAAATTATCTTATTTCCTAGGCATGGAATTTCAAATAAAGAAGCAAGGTATGGTTCTACATCAAAGGAAGTATGTCAAAGAGATACTCAAGAGATTCAGAATGAATGATTCGAATCCTGCATCCCAACCTGTCGAACCAAATGTGAAGTTGGAGAAGAATGGAGAGGAAGAAAAAGTTGATGTAACTTTGTTCAAGCAAATTGTGGGATCTCTGAGGTATTTATGCAACAGTCAACCTGATATAGGTTTCGATGTCGGATTAGTAAAAATATATATGAGTGAACCAAGAGTGTCACACATGAAGGATGCAAGAAGAATCCTGAGATATCTGAAGGGTTCGATAAACTGTGGAACTATTTCAATGAAATTCTGAAGATAAAGAAGCAATAGTTAATTGTTTTTCAGATGCTGATTGGTCTGGAGATAAGGAAGATCGAAGAAGCACAACTGGATAATTCTTTCACGTATTTGGTGCCCCAATCTCATGGTGTTCGAAGAAGCAACTTGTGGTGGCGTTGTCATCTTGCGAAGCTGAATATATAGCAGGATCCTATGCTGCTTGTCAAGCAATTTGGATCAAATCAGTACTTGAAGAAATGGATGTCGAAGTGAAGAAACCGTTGGTGTTGCAAATCGACAACAAGTTAGCTATAAATCTGACGAAGAATCTAGTTCTGCATGGAAGAAGTAAACATATCGAAGCTAAGTTTCACTTCTTGAGAGAAAAGGTAAATCGATGTGAACTTGAAGTAAGACATTGCTCAAGTGAAGCACAGTTGACCGACATCTTCACCAAATGATTGAAGATTGAGAGATTCCTGAATTTGAGAAAGAAATTAGAAATAGTTCAGATTGACTATTTTTGAGGATGTTCGACAACTTGGATTATAGGGGTGTGTTGAAATATTAAATTAGATTTGTTAAAAATATTAGATTAGATTAGATTAGGTTAGATTTGATTTAATATTTAAATATAATCCAAGTTGTGTAGACCCAAGTCCATTTAGGGTTGTATATAAATAGTCTTAGTCTGTATCATTATTTATACAATTCAATAATACAAATTCTTATTTTTTTTATTATTCTCTCTTCACTAAAAGTGTCTCACGCACTACAAATAGTACATGAAAGATAAATTTAAAATATTTAAAAATTAAAAATTAAAAAAATTAGTTAATTTTAAAGGATACTAAAAAAGTAATATAAATAATTTATTGATATTTCAAAACAACTTATAAATTAACTCATTGTTTTTATCTAAAGAAATTTATAATTAAAAAAAAGGAACGATTATATAAAAGCCAAATTACGTTCTAATGTCACTTATGTTTTGACTTAATAATATTTTAGCTCTTTTATTTTTTAATTTTAAATAAATTCTTCAAAATATTAAACTGATTTTTGTGTTTAAGCTTAATATCATGTAGAGATTCTTTACCAACGTTGAAAATCTTTATGACAAAAATGACGGGTTTAAAATTAAAAATATAAAAAGGACAAACATAATAAACGCAAAATATAAAAGACAGCCAAATGTAGTTGGCTTATATAAAAATATAAATATTTTTTATCGTTATCAAAATGAATAAAAAATTAATTTTGTTAGTAGTTTTTAAAATTTTGGTACAATATTATACTACTATTTTTTATTCTATATAATATTTTAGTTTTTAAAACACCTTTAAATTATACTAATATTTAATAATTAGTAAATAAATCTAATTGAAACTTGATTAAAACATTGGAATTGCCCGTAGTCTTAGCGAGGGTAATCAATTGGCCTTCTTCCTTGCTGCATTTGGCTCAGGTCATGAGTATAGATAAGTTTAAATTTTGGGTGCATTTCTATCTTTGTTAGATTCTTAACATAATTGTGATGGTTGTGCTTGAAATTTGAATTTCAAGAATGAATTCGTAAAATAAATTATAATATATTAAAATTTTAAAATTTTGTAGGTGTCATAATTTTATAGAAGTCGGATCATCTTATTTGATTGATTTAATAATTATATAATTTTGTTAGAGAGATTCGTTAATTCAATAGAATTATTTGATTTATTCAATAGAATTATTCAATTTAATTTAATTTAGTCATACAATTAAATCAACCATTCGGTAATTTAACTAATAAATTAACGACCCACCTTTATTAATTTGATGACAGGTCAATTTTTAAAATATGAAGAAAATAATATATATATATATATATATATATATATATATATATATATATATATATATATATATATATATATATATATATATATATATGTGTGTGTGTGTGTATGGAGTCCAAATTGCGACTTTGTCCTAATGGGAGGCGATAAATACTCTCTCATTGAGTTATGTATTCATTATCTTATTCTATTGTTCTTTTCCTCACTTGGCATCAGAGTACCTTGCAGGTACACCCTCTCGTTCTCAACCGCAGCAGATCACTTCTAATTTGTATATATATATATATATGTGTGTGTGTGTGTGTGTATGGAGTCCAGTCCATTAAGCAGACTTTGTCCCAATGCTGGAGGCGATAAATACTCTCTCATTGAGTTATGTATTCATTCTCTTATTCTATTGTTCTTTTCCTCACTTGGCATCAGAGTACCTTGCAGGTACACCCTCTCGTTCTCAACCGCAGCAGATCACTTCTAATTTGTGAGCCAGCGACGATATTTCTAATCAGATACGATCATATATATATATATATATATATATATATATATATATATATCCAAAGTTAATATAAAATTAAATAAAAAATTATTTATTTATTTACTTTAACTGTATTTAAAAATAAATACTAACATTAAAAAAGTACTTACAAAACACTGTTTTTTAACATATATAAATTAAAATTCTAAATTTTGTATAAATAGATAATCTGCTAAAATAAATAAAATATACAAAATTAATATATTATTCTCTATAATATTTTAATTTCTAAAAGACCCTTAGATTAGTTTAATTTTAATTAATAGTAACTAAATCTTATTGAAACTTGATTGGATTGTTGGAATTGTCCGTGCTCTTTTGAGGGTAAGCAATTTGCTGACTTCACATTGCTATATTTGGCTCGTGGGAAATGAGTAATAGATAAGGTTAAATTTTAGGTGCATTATCCAGTTTGGTTAGAATCTTGACATGGTTCGATGTTATCTCAGTTAAACAAAAATATAAACTTGAATAACTTAGTTCATACCTCCAACCAACCACCTATTAATACCAAACTTTATAATGGCGTATACTACTTGTCGAGTGCATGATATATGGCAAGCTTCTAAATTGACACATGGAGTCAAATTTATACTATTTAAAATGTAGATAATGGTGATTTGGATGTGTAGTATTTAGACGAATTCTAGTTCCGACAAGAATAATTTCTTAGTTCGACAGACATCGAAGATGTGTATGATATAGTGAAAGTTTGTTTTAGAATGCAATTGGTTAAGTTGATTTGTTGTTTAAGTTAGTTTTATGTCTAAGTTAACCATGTATGTCATGTATACATAACATATATAGTTAATACTTTATAAATAAATTGCTCTCTCATATTGTTGAGAAAGGTTAATGTTGGTTGTTATTTTGTAATACTTATAATCATAAATTTTAATGAGAAAGTAAAAAATAATAGTTTTAACTAGAGTAAAAGAGATTAAAAAAATTCACAGGAGTGAATGATTTTGGTTTATGGCGGTTGAAGATGCAAGCTCTTATGATTCAACGGGGTTTGTTAGAAACATTGAAAGATTCGTAGAAGATGAATGTTTCCTTAACGGAGAAGGAGAAGGCGATGATGATCGAGAAAACCCACGATCCCATCGTTTTGAGTCTTGGTGATAAGGTTCTCCGGCAGGTTATGAAGGAAAAAATTGTTGCAGCAAGTGCGTGACTGAAACTTGAAGGATTATACATGACCAAGCTATGTATTCATTCAATATGAGTGAAGACAAAGTCTTGACAAAGCAGCCGAATATGTTCAATAAACTTATTCTTGATATGGAGAACATTGATGTTATCACCAGTAATAAAGATCAAGTGTTAATGTTGTTGTGTGCTTTACCTAAATCTCATGCTCACTTCAAAGAAACTCTCTTGTATGGAAGAGAGTATATGAACTTTAAAGAAGTATGATCAACCTTGTACTTGAAGGACTTGAACGAAAGAAATGAGCATAAGCCATCTTCTGTTGGTGAAGGATTGTCTGTAAAAAGAAAATTCTTGAAGAAGGAAGGTAAGTTTGAGAAGAAGAATGGTAAAAACGAACACAAGTCAAATAATGGTAATGCTCATGTAATTAGGTATTATCATTGTAAGAAGGAGGGTCACACAAGAAAGATGTGCCCTGGACACTTGAATAATCACAGAGGTAAGGATAATGGCAGCGCAACTATTCTGCAAGATGATTTTGAATCGTCTGATGTTCTTGTGGTTTCAAGTAGTGTTTGTAGTAAGGAGTGGGTTATGAATTCAGGATGTACTTGGCACATGATTCCAAACAAAGACGTGTTTGAGAAATTGTGATCAAGATGGTGGATCACTGTTGCTGGGAAACAACAAAGCCTTCAAGATTATATGTATTTGATTTGTAAGATTCAAGCTCCATAACGAGTCAATAAAACTATCGAGTGGTGTCAGGTATGTACTTGATCTTAAGAGAAATTTGATTTCTCTTGGTGAATCCGACAGGAAAGGATATGTTTTCATAGGAGAGTTATGTATCCTGAATGTCATAAAGGGGTTGAAAGAAGTTTTGAGAGGTGTGAAAAAACAAGGCTTGTATACCCTTGAGGGTAAGGTTGTAAATGGTTCATAACTTTTGCATCCACGAAACCAGTGTCAAAGATTGAACCGTGGCACGTGAGATAGGTCCATATCATTGAATAGGGTCTGGTCGAATTAGGGAAACAAAATATGTTTGGTGGTGACAAGATCAAAAAGCTGGAGTTTTGTGAACCATGTGTATTTGGAAAATCTTGCATAGTAAAATATAACAAAGGAAAACAAAGAACACATGGGTCCCTTGATTATATTCATGATGGTCTTTAGTGACCTACAAATTGTGCTTCACATTCAAGTGCAAGGTATTTCCTATTCATAGTTGATGATTACTCACAAAAGCTATGGATATTCACTCAGAAAACTAAGAATAAAACTTTTGAAAATTTCAAAAGTTTGAAGACTTTGGTTGAAAGTCTATCTGGAAGAAAGGTCAAGAGGTTGAGAAACGACAATGGCCTTGAGTTCTGCGACGAAGTCTTCGAAAATTATTGTGATAAGTCTGGTTGTTTTTCTTCCCGGATTTTAAGTTGCAAGTAAGTGACACTGTCATGTAGAGTCTCATTATGTTGTCTTAGAGCCTCCATCATGGATATCAATTGTGCCATGCCTAGAGGATCTCATTTGGACGACATTCTAGTGAATGAGTGTTGAGGCGTGGCCTAGGATAATTTTACCAAGGCCCCAGGATGGGCGCCAATGTTCTTGCATAGAACAATATTCGCTCAGCTTCCCTATGGAAGTAAGGAAAGCCACAAAATTATATTTTGTGGAGTGGTTGGGGGATTTGAGAGCTACGACGATAATGAGTATTGTCCCAGAATAATGTCTTGCTTATCCCTCTGTCGGGAGCGCCTATGTATAGTATTCCTTTTTGCGCCGTCAAGAGTCTCAATTAATGTGTGACTCTTGGTTTTTATAACTACATAACCCCCGTTGTCACTGTGAATGAAGGCGTTTAAGACTGTATAACATTAGAGTAAATGCGCAGTCAGAGGTTACAACCATTAATGAGTCGATTTGATGATTGACTATGAGCAGGCAGGTCTCAATCACTTATGGGTTGCTACCCAGATGTGTGGTGGTTATGTGGTACTCTTTAACCGAGATGCACCCCAAACTACCTCTTACTGCCGGGTCGACTACCAATTTCCCTATCTCTCCAACCAATTTTATTACCCGATCAAGACTTATATTTATATATATATATATATATATATATATATATATATATATATATATATATATATATATATATATATATATATATATATATATATATATATATATATATATATATACGCACCAATTCGATATTCAATTTTAACTCTCTCTTCTTACTTATATACTGATTTAAACATTAAAATGTTAATCTTAGATGTCAATCTCCTATCCACCATATTAGAAGCGAAAAACTACCACTATATTGAACCATTACTCTATTTTTTATTCCAAAATATAAAACATTTTTATTTAAATTAATCTTACATTCACCACGACATATTTGATTTTTATTATAGAAAATGTAAAATTAGTTTTAGATATAAAATTGATTTTTAGATGTATGGTTCATAAAATAGAATTGATAATGATTTTTAGAATTGATTCTAATTTTGATTCTAATAAAAATTAAAATTTATACATTAATTATATATCATGTCATGAGTGTTACATAAGCCGCCTAACATACCCACCTTTCATGTCCGTGACTCATTCACCTTTATCCTCCTAGAGTTGACAAAACGGGTCGGAATAATTGGATCGGTCCGAAAATCCGTCAAAAAATTTGAATTTGACAAAAAAATTAGAGTTTATTTATCATTCGGACTTATAAGTCTGATTCGATAAAAGCCCAATATTAACTGAATTAGTCCAACTGGGTTGCGGTAACCCTCTTATTTAACATTTTTCTGTTTTTTAGAAAAAATATAGTACAATTAATATCCATATTATTTTTTAATAAAAATACAAATGTCCATTTTATAATACATATTACTACTAATGTCTATTTTAATAAAAAAAAATCTATAATACATTATACTACTAATATCTCAATTTGAACTTGATTATTTAATTAAAATAATTTAATTTTATGATATTTTATTTTAGATGTTATGAATGTAATTGATTTATATTTTTTAGTGATCAATAATCATATATATTTTAGCTTTTAAGTTTATAATCTATTAATTAATTCTGTAAACCATTTCCTGCGCATGGTCGAGGCATTGCAACGCAGAGGATCAGTCAGAAGAGCTGCAGGTATTTGGATGACAACTTGCTGATGCATTTGGAAACATCGGAATGACGTAATTTTCAATAATGGTGTGGTTGATGTTGAGGAAATATTGCATAATATTAAAATGTATTCATGGTGGTGGTTGGCAATTAGAAACAAACATAAAGTGCCGTGTAATTTTTATGATTAGAGTCATAGACCATTAGACTTTTGTAACTAGTGATTAACAGGATTGTTGATTGTTGTTCTGTTCTGTAATTTGAGTATACTTTGTACTTTTGAATAATATATTTCATGTTTATCAAAAAAAAATGAAGTCCATGAAGGACCGAATTTAAACAACCAAATCATAATCCGTTTAAATTTCAGATTTTTAAGCCCAACCCACCATAGATCCGAACCCATAACTAACTGACCCGAAGCGGGTCGGATAATCCATTTTGCCAGTTATATATTACATGATCACAATACCCTTCCTAATCCTAATATAACATGATTTCTTATTTGGTAGTGCAATTTCTATTACAATATATATTTTTAAACATAATTAGATGGATTGATCTTAATTAAAAAAAATATTGTTGACTAAAATAATTTAGTAATTAGTAATTATAATTAGTATATAATAAAATAGAATAAGATTTATTAAAATATTATAATTATAATAAAAACTAAAAAATATTTTATCAACAACAACTAAAAAGTGCGTAACAGTTGCAGAGAGAGCATAAAGCTCAAAATGGTTGAGAATATACTTTACTTACCTTTCCTCTATTTTCTCGTCTCCGTTACAACAGTTCCTTCCTTCTAATCACTTCCATCCTAAATTCTCTCCTTTCTTTCCAACTAACTATATATCATTTCTCATTTCATCATTCCAAACATTTTCCTTTACCTCTTTTATTTATTTCCAATTATGGACCTTGTAACTGCAACTTATCTCTTATTCACTCTAACCGTTGGACTTCTTATTTTCTTCATCGTTTCAAATCTTGTTTCCTCAGCAACCACCGACAATAACACAACAATAAAACATCGTGTTCTCGAACAACCGGTTCTTCAAGGGTTGGCGGTTCAGTCACGTCAGAGTAAGAGCCGGGTTGGTTTTGTTAAACCGGTTCATGTTACAACAACAAATTTAGAAACCCAACCTAACATCACAGACGCTATCGTCAATTCCAATACCAAACATGATTTCGAGATTCCACCGACAAAGTCAAACGTTGATGAACAAACTGATCACGCCGATTATAACGTTGTTGAGTGTTTGCAGGAAACCGCCGTGAAAAGTGGTGATTATATCGAAGAGAAGACCATTGAGTACGTGGAAGAAACCACCGCAGAGAATTCCGGTGACAAGTTAGTGTCTGTTGTGGTGAACGAAGGAGAGGAAGAAAATGATGATGAAGATTGGGAATGGGAAGGGATTGAGAGGAGTGAGGTGGAAAAGACGTTTGTGTTGGCTAGAGAATTTGTTGCTGAGAAAGGGTATATTGGTAAATGTGATGATGATTTCGAGATGGAGTTGTATGGACTTGAGAGAGTTGCTATTGAAGGACCTTGCCGTGAGCCTCAGCCAATGCCGCTTAAACTCTCCGCACGTGCTAAATGGTATCAACTTTTTTTCTTCTTCTGAAATTTATGTTGTGTTGTATGCAGCTTACTTTAGTACTATGTCTCTATGAAATGAATAAGTTGTTTCTACAATTCAATAGGAAATGAGGTTTCTTAAGTAACTCAATTGAGCCTTTTTGTATGAAAATTTTGTGTTAGGTGATTCTAGGTTAGAGTAGGAAATGAAAATCACTTCTGCATAAGTTCAAAACACCTGCTAAAATAAGCTGAAATAAGTTGAGAATAACTACTGGTATCGACATGTCACTGTCAATGTTGTGTCCTGGGTCTGTGCTTAATAGCTAAGAAGTAATATACTCAAATGCTCCAATTGGATGAATAAATGCAAGCACAGATACTGGGGAGCTGTAGAAGTTACACGGTATAGGTTGGTTGCTAGTCATAATAACTGTGTTGAGAGAGCTGCTTTTTTATGAATGATCAACAGTACTGATTACGTTGTGCAAGGAATGCTTGGCAAAAGCTCGGGAACATGAGTCCAGAGGTTGCGATGGAGCAATATATCGGCCTTCTTTCCGATAAATTTCCTGGATGGATGAAAAATACTTCAATGGTGAGTTTTACTCTTGAAGCATATTGTGTTTTAATAGCTTACGTCACTTTGGTGAGCAATGGAATTGAGGATTTTTTGTTGTTACTATTTGCAGGGAATGAGTGAAGGTGAACCCTCGGGATCAGAAGTTTCCGAGTCTGCTGCTCCTGATTCGAGCTCAGCTTTGTCTCATCCACAAGCGTTCTTAGCAGAAAGGTAACCCTTATGCTTCCAAGCATGCACTAACCTTTTGGTCAATATAGTTCGATTCAAATTTTGCTTCACAGTGTCTCCTCAATCTTCGGTATATCTGATTTTATGCTGTCTATCTTTTGCAGGAAACTTGTTCAAGAATCTAAGTCTGGTGCCCAGGAACTTATCCCATCTGCAGAGTCAGATTCCGAGAACAATGTAAGATTTTGAAATCATTCAGAAAAATGATCAGTACCTTAGAACTATTTCAGTACAATTTTGTCGAATGAAACCAGTAAATGTCATTCTTTTAGTGGTGAAAATATATTCGATGTTGCTTTTAAAATTTTGAATGTCATACATTACCAACTCCTTATGTTATTGTGTACGCATAAGTTAGTTAGCATGGAAAATTTCAGGTTAAAAACTGATGGTATACTTCTGCATATATTCTGCGTCACGGGACATTTTCCTACATTCATTTCAGCTATAAGAAGACTGATTCCAAGATTATAGTAAGTTCTTTTTCGAATTATGCGAGATTCTTGAGCTGTTTGTATTCTCCTTTGTTACTTAAATTAAGGGTTGATAGTTGATGTGTTTATTCAATATCAAACCGTTGAAATGTTAATAGATATTTTCTGTGTATAAATAAATGCTTGTAAATATGATCTTATATGCGATTGAAGGTTAAATAAATCCAATTTGTTAAAACAAATTTACAGTTCATATCTTACTCTTGTGGCAACTTTGAATGTGATTCAACGAAGCTCAATTCAAAGTGCCTAATTTTGAATGGCTTGCTTAGTAATGTGAAATTCAACCGTCCAAACTATTGTTACATTCATTAGTTTTTGATTTAGAATCAATATTCAATTAGGGGTAAATATCATTTTATCTCGGTCACGTAGGCGATTTTTTATTTACTCCCTGTAATTTTGTGTGTAAGAACAACCTTGTCACTTAAAGATTTTGTCATTTTAAACCTTGCAAATTTTTATTTTGTAAAACCAACCTTGCAACTTGAAGATTCTATAATTTTAACCCTCGTAAACTTGAAGATTTTGATATTTTAAATCCTTTAGAACTCGATTGGGCAAGGTTGGTTTTACAAAAACTAAAAACTGCACGGTTTAAAATGACAAAATCTTCAAGTTTACAAGATTTAAAATGATAGAATAAACCAGAAATCTTTTTACAACAATTTTTTTTTACAGAGAATAAACCAGAAATTACCTATATGATAGGGGATAAAATAGTAATAACCCTTCAATTCGCCTTCAACCATATGGTGAATTTGAAAAACACCTATGTAAGAAAAACACTTATTGTCCTTTAAATATTCTCTTATTTTAAATCTTCAATTAAAATACTCAACAAATCTGAAATATGGCGCTGCCACATTTGTTTTTGTTTTTATTGTTTTGGACCGTTCACAAGTCCTGTACATAAAAGTCGTTACAAGCACCACAAGGAACAAGTGTGACTTTGCTCAAGCACGGAACATGTAATTCCGACCTCCTGCAAACTTTCTATTGTTAGTAGTTCTAATTGTTGGATTAATAACAAGTAGTTCTAATTCTCTATAGACTATATAAGCTTTTTGTACCTCAAATTTAAGTATTCTATTCATTCTCACACTGAAACTACTTATCCATTGAATGACTTAAACATATTGTGGATTAGCCCTTGCCTAGTCGCATCAGAGACATACTACACCACATCCAAACCCTATTTCACTCCATCGTCAACTATTTTTGGTTCCATAATGGAATAATGGCTCAACTATGTTTGGTTCCATAATGAAACAATGGGCCAATTATATTTCGGTTTCATAACGAAACAATGATGTCGTCTGTGGGAATCTGGCGTCTAAGAGAGCTACAGTAACCCTAATTTACTCCATCTAACAAGATCATCCATATTCATTTGGCTAAGGGAACTGCATTAATGAAGTAGAGATCTCTCACACCCAAGCCCTCATTATTCTTAGACTTAACATCATACCATTTCATCCAAGAAATCTTGGCCTACCTTTCACACCACTCTAAAAGAATCTCTTATGAATCTTGACTAACTTCTTCCAAACAATCAAAGGCATCTCTAAGTAATAAAGGAAGAAAACATGAAGAGCATTAAGAACATAATTTAGAAAAGTAACTATCCTCTGGGCTAAGATGCGTATGATTATAAGAAAAAAGTCATTTTCACACCATATTAACTAAAGGTTCCTGAGTAGATTTCAGCTGAGGATTGGCTCCGACTGAAAACCCTAGATATTTGAATAGTATGGATTTAATCTTGCAATGAAGAAAACTCTCAACTGCTTTAAGAAAGAGGGATTAATATTAATCTAAATCAAACTACTAAAACAAATGTTAGAACAAGATTTGGTTCTGCACTCTGAATCTAAGCTATAGAGGTTCTGATGTACAATAGCGAAGAAAGCTTCAGAAGGCTTTGAAGCTAAGTTACTCTGATACGTAAGTCTGAAGAAATCAGTCTAAAGATCATAAGATAGAAGTTATGAGTGAACGTAGTCCAAGATGCTGAAGACTCAAGTTTCAGAAGACAAAGGATTCTAAAGACCAAGTGCTGAAAGACTCTGAAGACGTGTCTCTGAAGACTCTGAACACTTGAAGTTCTTCTAAACTTAATTGTGATACAAGGTTACAAGCCCAAGTGCTGAAGACTCTAAAGATGTGGTTCAGAAGACTTGAAGTTTTTTCAACCTTAAGATATGATACAAGGTTCTTCAAAACCAAGTGCTAAGGACTCTAAAGAGGAAGACCTGAAGACTTGAAATTTTGATTAATCAGAAGTTATGTTCTCCCCTCTCACTCATGCTCGCAGAAGCTTATGAGGTACAGAAGGTTAGAAAATAACGTTAATGTGGTACAATAGTACATGGTACAAACAAACGTTTCATTCCACTATCATGAAGGACTGACGCTGCGTACGATCTTGTCCCCCACGTTCTCTCAAGCCTCCACAAATTTGTTATTTCCAGATGTACCCCTCAACAGTTATATCACATGTATGGCTGTATATAAAGGTTTGAAGACTTGAAGAAACAACTGTTAATTCTCTGGGAAATATTTTACGTTCAAACGCTATTATTTCTTTATAAAAAATTGTATATTCTTTCAAGTCATTGTGCTAAAATTCTGTTGACATATTAGCTTGTGTAGAAGTACATTTACTTGTAAATAAATTTTTTATCAAATTGTTACTTGATTGTTCCTTGAGAGACCAGTTGGGTCAGAATTCTCGAAAAGTCTAGGACAATTAGTCTTAGAGGTTGATAGTTAGTCACACACAGTTGGTGTGTGTAGGTGTTAGTCACATACAAGGTGGGTGTGCAAGTGGAATAATTAGTTGGATTATTGGATTAAGTCCTCGCTGGAGAGAGACAAATCACCTGTGAGGGTGGACTATAGTAGCTTAAAGTTTCTAGTGAACTAGTATAAAAATATTGTTTTCCTTATTGCTTTCTGATTCTTTCAATCTTTATCAAAAGAAAAGCATTTTATAAAGGGGGATTGTTTTTAAAAGAAAAGTTTTAAAAGGATAAAATTCAATTCAAACTCCCCATTTCTTGTGCTTTTCGCACCTTCAACTAGCTCCACAACCTAAAACTTGCTAAAAACTTCTTAAAATAACTTTAATGACCCATAAATTCTCTACCAATCGAGTCTACTAATAACCCCTCCATTAGGTAGGAATTATGCAAACTTCCTACACAACAGAGGAAGATCCAACAACTTCACCCGAGACATAAAGGAGAAAAAATAATACACTCTTCAAAACTAGAGGAGTTCGAGGAGCCATCACAATCTCTCTAATCACTAGGAGAGCAAGTTGATTTTTTATCACCTATGACATACCAAATTTCACCTCCAAGACTTACGCATACAAAAAGAATGTCATGTACATCTTTTCGTAGCCAACAAGGGCTTGAAATAAACATTAACCACAAGTCAAATCAACTTAGAGGCACCCCACTCTAAATAAACTCTAAGAAAAATTGGACCAGAAAAAGAGAAGAGTGGCCTTCTTTCAAGCTACACCAAATCAAAAGAAGGCCACTGATATTACCTATTGCGTGTTGAAAGCTCCAATCACAAACGAAATTTCCCCAAAGGGAATGAACTAGAGAATCGGATACCATGGAGAGTTTATTCTCTTGGATGATAACAAATCCAAAGAATTAGCAAGTATAAGCTCACTCACCTTATTCTTTTTTATTGTACCTTTCAACCCCCTAATATTAAGGGAACAAACTAACATTCACCCCCACCTTAGACGACTGAGAAGCTTTTTTTGTTATATCTTTTCTTTCCAATTCCATTAGTTTTTCCACCCCAGCCTCATCACTCAACATAAAATCATAACCTAACTTACTAGAAAGTATTAATTTTTTTTGAAGCTATAGCAATATCTACTACCTTAGAGCCCCCAAATATAAGCGAAACCAGAGTCAACAAATGTGAACAAGAAGAAATAGAAGATATTTCAAAATAAAACGACAAAGAGAAACTATGAGAACTCAACGCTCCCTCAGGTATCAGCGTAGAATGCTATCTTGCAAAAAAAAGTACAAGTATAAGAAGCAGGGTTAGACATACATGCCTCCTGAGAGGAATGAGGAAAACCTGAATCAACTAGTCTGAAATAGGGAGTGAGCCTGAGTGTAACACTGGTAATCTGCATGCGAAGCAGGTAGAGAGAAAACCAGTAGGAAATCAGGATATAGTAAGAGTACCCGTCTCATAAGACTTTGGAAACGATGAGATGGACTCATATCCTAATCTTTGAGGAAGAGGATCCAAGGTAGCCACCGACTATGTGGAAATATGGGAGAGAATAACTTCATCAACTCACTCTTGAGCAGGAGTGCAAAAAACTAATGTCGCTTGCTTTAGAATGAGATCCAAGCTCGAGTCTGGCACCTGAAACTCACAATGAGAATCTGAGACAAAAGGATCACATCCCAGAGATAATATGAAAAAAGGAGCTACAAAAGAAGCTAGAAACCACTGATGTCGCAACCACTAGGTCTAGTGTTGAAGAGTCTGGGAGATAAGGGCTAGTAACCACCTTGAGCCTCTATAATAAATTAGGCTGGCTACATCTCAACAACGGAAATAGACGAATATGATGCACTTCCCCATTTGGATCCACTCCATTGGAGAATGCCTCAATATCTTCAAAGTTAGAGATTTGAACTAAAGAATCAAGAGATCGTAGAGCTTGACTAAGAAAATGTGAAAAAATTATTTTATTAACAGGAGTGCAATTAGCTATCTTAAGAGGGTACTGCACCGAATAAGAAATAAGGCCCATATTTGATTTAAGAGAACAGCCCACTGAAAAGCCTTTCCTTGTAGAAATTTACACTTAAAAAGTAATTAGTATTACTGAACTTTAATTATATCTAATTAATAATCTGTTTGATCAACAAGTGTATTTGATCACATTAATTCAAAGATGTAAGATGTTTTTTTCTTGTCACAATCACCACGTCCCTTTGCTTGTAGTATCTTTTTTGTTGATGAAAACGTGAACGTAACTGTTTTTGGGTCGCAATGCATGTGCAATTAATTATCTTCAATTGTGTTTTGATGATATATTATAATCTCTGTAGTTAAAGCTTTTGTTAGGTGTCAATTCTATTAAGGGGAAAAAGAAATACATCATTCAACTAAATGCGACTTTTACAATCATTTTAAATTATTTAATTTAATTTTGCCCATAAAGACTACACAGAAAATAGACAAAATTAAACTATATAATCTAAAATGATTGTAAAAGTCCTCTCGATTACTAACAAATCTATAATTAGGAAATTTTAATTTGTGTCTAACAATTTGAGGTAAAAGAGCTCTAGGCGGATTATCCCAACATAAACAATGTGGCATTGAGAATTAAAGAAGCTAATAAATCTGCTAATTGATTATTTTATATGAAAACATGAGAAAAGTGGAATCTCAAAATTTTAATTTTGGCTAAATAATTAATTCAGATGGTTCTATTATGTCAAGAAATCCAGGAAGGATTATTAACACCTAACAAAATAAAAATGGAATTAATTTCAAGCTAAATACTATTCCAGCCAAAACAAATTGCAAAATCATTGACCTTAACAACTCCAAAAAAACTCTGCAATACTCGACGAAGAATAGTCAAGCTTTTCAGCAAAATTGAAAACAAAATCCGAGCAACCTCCCACACAATGCACTATCAAAAAAGAAAGAGTTGTTCTTGTTGCATTTCAACCAGACAACACTTGAATGCTTCCACAAAACTTCAATAATTCTAGGGGTCTCGGACAGATGCAACTTGACAATGACAATGAATGTCTTGATAATAGAAAATTCATGGATGGAGGAGCTAGCCATTTTTGGAGATAATATTCCTAATGAAAGCATCCTCAATAAGGATTTGGTTAAGGGTCTTCTTCTACTGCATTCGACTTGATTGCGGATCCACCAAATACTGCTAATAATGTGACCAATGGAAGCTTGACTAATAATTTTGCATTTAGGGCTCTAATTCCTGTCACAAATTTTCAAAATATTTAAGATATTAGACACAATAGATAACTTTATCACGTTAAAAAACTAGTGTCAGATATAAAGAACAAAAGAATAGTGAAAGAAAATATGCTATGATGTTTTTGGATTGGAACCACAAAGACTACACATCGAAGGACTATAACAACCTAACATGAGATTATCATCGGTTGGCAAGCAATTGTGGAAGATAGATTCAAGAATTAATGGTACATTTATTTAAGATGCTCATCACATATGTCTAAAGAAAAAGATTAATTTATTAACATAAAGTCCTCGATGTTAATGTTTTGGTTGAGTTATGTTATTGCTATTGTGCAGGTAATATGTTGTTGTTTGTGTTATTGTTGAAGTTTTTCTTTATGTATATTAAAATTTTGATTTAGGTTTAAATTCAAGTCCATATCCTAAGTCACTATTTTGACGTTTTCCATGTTATCATGCCACATAAGTACAACTTAACAATATTTTAGAAAATTTAAGGAAAATGATCAATTAGACTAACAAAATAATTTTTAAAGAACCAATATATAATAATTTTTAATTAAAAGATTAAAGTGAAATATTAAATTAAATTAAAGGATTTAGTGACTAATTATACTGAATAAAAAAAAATCAAGAATAATCAGATTTTTTAATGAAAGTGGCGTCTTTTTTTTTTAGTTTAGTCTGTTTTCTATTTAAATTGTTTTTTTTAAATAAACATTGAAAAAAACAAATATAAATAATCACAATTTTTGAAAATATGGGATGCTCCCTTTCCCATTTTTAGGAGTTACTTTTTTATTTTATTTTTAATTTAAATTAATTTAGGTTCTTAGGAATAATTATAAAATTCTGTTAATTTTAAGTTATAAAAATAAATAAATAATAGTAGAGAAGAGTGATAGTGGGAAGTTAAAGTTGTTGAAGTTATTCTCATAAGAATGTTATACTTTCATCCTTTATACTTTGAAATAAGAATAAAGAATCTATGAGTAAATAAAATTTTTTGGAATAAATTTTTGTTTTTGAAATAATTTTTTAAAACTTGAATCATGAAAAATATTACATTCATACATTCTCAAATTGGGAATAATTTTTGTAACCTTGAATCATAGTGAATCTTCTTTATTTTTATTTTTTTTAAAAAAAAAGAGAATTTAACTAAAACTTGAAAGGGTGGGCGCTCCCTTCTCCGTTTGTATGATTTTTTTCTTTTTTGTTATTAATAATTTAATTTAAATTTTTATTTAGTTTTTATAATAATTAAAATAAATTAGGGTAAAGAAGTTTTATCTTGGGCCATTTATATTTTTAAGATTAGGTCCATTTAATCCACACCTCTGAATCGGTGAATGCAACCCATGTTTGCTTGGTGATTTTTATCTCTTGCTATGAGTATATCTTGAATTAATTTGTGGTGGGGTCGTTCAGTTTGAGCGATGGTATCAAGCAATTAGTGTAAATATTTGATATTTGTACTGTCCGTTAGGGGTGTTCGCGGTGCGGTTTGGGCAGTTTTGACGCAAAAAATCATTCGAACCGCAAGAGAAAAGACATGCGGTTTGATTTGGTTCGGTTGACTTTTAGAAAAAAAACCAAACCAAACCAATGCGGTTTGGTTCGGTGCGGTTGATTCGGTTTTTTACAAATAATTTGTTGAGTCATACATTCACATATATATGACAACATAACTTTGTATTTGGTCGCGAGTAAGTTCACTAGCTTAGCCTCCGAGAATAACTCCCTCCAACTGTTACTACCCAAAGCACGATCTAACCGTTCTTCCACAACATGCCTTGTACCACGACTTTTGATCCATGTAAACTGATGTCCTACCAAGGGAATATCCGTAAGATTACAATCAGATATTGCCTCTCGAAAACCTTCACAAAGCCAATTTGGATGTTGGTGCAGACCTTTCTTATCCTGCTGGGAAAGCAGGTCATTAAAATCGCCGATAATACACCATGGATTGCTCGACATATCACGTAGCTCACGCAACATATTCCAAGCTTCTCTTCTACGGACTCTCTCCGGGAAACCATAGTAGCAAGACAGCCTCCAAACACCATGCACATCATCATGAACTGACAGGTTAATAAAGTTTCTAGAAAAATTAACAACACTACATTTAGCAGAATTTCTCCACAACACAGCCAGACCTCCACTTCTACCGACAACATCAATAGCTAAACAGGAATCAAATTTCAGAGAAACCCGGATGCACTCAAGTTTTGGAGCTTTAGACAATGTTTCCGATAAAAACAGAATATCAGGTTTGTGTTCCTTAGTGAGCTTACGTAAAATGGGAACTGCACGCGGGTTGCTCAGACCCCGACAGTTCCAGCTGAGTATCTTCATTTGTCCCGGCAGTCCTGACCACCAGGACCTGCCGATAAAAAATGCTGGTTGGCAAGTGTAACAGTACTAGCTCCTGTCATGTCTTCCCTCCTTCTCTTCCTTTCAGCTTGACCTTCCTCTGATCAAGAACAGACTCCTGCTCCATCGACTTTTTATGGTTGAAGTTCAGGGGATCAGAGTTTGAGACAGATACAGAATTTGGGATAGAATTTTGTAATGTTTTGGATGCCTGAACATTGGGGTTAGAAAGTAAAGGTTTGTCTGTGTAGCGGACATGTTTACTTTTCTGGTTTTTAGAGGAAGTTCCTCCATTCCTAGTGGTAGACTTAAAGGGTAAAGGATTTGTTATGTGTAGTACAGAAGCCTTATTGGAGTGTGAAGAAAAAACCGGGTTAGGAAATGTTGGAGATTGAGAGTTAAACGAGGTAAAAACATTATGGCTAGTGGGAGTATGCACTTTAGCTGGGTCATTTGGTGAGGGTCCTACAAGTGATTGGTGTGGGTCTGTAACAGAAATCAATGTGGAAATGATTGGTGGGGCAGACACAAATGACGGTGCAGTAAAGGGAATTAAGTGGTCTGTCTGTCTTTCACGACTACAAGTGGGGTAGTGTAGCTGACTAATAGGAACGGAAACAGGAGCATTCACTGATAAAATATTCTCTCCATGGAAATTGGGCGCCACATTAATGACCTGTTGTAACGTACTTGCCTGAGACACCGGACCAGGTGGGATCCCACTCTCAACACAGTGTTCCCCCACTCCCGTATCGTAAGCGTGAGCCTCACTTGCTGGAGAAGACTCGCGAACAACACCTGCCCTAGCTGGAGAATTACGCTCACCCTCCTCCTTCAACCATCTAGAGGTAGAACTCATCACAAACCTGGGATTATCAGCTCTGATATCATTAGACCATCCACGTATTCCATTGTCTTCCGCCATAGCAAACAGTACCTCACATCTCTGTTCAGAATGCCCCAATACTCCACACACATCGCAGAAAAGACTCATATTTTCATATTTGAAATGCACTACACTCCAATCGCCTCCCTTGTTTTTCACCCTAGTATTCTTCTTCAAGGGCAATCTAACATCGACTCTTACCCGTATCCGCATATATTGTCTCCAGAAGCTCGAGTTGTTGTTCTTATCGTATTCTATAAATGCACCAATATAATTCCCCATCGTTTGACCTATCCTTTCGAGCATCATTCCGGCAGGGAGATTATAGATCTGGACCCAAAACATAACATGAAACAAAGGGATATTCTCAATTTGAACACCCAACTGCACCCTCTCTATAATCAGAAGCTGGCTACCGAACGTCCACGGGCCTCCTTTCATGGCTGCTTCCATATCCAGCTTGTGGGAGAAATGGAACAAGTACGTTCCTTGACCTGCTTGTTTAATAGTGACCCCCTTCACTGGCCGCCACATATCCGCCACTCGCTTCTGCATTGACATAAAATGAATGGGTTTATCAGATAAGAATCTGCCCACTAAGCACCACTGTAAATCACTAACACCTCCTCCCTCCTCATCAAGATCGAAACAAAACCCTTCATCTACCTCGTCCCCTTGCAATGATAGATCCTCCATCACGACAGTGAAAAACTCCGCTCTGTTAACCTCAAGAAGAGACCAAAAAACCAGGTAAAGAAATATGAAAACGTCTCAGAAGGAGAGAAAAACCCCAAGCCTAGCAGAACTAGGAAAAAATAAGTTACTAGTTACTTATCAAGCCTCGCGTCTCATTCGGACCATAGTCCTATTCTTCTTCAGTGCAATCAAGTTTCCGTTGCTCGTTCTCGTTACTCGTTTAAGTTCGAAAATGCTTGGTTGCAGGAGGAAGAGTTAAAAGACATTGTTACTAACAGTTGGCAGCGCGAGACGTTGTATGGTGATGTTGAACAACGGCTTTTGAACTGTGCTACTGATTTGAGGTGTTGGAATAGGCTACGACATAAACAGCGACGGGAAGAACTTGAGCTCCATTTAGCTAATATGGAGAGATTTCGGGCAGACAGTTTCGATGCGGAGGCAGGGAGTCGCTTCGCTGTGGCTCAAAGGGAGTTCAATAAAATTCTTATCAGAGAGGAGATATTCTGGAAACAGAGGGCAAAAATGCATTGGCTTCGAGAGGGGGATTCTAATACCAAGTTCTTTCACCGGTCGGCTACGGAACGAAAGCATTTCCAAAAAATTCCTCTGCTGCTTGACGGTAACGGTGTGGAGCAGCGTGATCAAGGTGAGCTGGGCAGGATTGCTAAAGAGTATTTTTCTGTGTTATTTGAGGCAAGGCATGGTCAACAGGATACTGTACTTGAACTTATTCAACCGGTTATATCATCTCAAGACAACATCCAGCTTACGGCTACTATAACCAAGGCTGAACTCCAAACTGCTCTCTTTCAAATGCACTCGGACAA
Source organism: Vicia sativa (assembly GCA_021764765.1). Taxonomy (NCBI): domain Eukaryota; kingdom Viridiplantae; phylum Streptophyta; class Magnoliopsida; order Fabales; family Fabaceae; genus Vicia; species Vicia sativa. The sequence goes on along the minus strand of CM038795.1, from coordinate 207,829,614 downwards.
GTCCCCCGGGCCGGACGGGTTTAACCCGACTTTCTATCAGCATTTTTGGGATCTGTGTGGCGACGATATTTTTGCAGCAGCGTCTCTCAGGCTTGATAGAGGATATTTCCCTGCTAACCTCAATGATACCAATATTTGCCTTATACCCAAATGCCTTAATCCGTCAGATATGAAGGATTTTCGACCCATTTCACTTTGTAATGTGATCTATAAAGTGGTTTCTAAGTGCCTATCTAATAGACTGAAAGTGGTTCTGAACAAATGTATCTCGGAGGAGCAGTCGGCTTTTGTGGAGGGTAGGTCGATACTTGATAATGTTATGATTGCTACTGAGATTATTCATGCCCTTAAGCGGAGGTCTAGGGGTAATAAGGCTTACTTGGCTCTTAAAATTGATATCAGCAAAGCTTACGACAGAGTGGATTGGCTTTTTGTGCGTGGGATGCTTAAGAGTTTAGGCTTTGATGAGAAGTGGATTCATTGGATGATGATGTGTGTGACGTCGGTGCATTATTCTGTTCTTGTTAATTCTGATAGAGTGAGACCAATTCAACCAGGAAGAGGCCTGAGACAAGGAGACCCACTGTCTCCCTATCTCTTTATCCTTATTTCGGAAGGACTTACCTCACTTATGAAAAGAGCTGTGATTCGCGACGATCTCCACGGTGTCCAGATATGCAGGGGGCACCTAGTGTGTCCCACTTGCTTTTTGCTGACGATTGTTTTCTTTTTTGCAGGGCTAATGTTTCTGAGGTCTCAACCCTCACGGAGGTGCTTCATACTTACGCAGAGGCGTCAGGGCAGGAAATTAATCTTACTAAATCTGAAGTGTTTTTTAGTAGCAATTTGGCTCGCCCTGCTCAAGAGGATCTTGCTAAGATTATGGGGGTGCGTCACGTGCTTGGAACGGGGAAGTATTTGGGTTTACCCTCAATGATTGGTAGAAGGAAGAAAGATATTTTTTATTTTATCAAAGATAGGATTTGGAAGCGTATTAACTCTTGGAAGAGTCGTTCTTTGTCTAGAGCAGGGAAAGAGGTTATGATCAAATCTGTTCTGCAAGCTATCCCTGCTTATACTATGAGTATTTTCCTTATTCCAGATGGGGTGATCAATGATATTGAGCGCATGCTTAACTCCTTTTGGTGGAGTGGAGGGCGTAATAATAAAGGAATTCGTTGGTTGGCATGGGAGAAATTGACATGTTTGAAAAGCGATGGTGGTTTGGGTTTTCGTGATTTCAAAGCTTTTAATCTTGCTTTGATAGCTAAACAAGGCTGGAGTATTATGGAAAATCCATTATCTCTTGTCTCAAGAATTTTTAAAGCAAGGTATTTCCCGCAGACGAGTTTATTGGAGGCTAAGTTGGGCAATAAATCTGAGTTTCGTGTGGAGAGGTTTGTGGAAGGCTAGAGATGTTTTGAAAGCAGGGTGTCGTTGGAGTATTGGTGATGGTAGTGGCATTAGAATTATGCAGGATCCTTGGCTTAGAGATGATAGCAATCGTTTGCTTTGGGGTCCGCAGTTGGAAGAAGTGTATGATCTCACTATTAAGGATCTCTTGGTCCCGACTTCTAAACAGTGGGATGTGACTAAGGTAACTCAGATTTTCGGTGACTCTCTAGCAGCTGATATTCTTAAGGTCCCTTTAGTGTCTGAGGTGGAGAATGACAAGATGATTTGGCAAAGTGAACGAAACGGGGAGTATAGTGTTAAGTCTGGGTACCGTCTTTGGAGGAAGAGTCAGGACCTTGGTAGCAGATATCGTATGCCAGGTAACTGGACCAATATGTGGAATATAATTGCTCCTCCTAGAGCTAAGCACCTCTTGTGGCGTTTATGTAGAGGGTGCCTACCGACTAGAGTTAATCTTTACCAGCGTCAGGTTCAGTGTCCTATTAGTTGTCCTTGGTGTGAGTGCGACGCCGAAGATGAGTGGCATATCTTCTTTGGGTGTCAGGCTATAGCGTCAAGTTGGTGGGCAGCAGGTTTATCTTCTATTATTGATTCCCGTGTGCTTTTATTTGATGATGTTAAATCCATTATTTTCGATATTTGTAGTAAGGAGGATCGTAGAGATGCTGGTAGAGTGGCGGTCTTGTTGGACGTCCTTTGGAGATGTAGGAATGATGTTGTGTGGAATGATACTCGTGAGAATGGTAATAGAATTGGTATTTTGGCTTTCAATAATTGGAACGATTGGTTCTTGGCTAGAGATGTTGTTAATAATAACAGTAATATTATTCACCTGCTTTCTAGGTGGAGTCCTCCATTGGAAGGATGGACAAAATGTAACGTGGATGCTGGGTTTAATAAATTGCTGGGCACAACTAATCGGGGCTGGTGCTTTCGTAATCATTCAGGTAACTTTGAGACTGCAGGAGTGGCTTGGGATTTTGGTTCACTATCACCTTTGGAAGCGGAAGCCTTGGCGTTGCATGAAGCAATTCAACATGCTATTTCTCTTAACCTTTCTCATGTTACTTTTGAAAGTGATTGTCAATCTGTTGTCCTTGCTTTGAATAATAATCGTTTAGGGTGTTCTGAATTTAGTTGTATCATTATAGCTATTAAGAATCTTTTGTATTTGTCTCCGAACTTTGAGGTTAAGTTCATTAAGCGCCAAGCGAATTCGGTTGCCCATACTTTATCTAAGGTGGCCAATTCTTGGACTAGGCGTAAAGTATTGAGTTTGGTACCTCCTTGTATTGATCAATATTTATTAAATGATATAAGTTAAGTTTCTTTCTTTCAAAAAAAAAACTTTGTATTTGGTCATTCATACATGATACACTACTAAATTATAACCAAAAAACTAATCATATTTGGACAATAACTTCTCATTTAATATGCAAAAGTTAGATTAGACAAAAATGAAATAATAAACATAAAATAATAGCATAAAACAATATAAAAAATATTATAATAAAACAAAAAAAAATAGAAGAGATGAGAAATTAGTGAAGATGAAAAAGAAAGAACATAAGAGAGGAGAGATTAGAGATAAAGATGTGCGATAAAATGAAATTGAAAGAGAGAAAAATTGCATAAAAAATAAGAACGTGCAAAGGAAACAATATAAGAGAGTAGATATTAGATAAGAAGAGGCAAGATGTAAGTGGTGAAGATGAAGTGATAATGTTAGGAGATATTTAAGAAGATTGAAAATGAAATCATAATCAGAAGATGAGAAAATTGTCTGTAATCATAAGGTTAATGTATAATAGATTTAGGTTTGGGTTAGATGCGAGTTAAGTAAAATTTAAGTTGTAACATAATGCGGTTTAGTTCGGTTTGGTTCGGTTTGTAAAATACAAACCGCAAACCGAACCAAACCATGCGGTTTTGTTAAAAAATGACCCAAACTAATCCGAATCAAATGCGGTTTTTTGCGGTTTCGGTTTGGTTTGGTTTGGTTTTGCGGTTTTCTATTGGGTTGGTTTGGTTTTGAACGCCCCTATTGTCCGTAACTTAAAACAATTAAGTAAAATTAAATTTTAAAAATTATTGTTTGATCAACATCAAGATCTTTCAAACACGTTTCATGTAACACACCACTTCTCCAATGCTAATAAATATAATAAAATAGACATCATATATCAGAATGCTCCACAATGGGATGTCACATAATTCAAATTCTCATGAAGTTTCAAAATATGCTTCATTTCAAAATAATTATTCATTCAGCGGAAGACAATACAATTCGGTTTTCATGGCATTCTAGCCTCAACATCAATTCAAATCCACAAAGACATGTGGTTCAACAAAATTCATAAATTAAGATACGTAACGATAAAAGCAAATAAAAAAACATATCAATTTTCCAAATCTCGTGTTACGTATCAGAGCAAGACTCTCTATATTCGACAAGCACACTAGAGACTCCAAGCTATCATCACACTTCTACGAACTATTCTCGATCACCTGCATGTTACCAATATAAAGGCAATGACGAAAACAAGTGAAGGGTGAGATATCAAACCATATAATTGAGATTATGATAAACAATATATAGTTTGAATTATATAAAATCACTATTTTGAGATCACACCACTATTCCACAACAAACATAATTCAATCACAAAACAACATCATCATGTGTTATGATATGCAACTCAACGAATGCAAATGCATGTGGTAACATCGGAGTAAAACTCCCAACGTAAATAATTGCCAGTAATTCCGAGGCATCAAGGCGTAAGTCTTCAACGTAATCATCCCGCCCCTAACGCGTCAACGTGGTTTTGTCCCTCACAGCTCAACGTAATATGTAAATGTATGTATGCGACCACATTCACAATGTCAACTTATCAATAACGACAATGAAATCACAACCGGCTTACAAGCCTACAACATAATCATTTTTCCCCTTACGGCCAACGTAATCAATTTCCCATTTACGACTCAACAAAATAAATTCATTAACACTGGCCATAGGCCTGTAACGTAATCAACAACTATTCGACCATCAACGTTGACTATCAAGTCTCTACCAATAACATCGTTCAATAACAATAACAACAACAAATTTCCATACAGAAAACCACATCGAGTCAACAAAGATTCACTTACTGTGTTCAAAAATACTTTTATAAGGTAAGTCGTAATTTTAGCTATCCAAGGGTTCAAATGACAACTAAATCGGAGTTACGGTCGCAAAGATATGACGAAAACAGTTTTTCAAAGATATTTTTCTGTTTCTGTACAGTATGAGTCGATCCAAAAGCTGATGTATCGACGCATAAACAGCTTGTATCGATGCAAGGATCATATGAGTCGATACAAAGACAACATGAGTCGATGCAAGCATCGTATGGGTCGACTCATACAATATTCCAAACCCTGTTTTTTCTAATTTTCTTCAGCATGAGTCGATACATACCATCTTGTATCGATGCACCCCTTCATGATTTGGCCCCATGAGTCGATACATGGCAGTTTGTATCGATGCATGCTGATTTCAAGCTCTTATTTTTCAAAATCAGTACAGCATGTATCGATACGTACATGCTTGTGTCGATTCATGCAGGGTGAAAACGCCCAAATTCCAGTTCTCACGAAATCCCACGATTCAATTTGGGATTTCCATCAATCACAACAGCAACATGATACAAACTAGAAAGATTATAAATCCTAACGACCTATCATCCATCATATTCCCAATTCAAGAGCAAGAACCCCACCCTTACTTGGATTCAAAGAAGTTCAACTCCCCGATCGCATCCTATATTCCGATCGAGTGCAAACCTTGCCTCTTCCCAACAGTTCATCGATCGACTCCTTTTTCGTCAAAACCTTCGTTCCTCTTTTGTCTGCAATTTCTTTTTCACAATCTATTTCCCAAAACCAAAAACCTTATTCTCCACTGAAACCTAATTCCTTCTCTTTCTTTTTAATCCAATAATAAAATAATAATAATATAATTTCTATTATTCTTAATGGACCTACTAATCATACCTCCCATTCTATAATTTTCCAACATGACCGTCCCAGCCCAAAAGCTTAAATAAATAATCTAATACTCATATTATTATTCCTCATATTATTTCTACAACCTCCTTCATCCATTAATTAAATAGTATCAACTCGCAAATAACATTCTAATAATAAATCTCCAATTAAACCAATTAATCAACTTATACCCATAATTCAACTCTTCGTCGAATAATTCCAACGAAATCAATAATACCATTCTTAATATTATTCCTCCGATTTACCCGACTAAAATCTGACTTTAACTTAATAATCCAAACGCACCTCTTACAATAATACCGACAAATTCAATCACTCCGAGTAATTCTCAAACTTCATCTAAATCCAATAATTAAATTCTTCAATAATTTAATTAACTACTTAATTAAATTTGGGGCGTTACAACTCTCCCCACTTAGGATATTTTCGTCCTCGAAAATCCATCCGACGCAACCGTTCATAACATCACATTTGCATCCAGTTCTTCGATTCAACGACTACTCAATCATAGTTTAAATTCACTGCTTATATCTTAACCTTCTGATATAACTGTAACTCAACACGACTTGAATCCAATACTCACACGTCTATCTTCTGATACTCTTGCAACATAAATTAAATCAACAATTACAAGCTTTTTAAAGTTCCGGACATCACTATGTAACAACATAAAATAAACTGGAAAATGGTATCGAAACCACCAAAACTCATCATCAATGCTCATTAAATGATCGATTATATACAAGTAATCATCAATTGAAAACAAAATCAATATGTACACGAGAAAGTAATTCTCAGACAACAAATTTGCACCTTACGAAATGCTCAATATATCTGAATAAAATCAACCAAAAATGCTACCAATAGCAACCAAATACCAAACAAAGTGTGTGTGCATCGAGCAACATTAGAATCATAATTTCGATCACATTAGTGAACTCCGGGAATCACTATTCATGAGTCGATGAATGTCTAAAAATTGATTTACAAAATGAGTATCAACTCATGAATTGTGGTCTAAAAGCTTCAAATAATTGTAATGAATTAATTATGCATTAGCACCATACCTTAGCGATCACAAACGGTAAAATTCAAGTGTTTACATAATTACTTGAATCGAAAATTTTAATTTCAAAAAATTAAATTACCATCCAACTTGACTCAAGAATTATGTCAACTCATGAATTCGATATTATTCCACAACAAAACTTGATCAGAACCAAAATTCGACACGGGAAAATCAAAGAATCATGAACAAAGTGTAATTCGACACGTAGAATTCGATAAAATCACCTAATCAACATTAATTCCACGGATTTCTATCCTACTCCACATTTTTCCATCATCACAAATTCGAAAATAACTAATCCAACTCAAGAAAATGCAATTAAGCAATTACTTACAAAATCAATTATGTAAAAAATGCTTAAATCAATGATTGAGAATTTATCGAAATCGAAGAAGAGGGGATTTCCAAAAGTGGAAAGTTCCAATCGGAGGGAAGAGAAGGAGATTGCCGAAAGTTGAAAGTTCTGATCAAAGGGATAGGGAGAGTCGGAGTCGCCGGAATCGGAACGGGGGACGGAGGGAGCGATGGGCGCGGTCGGAGAGGACCGCCAAAAACAACTGCGCGGCGGTCGGTTGATCGAAGAAAGAGAGAGGGAATTGGAAAATTTTGATGAATTTGGGGATTTTGTTCTTACGCTTGCACTTTGTTCTTGAGAGAGTTGATAGAAAAATGAAATTTGATTTTGAGAAATTTGTGAGAAATGAGTGGTAGTTGTATATGAAAATGGGGCACGGTAATATATAGTATGTCAAATTGGCCTTGTTTCTTTGGTTTGAACTTGTGCCTTATTTGAACTCATCAGTGTCATAATATGAAGGAAAAAAAACAAGGTCAATGATAATCGGGTAAAACTCGGACTCAGGCTCTGAAGCAAAATTGAAGATGACGATATTTGTGATGTTTGGCCGAAAGAACGATCTCAATCGGATAAACAACAAAAAAATTATGAGTTTTCGAATGGCGAGAGATCGGAATTTAAATTCCATTGTTTTAATTAATGCATACTTTTTCATGCGCAACTTTTATATATATATATATACGACTTTATTTAAATATTTTAAATTTAGTTTATTATAAATATTTAATAAATATAATCTAAATTTATGATCTTTAAAATAGGTTAGAGCTCGATCAACCTAGAAAGTTTGTTGTTTAGTCACTCAATACAACTAACTAACGATGAAATTGATTAATTTTTCCAATTTCAAACACATCATCAAGGAATTTTCATTTAATTATTCATCTATCAATACTACTTATAAAGAAGCTAACTTCATATGCATGACTTAACATAGAATTGATCAAATGAGAATTTAATATATATATATATATATATATATATATATATATATATATATATATATATATATATATATATATATATATATATCGAAGCCTTCCGAGTAAAATCCTAACTCAGACCTTAAATCAAACTTGAATTTAACAAAATTCTTGACGCTCATCCGCGAGAACCGCTATGATACGGTAAAAATTAAGGAAGTTATGATTTTTTGAACATGAGCGAACCAATGGAACATAAATCCATTTTGTTGTTAAATTTCTCTGGTAATTTTACCTTTCGGAGGTCCTCTTCTGAGATTGGCTCCCGACTTCAACATAAGAATCGAAGAAGGCATCAAGACGGATTTTTCGATTGAAGAACCATTAAAAAATATTAATCCTGTCAGAAGTTATGGATTTTTGAATGTCCGAAAAATAACGGTTCAACACTCATTTTAACAGTATAATTCTCAAAGATCTCGCGTTTCGAGGATCTTCTGCACCGAATTAGCTCTTAATCCGAACACGAGAATTGTCAAGGAAATCAAGACGATATTAATGCCAAAAGAATAACTCAAAAATATCAAACCGATTAAAAGTTACGAATTTTCGAATGCCAAATGAACCAGTAAACCAACAATTTTACTGTATCCAAACTTGAAGAAATTTACAAATCAGAGACTTTCCTCCGAAAATTGGACTTCAACCCCAACATATAATTTAAAAAAATATCGAGACGGTCCCAACACTTAAAAAATTATTTCAAACCACTCTTCTGATCAGAAATTATGAATGTTGAACTCAAATCCCAAAATACCAATTCTTTGTTCAAATCGCAAAACCCTTTCATCAAAATCTACTTTTAAAATGGTAATTTCTTCGACTTATATATATTTGATCAATAGTATATTATGTGTCGTGAATTTCTTAATGACAATATTCCTAATAAGCCTTTTTAATTTTATTAAATTGCATTAATAATACGTTGGATTAACACCTATTTGAGTCATTAATTCAAAGATGTAAGGCGTTTTTTTCTTGTCTTAATTGTACCTTTTTTTATATGAAAACGACCCTTCGGGTCACCCTCTTGTATGAAGATACTAATGGCATGACAGCGTACAAACATGAATGTAACTGTTTTTGGATCACTATGCATATGCAAATAATTCTTCTCAATTGTATTTTGTTGATATATTATAATCCATGCAATTAAAGCTTTTGTTGGATGTCAATTCTATCAAGAAGAAAAAGAACGTCATCATTCAACCACATACGACTTCTTCAAATGGTTCCAAAATCGTTTTGTTCTTTTTCAGGTGTGAGAGTGTGACTTAATAGCTACCATATATGAAAATATAGATTTTTGTATTGAATATACTATGAAAATTGTAGCAAAAGTAAGTAAGATATCTTAAATAATCATTGTCTGTCCGATAATAGGATAAGAAAGACAATTTTAACGTTCTATAAAATACAGATATTTATGGCCTTTGGCCCTTCAATGTACCAACGCAATGCATGCAAGTTAATGAATCATGAAGGGTTTATCTTTCCACTATTAATGCTAAAGAATCATTTTTGTAAAATTTAAAATTATCTTTCTCAAATTCAAAAGTATATTTTTATTTACATTTACAAAAATAGTTTAATTAAGGTATGATATCATCGTTAATAATTTTAAATAAAGTATAGTTTTTTTTCATCATCGAAGTAAAATTAAAGGAATTTGTTAATTCACCGTATAGTGGTGGGAGACATTATATGAAAAATTGAAAATAGTCTTTCCAAAATCAAAAGTATATTTTTGGTTTGCACTCCATTTTGTACAAATCAGGCAAAATATATATAGTGTGATCCCTCAAATTGTAAGAAATTAAATCGGAGATGCACTTCCAGTTTGGAACCGAATGTATACTTCCGGCTATAGTAGCGGGAACATTGAATTGTGTTGCCACCTAGATATTTTGTATAAAATCGAAAGTATACTTCTGATTTTGGGCACGACACACATTGCTTAAAATAGCAACCATGGTGATCACCACAATTACACTCTTTCTCCTTCAAACCTCTCAAAAACCCTCTCCATTGTCAATCCATTTTCCACTGCAAATCCTCATTTTTGTGGTTCATCATATCATAAATAGCTCAAGAAAGTAGAATTTCAGGTAAACTTTATTCATTTTATCCCTCATTCACTCCATTAATCTATTACTGTACCACCTACATTTTGTTCAAGTCTATTTGAAACCGGGGTGCCCTATACCACCTACATCACCAGAGTGGACGCTTCATTTCATAGAACCATCAGAGACATGGTCAGACGAATTCATGGACAGGATGCAAGAATACAACAAGTAAAACCGAATAGAAATGAAAAAACATTAGGGAAAAGTCAAAGGGGGTGCCACCGGTGGATTTATCCGGCGATACTTTTTTCGAATCTTTCAAGTAGTTAGGTAGCATTTTAATGTTAACTTCATTTTGTTCATGTATTATGATGTGGAAATATACTCATTTTTGTAATTTGACCAAATGCACAATATTTGAATACATGAGACTTTATGAAAACAAGTTGATGTTTATATTATGTTTCTGGTTTTTCAACCCCAGACCATTTACCGGAAATTTACTTTCGGTTTTGGTGAAGTTAAAAATCGGAATTTCACTTACGGTTTTGACACAAGAATATGATTTCTATGGTCCATGTTTACATCCAACTACTATAAAAATACCTCTCCTCTTATATTTTTCCATACCACAAGACAAAAAACCAGATATGGACATGAAATTGAACATCATATGGGTTGTTGGAGTTGTCCATTTTCTCGGCGTCAAACCGTCTCGCGAATTCAAGATCACTATGTACACCCATATTGAAGAAGTGCGTGAAATATTGCAGGAACTTGTACCTTATGGCGAGGTTCAAAGGTAGAGAAGATTGAGTACCGCTCGCCATCGATTGACAATGAAGGAAATCCTCAGTTCATAAACCGTGAATTGAAGAACGACACTGATTTACAGGCTATGTGGTCTACTTATGAAATTTTTCGGGAGAAAGTTCCAATCGAACTAGATGCGACTTTATCAAGAACCATCGATGATATTACGAGGATGTTGCAACGTTCATCGGAATATTGATTTGTAATGTTTGATTTAAGGTTAACTACTAAATGTATTTGCTAAGTTTATGTTATGAATTATATGTATGTCTGTTAAACAATGTAATGAAGTTTTCTGATTTCTGTTATGATTAAAACCGAAATTTCTGTTCCGATACAGAACCGAAAATAAAATGTCAATTTAGTGTATATTTTATCAGATGGTAGTGTACACTAGAAGTATACTTCCGATTTTAAGAGGTATTTTAGGAAATTTGTGTGGTACGTAAGAAATAAGAAGGATATAAGGTGAAATAAAAAATTCTCAAAATTAATATGAATTGTATAAGTAAGAATTGCATAAGAACGTACCATTGGTGATTATGCTCTTAGCATAGAGATTAGAAAACAAAATTCAGTTTCTATTAGCTTGCAAGCCTATATTGCTCTTTATTCCAACTATTAGTTAATTTTTCTTTCCTTCTTAATTAGCAATTCATTTATTTTCAGTGAAATAGCTTGCTACTATTTATGACTGAGTTGAGACACATCCTAGAACTATTGACCTATGTACAATGAGATAACATTGTTTAGAAAATGATGAGGGAGAATGGTCCAAACGTTCCATTATTCTCTCACTCATCACTCATAAGTGATTGCTTCAAGAATGATGCTGGCCTCCAAATGATTAAGTTGTCCAAACATTGATCATGTGATGTTTTGTATTAGAATTTGAGTTTTGACAAACGCATTAATATTATTAAGGTCAGGGATGATGGATTGATCAATAGATTTTTTGTACTATATTAAAATTTGAATTTGATTTAATTTATTCTTATAAAATTGATTTGTAGAATAAGAATGTCACTATTTTTAAACTTTAACTAATTTGAGATTTTAATTTTTTTCCAATGTTTTTAGAGAGTCTAATTTTTAATGTTTATTCAAATAGTTGGTGATTTAGTGATTTTTTTTTTAATAGAATATTGTGCTGGTAAGTTGATTTCTAAATATTTGCCATAGCCAAAGAAAATTTCAAAATCAAAACAATATTTATAAAAATTGATTATTTATAGTTATTGATCAACAACAAAGTTGTATATTTTACTATAGTTTTGATTTTATTTTATTTTTTGTTAAAACTCATATACATAATTAATTATTTATTTTAAATTAAAACAATTTTAATCCTTTTTATATTTTATGTATTCAATAGATCATATGTCAATGTCAATATTTTTAATGACATATCACTTTTGTTATTATGTACATTGCACAAGTACAAAGTCATTAAAAATGGATATATTATTCTTTCGTTAAGATATTTTAGTTAATAATTGTGTATGGACATCAAAAGTAAAATTGTATGTTCGAATTCACAATATTATTTTTGTTCATTTTTAAATGATGGATTTCAGTCACTAATCTTATTGAAAAAAAATAAAAATATATCATCAACATTTTAAAGTGAAAAAATGTGAGAAAAATTTTTTAATTTAAAAATATGGGACTAAAAATGAACTAAAATAAAAAATTTAAAACTATAATTAAATCACGTCATTATATCAAAGGCAAAATTCAAACTTCAATCTCTTTTAAATTTTAACTTTGCCTTTATCAATTAGATCAACATATTTAACTCAATGCTATATTCATTTAGAAGATAAGCTAAAGTGAAAATTATGAAGTTGAAAGGTTCAAACATACCAAAATTTTCTCATCATAAAAATTTAACAATATTAATTACGTTGAGAATAATAATATGTCCGACAAAGAATAATAATAATTAAAATAAATGGTCTCAAGCAAAAGTTAACCTTCTAAACAATGCAAGCAAATCCACAACAAGTAAGAGGAAGATAAAAGATGTATACACTAAAAAGTTGTTCATCCAATTTGATCAAAGTGATCTACTCTAAAAAAGATATCAACTTTTTAATTCATTATACTTGCAAAAATTGCTACAATAGATTACAAATAAATTTAAAAAAAATCTTAGTTCCCACGAAGTAACCTTGTTTTATATCCAAGTATTGCTTAATTACCCTGATTATTTATATATAAATCAAACAAATTCATGGTGTTTAAAAGTGTTTTTGAATCTCTTTAGATACCTTCAAAGATTTACTAAATTCTAAAAAACTCTAAGGAATTCCTACAATTATCTTTCTATATAGGATTACCACATTTTCCCTAACCTTTTTATCTTCATCTAAAAAATTGATTTAGATACATATTTATAATTATTCGTCATCATGCAGATCCAGGAATTGACGTGGTCCACCCCGAAACTTAAGACCCTCATAGACCTCGATTGTCACAAAAGATCTCCCACTGATGTCTAAACTCTGACCATTGTCTTCTACCTCCATCGTCAGATGTTATACCACCATTGTTGATCTTATGTCATATCTCCTATCACGGATTCCATGTGGCTCCAACGCTAGCCACTGCCAACTCGCCAGATCACCTCTCTTGCTTCTTCGGCTCAACGGCTGACTTCTATTGATTCTTTTTGCATTTCTTACGCCTTTAATTACTGACATTTCCAAAACATGTTTTCCTCTCTTCATCACATAAGATTTTGAGGCACACTTCAACAAATTTCCATATTGACTCAAAATTGATGGTGATGTCAATTTAATCATCAACTCAACCACCTTGTTGTTCTCTCCAAATTTAAATTAATCTTCAACAACCTTAATCATGTCCAAGCCATATGTGAACCTTGATCTTTCCACTTGCACCCAACCATATTTTCCTGCTCACATAGTCTACCAAGCCCACAAGTATGATTCTTTAACCATCTTTGATTCTCTTTTCTTTTGAATGCCTCCCTGGAGGTCCTTGTTTATAAGTATTACATCTATTCAGCCACATTTAAAACATAACAACCATGGTCAACAAAATTATATCCTTAAGATGGTATAATCTCCATCCTTATCTTATCACGACTGAAATGATAATCGAAGGAATCTTAAAATTTTCTCTCATTAGAACTAGCATCAAAAGTATTAACTTTGTCCCTATCCCCAGTCTCCTTAGCAGAAACCTCCACCTCAATTTGAGACTTCTCCGACATAGTTTGTAATACCTTCATATCCATATCTTTAATTTACATCCACTTATAAGTTTCATTGAAAGTAATACATATGAATAACCCTTCCATCAACGTGTAACCCTTATTGCACTTCCCACAACTTGTAACCTTTTCCACCTTATGAATAATCATTTAAGACACGCTTCTAAACCTTACCATCAAGATGGACTAGCTTTATTTATGCAAAAAACAAATCTTTGAAAGAACTTAAAATTAGAGTAGCCCAATAGTTTCCTACTTTAAACCTCCATAGTTGCTCGGAAGTTTACTCATGTGAATGGACATATGTCGATCAGGTAATCTACTTTAGAATTAGCCCCATGAACTCTCTAGTAACTCATCTCATAGTACCATGTCAGAAGAATTCAAACACTTCTTTATCCCTTATTTACTGCAAAACACAGTAAAGTTCTCTTAAACAACCTTCATACATTTAATATGCCTTGACTTCAAATCCCATATCTTTTTCTTTTCATGAAATTCTTCACTAGTTAATGATACACGACTAATAATAGTGGAACCATATAAACATATAACCCACATATTTTAGGCCATTTAACCATTATCAATCCATCTTGCGAAATTTTCAACACCTCGTGTTAACTCTAGTGTAATAGACTAGAGCATCAAACATCCTCATGGATAACAACTTTTTTCTGAACTCTAGAACATACTTCACACTACATTGAAGAAATTCGTTATAATTAATCATTTTAAGTGTGACTATACAACATCATGAACCTTGCAATCTTGATTGTTCTAGATTTCAACAACTCCAACGTCTTCCAACTAATGAGTCTTAAAGTAGTTTTTTCTTGGGCACATGTGATAAGATTATCTTGAGTCCATGACATAACTCCTTTTATTTTCCAAAGTAAACACCACTCGTTCACCAGTACTCTCATAAAAATACTCATCTTAGTATGAGTCAACTACAATTTAAATAAAATCATCCTTGTTCCCCCTTTTGGCATAATCCTTCTTGATGTGATCTATTTTTGACAAATAAATAATTTTAACCTTGACTTGTCAAAATTATGGATTTGGACTTCCCCCTACTCCTAATACATACTATTGAGATAATCAAGCGTTCACCAGTATTGTTAACCATCAAATTTTTCATCATTGAAAGCTCATTAGATCTTATAATCATCTGGAATTCATATAAAGTAATGGTGCCTTCTTTTATCATGAAGAAAGGTATCATTGAAGTGTGCAAAGGATATATGTAATTAGCTTAACTAGAGTAGAGACTTATCTTCATCATCAATATTCTCCAAATCAAACACGGTCTTGTGAAATCATGTCATTTATTCCACTATAGATTTGTTCTCTGCGACTTTGAATGAGTAGTGTTGTTATATCAAACAAAACAATTGTGCCAAAGACTTTGACATATGCAAATATTCAATACTTTCCCACATCAAAGCTGTAGTGTTCTCCCTAAAAAAATTTCCTTAACAATTTATCCCTGAGGCATAAGATAATGGCACTCTAGATCTTATCCATCATCTCAATCTTCTCTGCTTGTGTTGGATGTGTGTGCATTGATGCGTCACCCTTCAATGATTTAACATACTTCTCCTGAGTTATGATTTCTTGCATATTCACTTTGCAAAATAAAAAACTGTTGTCTGCGAAATACTTCTCGGTATCTCATTTAGAACACATGATTTTCACTTGCAAACTTAAAATGTTCAAACACACCCAAACCTTCTCGTTTTGAATATCTACTAATAATATTAATCACGTTAAGAATATCCATGTGTGGGACAAAGAGCAATGACAACCAAAATTAATGACCTCAAGCAAAAATTAATCTACCAAAAATGTAACCAAATCCACAACAAGCACGAGAAAGATAAAATACGAGTACGAAAATAATTTTTTTTACTCAATTTTATCAAGCATAACAGCTCTGTAATTTATTATACTTTCAAATGTCTTTCTAAGATATTACATATGAGTTACAAGAAAAAAGTTTCAAAAACAATTCTTATTTTCTACTCAAGTATTTCCCAGTTTCTCCAACTCTCTTTATATGAATCACAAAATTAAAGGATTTAAAAGTGTTTCCAAATCCTTAAGATCCCGTCAAAAATATGTCAATTTCTAAAAACTCCAAAAAAAATTCTACCCTTCAAAAGTCTGTTAAAATATACAGTTAACATTTTAATTTTGAATGTTAAAACTATTTTATTTAAATTTGATGTAAGAATTTTTATTTTTTTAAATATATAAATTTAAAGATGTTAGTTTTATTCAATTATTTAATATTATTTATGATTGTTTTAAATTAAAATGGAAATTAAAAGTTAAAGTAAAAAAGATAAAATAATGTTATAAAAATACGAAAAATAAATATTTTGAATAATGATTCAAACTGTTGCCAAAAATCTTAAAAAAAAAAAAAAACTAGTATTACAATTAACTATTATGAAATGTATAGTATGATTTTTCTAATGGCTATGGTTTGAATGTGACAATTTCATATCTGTGACGATTAAAACCTTCGCAATAAATATTCGAAAACAAAACATAAATCAAATTGATGATAGTTATAATCGTCGCTATCACGTTGTTAAAGTGGTTCTAATTAGAGATAACAAATGGTCATGCCCGCTTCGTTTAGGCTTGCCCCACAAAAACCCGGAAAAAAATAGAGTGAGGCGTAGTTAAGAATGAGGACCTAAAACTTAGGCCCGTCTCGCAAAAAAGTGAGTGCGGGACAAGAAAAGCCCGCAGACACTGCACCTTTTAAACCTAAAAATACAAAATTTAAATTAATCTCTGTGCCCGCAAAAGTCCGCGAAGAAAACGGCGAGAGCCTAAATTCTTGGTGCGCCCCGCACTAAACTGTGGGCAAAACAGGCATGTCCAACGGGTCGGACCCGTTTTGTCACCCCTAATTCTAATACTATCACATATATCAAAGGTGGTTAGAGCAACAATTTTCTAAAATCCCGCAGAATATATGCTGACTGTAACACCCCTTCTAATTACCCGCGATTTTATAAATAATAATCAGAGTATATAACACATATCAAGAGGCATCACAATTTTTAATATAATTCAAAACAGTTGTCATGCTTTCACTGAAGAAAATTCATTAAATGAAATATACTTAAGGTTATGTTTAACAGCTGAAATGAAACATAACGGATCCCGAATACAACATCCATAATTATTCCCGGACATAACATCAAAACATGATTCAAAACCATTAAAAATATCCATTAAAGGATTCAAACAACCGTTTCCCAAGTGTTACATCTACCAGAGCACGACACTGACACGCGGACTAATTAACTGACTCGACTCTAGAGCTATCCTCACCGACTCCAAGCAGCTAATCACTTCGGATCTGAAATTGTTAAAGTAAGCGTGAGATTTCAATTCAATATAACATGCATTATACGTTTTAAATGCAATGAATATTCGGATACGTTAATCCATTAACCAAACACAAATCATAATCAATTCACAAGGCGGTTCACACAATGAACATGTATATAACAAACAATGGAAATTGCAACACCGAATCCATCCTAGCATGTTACAATCCCATATGCAATGCAGACTCTATGCATGTGGTACCAAAACGTGAACCGAGTTCACCCACCGCTCCGCTTACATGTGGAAAGACAGTGTATATCCATGATTCGCCCAGAACACTGAGTCAAGAATCCAATCCATGATTCGCCCATAACCACCGGGTCAAGAATCTAGCCTCACTACCTCGCACTGTGTACGCCTATTGGCTCGCCATTCACTTTCGCACAATGGGAATGAACCAATTTAACAAATGCTCATGCATGCATCATAAAAGCATGCACATCAATTCAACGGAATATGATAACAACATAATTCCACATAAATACCAATACCAATCTATCACATGATAACAACATAATCATAAATTAAATTATCACAAAGCATAAATATGCCAACGCTTACTCTTCAATCAGTAAGACTATCACCAGTACATAATAACAATAACACATGATACCAATACAATCATGAATAAATCACAAGGGAAAGAAACATCACATGAACGTCAATCTCCATTCAACTTGTCAAACAATCTAAACCAATTCATAGATTACGATCTCAACAAAATTCACTTATTGCCAATCACCAATGTGTCGCATTCAATCATAATGAATAATCAACACAACATTGTAAGCATTAGTCCTCATCCGATATCTCAGACCATTCATATTAATTTCCCATTATCCTTAATTAATCCATACTCTTCAAAAATCGGGAGCTCAACCATTTTTAAAATAATTTTAGTAAAATAATATTTTTCTCTTTTCAAAAGGTAGTATTTGGAATTTAAGAAATAATGCCGAAAACGGCACTCGAATCGGAGTTACGGTTTAGAAAATATGAATTTTTGAAGTTTTAGAAGTTTTGGAAAAATACACATGGAACCTGGTTCCTACCTATACAGGAACCGGTTCCTGTGAGGTTAAAATTCTCGCTCCCTGTTTTTTTGAATGGGAACCCAGTTCCGACATAGACAGGAACCGGTTCCTGAGTGTAAAAACTCCCAGTTTTGAAAAATAACATTGGGAACTCGGTTCCTCCCCACAGGGAACCGGTTCCCACGACTTATAACAGTATTTTCTACAACTTTTGACAGCATTTTGTATCCTTTATCATTTCCAAACTTACTAATACGATTTGGTACATTAGGAACATCATTTCATCATCATTTCACACCATTATAACATCAAACAACATGGTTTATTCATCCTTATCAATTATCTAACATACTAATGATCTTAATCCCAAACACCGACACAAAATAGGGTTTTATTCTATAACTTATAATCATCAAAATTCAAACTTCCTAACATACCGACTACCCGGTTGATTCCCAAAACCCATAAAACATATTAATCGAACGAAATCACCCCTTACCTCGCGATGATCTTCGATTTCTCTCGGCGTCGGCTTTTCCTCTCTTTTCTTCTCTTCTCTTCCAACTCTACGTATAATAGCTTTTCCCCCAAAAAACCTATTTTTCTTTCTTTTCCTTTTTATATTCCTTTTAATATTCCCTTTTAATATTCCAAATAAAATAAAATAAATGGTAATTAGTAGTGTAGAGTAATTTACTCCTCACACCCCTAACTACACCTCACACCTCCATCTCTTCTTTCTTAAATTAATCCAATTAATCCAAAAATATAAATACTTAAGACTTTAATTAATTAAATAATTAAATTCCCATTTATTTAATATTCGAATTAAATCGGAGTGTCACACTGACGACACACGTTTTTGCAATAATTGATAAACTATTTCAATGCAGGTTTGACAATGCTTTAAACTACCGCAACAGATGTCACAGAATACCTTTTTGTTGTAGAAAACTAGGATTACTCCATCTATCGTCGATATTTTTCTCTTTGTCTAATAAAAATAATAGAGATATATATTTATAATTATTAAAATTAAAAAAATTGAAAAGAGATCCAAAATAGACTCGTCAACGAATGGCCCGAAACATGCTACGAATTACTGTATTAATTATCGTGAATCATTGTCCACCTATTCGATCTATTGTCCAACAGTTGTGACGCTGCCGCTAATTTTTGCTAATAATTTTTAAAATTCTAGCATATGTCATTTCTAACAATCTCAAAACATGATTTTCTCTCTTTATCACTTAAAATTTGAGCGACACTTTCACTTATAAGCTCATTAAGTAAATTGTTTTGATATTCAATTATTGCAGTAGTTATAGGTTCAAACCACAACATTGTTCATTGTTTTAAGACATGATGACTACAAGCTTACTATAACATTATTAAGTATAGAAAGCAAGTTGTTTAAGTTTAAGTGGTTAGCATTAACGAGTGGTAGGTCCATTTCCAGCTATATGATAGAAATAAAGGCAAAGCAAACAAGTTTACTACTAGTTGGAGAAGCTATCACTCAAACGTCTCAATTCTCAATTATTAACCAATTTTCTTCTTGTCTATTCAATAATCAATCTTCTTGTTAACTGTTCACTCGTAACAAACAAGGAAATAAAGCATGCAAAAATAGTATTACAAAGCAAAGAAATCTCAAATAATATTACTCCCTCCGTCCTAAATTATATGACATTTTGGTCATTTCACGGGAATTAAAAAATTTAATTATTACTTCATAAAAAAATGAAATGATATATGACTTTACAAATATATCCTATTGAAAAACGAAATCAAATTAATGAAAGAAAAAAGAGAAATAAATAATAGATGATATTTTAGACAAAAGATTATTAATGATATATTGAAATTTTAAATTGATTTATAATTTGGGACACATATTTTTGACAAAATAACTTATAATTTAGGAGGGAGGGAGTACATCGTTTCTTCCATTTAAAATGTATGCTTGTTGATAATATCAGTTTCAAATTTCATGGCGAAATTGATTTGTATAACCGATTTCACTTAGTAGAATAAATGTAAGTTTGATTTGACTTTTGAAATGATTAAAAATAATTTTAGAGGTGTAGAATTAATTATGTATGACTATGAGATGTTTGGTTAAAGAAAAGTAGAATTGATTCTGTCTTCATAATTAATACTACTTGAAATTAAAATTTATAATTTCTACTTTCAGAATTGATTCTTGATAATTTTTACACATAATTTTATTTTTCAATTCACTTTTACATAAATTTATTCAAACATAAATTAAGTCTGATAAAATTAATTTTACAAATTTAATTCTGTTAAATCAATTATGTCTACCGTCAATCCAAAACACCGAACTCTTTGTTTATGTTATACATGTTGATAATGTCTTTGTTATATAAAAGCTATTTCAAACTTTTCAAAAAAGAGCTTTTTCTTAAAGACTTTTTCTTCAAAGAAAAATGAGTGAATTTTATGTACAAAATTATATTTGTCTTGGCTTTTCCTTGTTGTTTGTCATTTACCTAGTTAAACAATAATTGAAAGAGACATAGTCACCATTTCACACTCCCGACATGAATATAGTTGTCCAAAAGCAAAGGAATCCCCGTTTCTTTATTTCCCTTTGATTTGATTGAGTGTACCACTAAAATTTCTTTATCTGAAAGTTCTTAATTTTAAGAATAGATAATATATGGATGAGATTTTTTTGGTACTATGGTTGCCTAGTCATTCTACATTATTGGTATTGTTTGTTTGGTGTCAAATTCCATTGATTGTGAGTTTGTAAAATTAATGATATATAAAAGTGTGTTTGTTTTAATTATGGTCATAACTTTTTTTATTTGTAAGAAATAGGTTGGATACATGACATTTTCATGTTTATTATAAGTTTATTTTTAAAAAAAAATTTAAGCTTGAATTTTAATTTTTATATTCTCATATTTAAATATTAATAAATTTATTCTCATAATAAAATACAATTATTGAAGCTGTTCCTTTTATTTATTTTTACACTTTTTAATTTAATATTTTTAATTATATAAATTTTATATAAAAAATTGCAAAATATTTGAGAGCTTACCAAACACATTTGTGAGATTAATATTTTATACTATAAAAATGATTCCTTAAGATAATGGTCTAATATACTCCACTTGTTAAAGTTTTAAGTGTTCTTTTATTAAGAAAAGAATCTTAGGATGTGAGGTATATTTCATTATTATTTTTACTTTAATTTTAAACTAGTAACAGACCGGTGCTCCCGCATAGGTATACCTGTTAAATTGTTGAACGAACCGTCATAAATTGAAAATAATGAAAAATAGGGTGAATGCTTGATTGTAGAGTAGATAGATAGATAGATTTATTTTGATATTTATAATATTGAATGATAAATATAATTATATAAAAAAATAATGATATTCATTATATAAAAAATTAATGATATTCATGAATTTGTATAGATTAAAATAATTTTGTATAGTAAATTTTTATTCAAATGCATATTGAAAGAAATATTTATCAAAAATAATTTTGCGTGAAAGTAATATTTATCTAAATATACATGTATATTTGAAATGAGTTATTTAATTATAAAATGAATAATAATAATTCAAATTTAATTTAAATATTTGAAAATAAGTAGATTTTGTGTCTCAAATAAAAAATATATTAATTAAAATAAAATGGTTATTTTATTGATAGTGTCCCGTGAGAAAAATAAAAAAGTTTGAATTTTGTGTCTCAAATAAGTATAATGTTAACTAAATAAAATAAATATTTTGTTCATAATGATCCGTGAGAAAAGTAAAAATTTTAACATGTGAAAATTATTTTTTTTAATAATTATGAATAATTTTGATATTTAGAGTGAGGAATAGAAATGAAGTAGAGAAGATATATAGTGCAGCAATATATATTGTTTATGACTCAATCATGTTTGATTTGTATTTATAAGAAGTATATAAAATACACAACTTCTGAAGAGGAGTCAAAAGTTGCAATTTCTGAAGAGGAGTCAGAAGTTGCAATTTCTGAAGAGTAGTCAGAAGTTGCGACTTCTAAAGAGGAGTCAGAAGTTGAGACTTTTGAAGAGGAGTCAGAAGTAGACTTCTGAAGATGAAACTTTTGGATGCACTAAATCATAGATAAAAAACAGAATAAACTCCAAGAAAATTTCAAATGTCTTAAATTATAATTAGACAATACATCATGTGTCACTTTAAATACTAAAAGATAAAGAGCCTATCGAACACAATTGAGATATAATGGAATAGTTCCCGAAGGAGTTTCATAAATTATAAATCAATAGTCAACATATTGTTTGATTGAAAACCATACTCAAAAGGGGTGCAACTACAATCATACTTCAAGAAAATCACCTCAATAATTTAAATTGAATGGTTTAGCTACATGTTATTATCCTTGATCCAAGTGCTTGTCTACTCTTGTGATATGTCATCATCTTGTACTATAGATATCTTTTCAAGTGGAGCAAAAGAAATTTGCTTCTTAAGGAAATCTTGTAATAACTATTTGTCAAAAAAAATTTAATGTAAAGGATCAAGATAAATGACCTCTTAATGCCATCAACTATGCATGGTTTCATCTTCTAACTCTTGTTGTGCACAACATTAAACTTAAGAGGGAAACAATGCTGATTTTAAAGACTTGTATATGTCAATCCTCATACAAAAGTTTGGAATGTTCCATCTAAAGAGTGAATGAAGATAAATTACTTGTACTTTGTTATTATCTAAAAACAATGGAACAAATGAGCTAGTAGTAGTCAACTAAAATGACAATTTATAACTGACTCACCTACTGGAGAAAAACTTGCACTTCTACATTCAACATTGTTGATTTTGTTCCCATTTGAGTTACCAAAATAAGTTTAATTTGTTATTTAGCAAGAATCAGAAAAATTAATAGTGAAAAGTCAAAGCATTGTATATTTATGAAAGGTATTTCTTGTTTCTAGGATTAACATGAAACTGCAAACTACAAAATTAAGTTGTTTGTGATAGATTTCGGAAAGTTTGATGATTAAAGTGAAATTATGAAAAGTTATTAACAATTACAAAGTAATCCTTCATTCTTGAAGTAATGACATAGTTGTATTCTAAGTGTTTTAGACAATTGCCATTGAGCATTTTAAGTTGAAAGAAAAGATGACAACATAGTATGTCAAACTGAGAACCACAATTAGCAAATAAAATGAGAACCACTTAAAAATGAATAGAGAGAGCAGTGAGGTTGTGTTCAAGAAATGAAAGATAAATTTAATGTTAGTTGAACAAAGTAGAGGGATTAATAAATAAAAAACGGTAGATAAAAAAAAACATAAAATCTGGAAGCTTGGATAAAACATAGAAAAGCAAAAAACACCTTAACACAAACATGCTGGCACGATTTCTTCTTCACCCGCTTTCTGTTCGTATCACTACCTAGATGTAGAAAGATTTGTGTTAAAAATCAAAACTTTGGTGTTTTACTCTGCGAATAGAAAGCAAAAGCAGTGTTAAAAATCAAAACTTTGGTAATTTCAATGAGTGAGCAAATATCAAATAGAAACTGTGCTGGACAATAAAAACAAAAAACGAAAAACCATCGGTCAAGAAAAACGCATGATTCAACGAAAACCAAAAACGAAAATAGATTACCTAAAAATTCTAAAAATCCTAAAAATCGAAAAATCATATTAAAAAGGATTAGGAACACAAACCCGAAATTAATGTCTTATTTCTTCTAATTAGTGTCTTCCAGATCCTTCAAAACCGATCTACATGTAAAATGAAGAGAAAGTATCTAAAGTGGAACCTGAGAAAGAGAGACGGGCAAGAGAAGATGAACAAAATCAATAGAGTGAAAGAAAAAGAGAAATACTCGTGTTCGATTTGAAAGTGGTGGTTGTCGTTTGGTCCTACGCAGCGGAGTGACTGGTGCTTCGCATTTTACTGGCGACCGAAAAAAGAAACGTTGACGGTATATGTGTGATGGTCGTAAATAGGATTGGAGGAAGGGGCTGCGATATTGTTGGGTTTGAAGAGAGGATAAGAAAAGGTTGGGGAATGTGAGGGAAGAAGAGGACGGGAGAGAGAGAAAAAGGAAAAGTAAGAATTTGAAACTGAAAAAAGAGAGAAGCTACAAAATAATTTTGATGGGCAAGTGTGCATTGAGGGACACGTGTAATGGTTTGAGTTGATATGAAGTGAGAAAATATGATGGATTTATGAATAGATAAATTAACTCTTTTTGACATGTAATTTTTAAAATAGGAAAGGGCAAAGTTGAAAGGGTGATGGGCCTCTTCTTTGATTGCTTGATAGTAGATATAGTCACAGAACACATCTAAATACATCTAAGAGCTAGTATCAAAATACAAATCTTTTGCGGATGATATATATAGTTTTATTTAAAGAGGCCAAAGAGAAGTCAAAGAGAAGCTAAAGAAGAGGTTAATGACCGTGACTTTCACATAAGCAGCAGTAAGAATAAAATATATGAAATGTAAATTCAAAAGAAAACAATGTTTTTAAATTTCGAAGGTAAAAGTTGGAGATTATATGTAGTTTAAATCTTGAGTTCATATTGCAAAATGATGAGAAATTAAAGGGATGTAAACTATCAATTCAAATTGATTGGATAAGATTGAAGAGGACTTCATATGTTATATGTGACAAAAAAATTCCACTCAAATTAAAAGAATTTTTTTTATTGAATTGCATTAAGACTTATGATGTTGTAAAGAGGCATAATGTAGGGCATCTATGAAATTAATAAAATTTGATGATTTGAACATGTAGATAATGTAGAAAAAACACTTGTAAATTCTATGGTAAGAAAAATAGACCATATATAAAAAAAAATCAAAAAGCCAGAGGCGGAAAATAACCTAAAAAAAAAAAAAGAAACTTATTAGAAAAGTTATTATATTCTTATGTGTGTGAAATGGTTAAATATGACAAAGAAAAATAGTTGATTAATCATTAGACTACGATTTTAATTCATAATACAATAAATTAATAAATACTATCATTGTTCAAGCAAATATAATTTATGAACATTATATTTTACTGTATATTAACTACTTCCAATATACTCTGAAATGTATAATAACAATAATTATTTCTTAAAGTATGAAATTCGTTAATATATTAAGATATTAAAGATTAAAAACAAATCTTCATTAAATTCATACTAGTATATGTTAAACATTAAAGCTGACATCATTATAATTTCAAAATAAATCATTATTATTTTTATGCTAATATTTTATCAATTTTGAATAGTTTTTTTAACTAGTTTTAAAATGAAACTATCTCCTCCTATTTACATCTAATTGTTTGCAAATGCATCTACGTTAAAAGTCTATTTTCCAAAGAATAAAAAAGATAAAACCAAAAAAAAAAAAAATTGTCTTTTCTTTATAAAAAAAAATGCTAATCACTACTTACTTTTTGCTCCTCAAAAGAATCTTCATACTAATCACTATACTTACTTTTTGCTCCTTAAAAGAATCTTCACCCATCACTCACACTCAACAGAATAAATACCACACTACAACACATCTCAAGTATCTCAGAATCAAAACCAAAACAAGCCATAGACTCAAACTCTGTCTGAAAAACCATCATTCTAGAAAATGCAGATTTTCAAGTCTCTTCAAATTATTCTGCTGCTCATATTCTGCAGCAGACACATAACAGCTCAAACCAAAAACACATACATAATTCACATGGACAAATCCACCATGCCAGAAACATTCACCGATCATGTTAACTGGTTCGACACATCGCTAAAATCAGTATCAGAAACAGCTGAGATTCTCTACACCTACAAACACATAGCTCATGGATTCTCTACAAGATTAACTCAACAAGAAGCTGAAACACTTTCAAACCAACCAGGAATTCTCTCTGTCATCCCTGAACTCAGATATGAACTTCACACAACAAGAACACCACAGTTCCTTGGTTTGCCACAAACCAACACTCTTTTACCTCAGTCTAAACAGCAGAGCCAGGTAATTATTGGTATTCTTGACACTGGTATATGGCCAGAGACAAAAAGCTTAGACGACACAGGACTTGGTCCGATTCCAAGTAGCTGGAAAGGCGCATGTGAAACCGGTAACAACATGAATTCATCAAACTGCAACAAAAAACTCATCGGCGCCAGGTTTTTTGCAAAAGGGTATGAAGCAGCACTTGGTCCTATAGATGAAACAACTGAATCAAGATCACCTAGAGATGACGACGGACATGGAACTCACACGTTAACAACAGCAGCAGGTTCTGTTGTAGCAGAAGCTAGCTTATTTGGATTAGCTTCTGGTACAGCAAGAGGCATGGCTACACAAGCGCGCGTAGCAGCTTACAAAGTATGTTGGACTGGTGGTTGTTTCACTTCCGACATAGCTGCCGGAATGGATAAAGCCATAGAAGACGGTGTTAACATCTTATCAATGTCAATCGGTGGCAGCATAACAGAATATTACAGAGACATCATCGCAATCGGAACTTTCACCGCAATGTCTCATGGAATTCTAATCTCATCATCAGCTGGAAACGGTGGACCAAGCGCCGAAAGCTTATCAAATGTCGCACCATGGATAACAACAGTCGGAGCCGGAACAATCGACCGCAATTTTCCCAGTTACATAACACTCGCAAACGGAAAAAACTACACCGGTGCATCACTTTACAACGGAAAACCGTTACCCGACTCATTCCTACCACTCGTTTATGCAGGAAATGTAAGTAACTCCGCAGTCGGGTATCTTTGTATCCCCGATTCACTAACAAAATCAAAAGTTCTCGGCAAAATCGTGATATGCGAACGGGGCGGAAACTCACGAGCCGAAAAGGGTCTTGTAGTAAAAAACGCTGGCGGACTAGGAATGATTCTAGCCAACAATGAAGAGTATGGTGAAGAACTAATAGCAGATTCTCATCTTCTACCAGCAGCTTCATTGGGTCTAAAATCAAGCAACATTCTAAAAAACTACATTTTCAATACAAAAAACCCAAAAGCCAAACTAGTTTTCGGTGGCACACATTTACAAGTTCAACCTTCACCAGTGGTAGCAGCATTCAGTTCAAGAGGCCCAAACTCTTTAACACCTAAGATCCACAAACCCGATTTAATAGCCCCAGGAGTAAACATCTTAGCCGGTTGGACCGGTTCAGTTGGTCCAACCGGTTTAACCACAGACAAAAGGCACGTGAGTTTCAACATTATATCAGGAACTTCAATGTCATGCCCTCACGTGAGCGGTTTAGCTGCTATAGTTAAAGGAGCTTACCCTGAATGGAGCCCCGCTTCTATACGGTCAGCGTTAATGACCACAGCATACACCTCTTATAAAAACGGTGAAACAATTGAAGACGTGGCAACCGGGAAACCCGCTACACCGTTCGATTTCGGATCCGGACACGTGGACCCTGTTTCCGCCCTTGATCCTGGACTTGTTTATGATATCAACGTTGACGATTATCTCGGATTTTTCTGTGCGTTGAACTACACGGCGGCGCAGATCAAAATCGCGGCGAGGAGAGATTTCGTTTGTGATCGGAAGAAGAGTTACAGGGTTGAGGATTTTAACTATCCGTCTTTTGCGGTTGCTTTGGAAACTGCTTCGGGAATTGGCGGTGGTTCGGATAAGCCGGTGACGGTGGAGTATAATAGGGTTGTTACGAATGTGGGAGGTCCAGGGGTTTATAAAGCTACGGTGGTGCTTTCGGCGGTGGATTCTTCGTCGGTGAAGGTGGCGGTGGTGCCGGAGATTATTAGGTTCAGTGAAGTGAATGAGAAAAAGGGTTATACGGTGCGTTTTACGTGCGGGTCGATGCCTTCGGGGACGAAGAGTTTTGGGTATTTGGTTTGGAGTGATGGAAAGCATCGGGTTTCGAGTCCAATTGTGTTTAGTTGGACTTGATTTTGGGCCCATTGAAGTTGGGCTTTAGTTTGGGCCCTGTAAGGATGGCTCATTGAAGAGCTCTTTGAAGGTTCAAGTAAACATTTATAAGGAATTATAATAACTCTTGTACATCAACAAAACATTGTAAATGTGGAATGGCTTATATTATGTGTAATAATAATGGCTTTGAATTATGTATTCCATCTTCTCATGAAGTTATGTTTGCCCTAACTTTGAATTATGTATTATATATTGCTGAATTACCTTGACACTAACTTTGACTCTAGTTTTGATTTCTTTTAACTAATTGAGATGTTTAATTACTTTATCATTATTGAATTGATGCAAAGGGATGTAATTGAATAAAATAGAGTGGAATCATATAATTGTTTGTTTTGGTTTTTCTTAATGATATTTACGGTGTTATATTTTTTTTCTTTGGTTTAATTACTATTTTGATCTTCTATTTTATCTGATTTATGAAATTGATCTCTTTATTTAAATTTAAATAATTTTAGTTCTTTTATTTTAAATTTATACAATTTTGATCCCCTATCATAGTTTTGCATTAAAAATTAACGATGTTTTATTTTTTAAATGACAAATTATTTTTAAAATAAGACAAATCGTCGAATATAACCGTATTATAGAACTTTGTAGACAAAAATATAAGTAAAAAAACGAAAATTTCATCGATTTTTTATGAAAAAATTATGAAAGAGGGACTAAAATTGTTTGAATTTAAAATAGGAGACCAAAAATGTTTGAATTTAAAATAGAGGGACTAATTTGATGAATTAGATAAAATAGAAAGACTAAAATTGTAATTTCTTTTTATTGTTTGGTTTTACAACAAAATGAATGAAATGCACGTTTAGTTTGACGTTTGGAATCAATTCGGAGGTATAGAATTGATTCTAAGTAATTTTAAAATGTTTGTTTAGGAAAAAGTAGAATCAATTCCGTCTTATTAAAAGTAGAATTTATAATTTTTGTTTAGAGAATTGATTCTGTATAATTTTTATATTAAATTTATTGTTCAATTTACTTTTACATAAATATATTCAAACATAAATTAATTATATCAAACTCAATTATAATAAAATCAATTCTACTAAATTCAATTTTGTTAGAATCAGTTCTTTTCGCCGTCAATTCAAACACACCTGAAAAAATATTTTTTGACTACTTACTATTTACAAATGAAGTTATAATAACTTTAAAATCTGTTTTTGTATTAGTAGCAAAAATATTTTATTAATAGTACATTTTTTCGTTTATAAAATATTTTTATTATTTAAAAAATTAATTTCTTTAACTTTATTCTTTTAATTTATTATAAACAATTTCTTAATTTTAAAATTACTATGTTAATTTATAAATAATAGAATTTGTTTTAAAAAATTCTAAGTTAAAAAAAACATTCATTTGTAAAAAACTCTATTGGGTCGAAGGATGCTAGGAGTGATAGCATCGAATTGGGCCTGTTTGTTATGTCCAATTGGTAGTTAGCTTGTACCCTAAGTTAGCTTGTAATGGGTATTTGTGATAAAAGCTCATTAGTTTAGTATGTTAGGTTTATTATAAATAGCATACTAGTCTCTCATCATTGCATACTGCAAATCCTAATTTAGGGTGAGAGGGTTATTTGTTATTCTTGTATACTTGTAGTCTTGTTTTTGAAGAGTAAGGAAAGAATAGCAGTTAATAACCAATCCTTGTGTTCATCGTGTTCTTCATTCTTTTTCCTTACATTGAGCAACAAATTTATATTTTGTTTCCAAGGCATCCGATTCACAACAAATTGGTGCGGTGAGCGTGGAGAAGATGACTTCGACAAAGTATGAGATTGAAAAGTTCACCGGAGTGAACGATTTCGGTCTGTGGCGCTTGAAGATGAAAGCCCTACTGGTTCAGCAGGGTTGTTTGGAAGCGTTGAAGGGAGAGTCAGCCATGAACGAAGCTTTAACGGCAGCCGAGAAGAACAATGATAGAAGGCCCACAACGCAATTTTGTTGAGCCTTGGTGATAAGGTTCTTTGACAGGTATCGAAGGAGACGCGGCGGGGTTATGGGTGAAACTTGAAAGTTTGTACATGACCAAATCGTTGGTGAATCGACTTACAAAGCAAACTTTGTATTCATTCAAGATGATTGAAGACAAAGTGTTGGTCAGCGATTGGATATGTTCAACAAGTGATTCTTGATCTTGAAAATATTGATGTGAAGATCGATGATGAAGATCAAGCGTTGTTGTTGTTGTGCGCGTTGCCCAGGTCACATGCCCACTTCAAAGAAACTCTCTTGTATGGAATGGAGTCTCTGACCTTTGAAGAGGTTCAATCAGCCTTGTATTCAAAGGACTGAATGAACGAAGGAGCATAAACCTTGACGGTTGGTGAAGGTTTGGCCGTTAAGGAAAATTATTGCGAAAGGATAATAAGTTCGACAAGAAGAAAGGTAAAAGTCAGCAGAAGTTTTACAATGGTGAAGCATCTGGTATTTGATGCTATCATTGTAAGAAGGAGGGTCACAAAAGAAAAGTGTGCCCTGAACGCCTGAAAAATCATGGAGGAAAGGATAATGGCAATGCAATTATTGTTCAAGATGATTTCGACTCATCTGATGCTCTTGTGGTTTCGAGCAGCAACTCGTCAAAGGAATGGATCATGGATTCTGGGTGCACTTGGCACATGACTCCAAACAAAGACTTGTTTGAGGAATTATGTGATCAAGATGGTGGATCTGTATTGTTGGGAAACAACAAAGCTTGCAAGATTGCAGGTGTGGGATCTGTGAGATTCAAACTCCATGATGAGTCAATAAGGTTATTGATCAAGTCGTATGTACTGATTTGAAGATTTGATTTCTCTTGGTGAATTCGACAAGAAATGATATGTTTTCAAGAGAGAAAAGTATCCTAAGAGTCATGAAGGGGTCAAGGAAGTCTTGAGAGAAACAAGGCTTATACCCTTGTAAGTTGTAAGTGGTTCGACAAATGTTGCATCCACGAAACCTTTGTCGAAGACAGAAATCTGGCACATGAGATTAGGCCATGTCAGTGAAAGGGGTCTGGTCGAATTGGGGAAACACAATTTGCTTGGTGGAAACAAAGTCGAAAAGTTGAAGTTTTGTGAACCCTGTGTACTTGGAAAATCTTGCAGAGTGAAGTTCAACAAAGGCAAACAAAGAACACATGGATCTCTTGATTACATCCATGCTGATCTTTGGGGGCCTGCAAGGTGTCCATCATATTCAGGAGCAATGTATTTTTTATCCATAGTAGATGACTATTCCAGAAAGTTATGGGTATTCATTCAGAAGACTAAGGATGAAACTTTTGAGAATTTCAAAGGTTGGAAGACTCTGGTCGAAAACCAAACTGGCAGACAGATCAAGAGGTTGAGAACAGACAATGGTCTTTAATTTTGCAATTAGGCATTCGACAGCTTTTGTGCTGCCTCTGGTATTGCAAGGCACAGAACTACTGCAAGCACTCCACAACAAAATGGTTTGGCTGAAAGGTTTAATCGAACCTTCTTGGAGAGAGTTAGATGCATGTTGACTAGTGCTGGCT
The DNA here is from genome assembly GCA_021764765.1 of Vicia sativa. NCBI lineage: Eukaryota > Viridiplantae > Streptophyta > Magnoliopsida > Fabales > Fabaceae > Vicia > Vicia sativa. The sequence continues at coordinate 207,797,669 of CM038795.1, read as the reverse complement.
TAAATAAGGTGTTTTGGGTGAAATTTCAACAACATATCTGATAAATAGATGTCCTTCGACTGCGTTAGATATGAAGACACCTGAAGAAGTTTGGTCGGGACATCCACCAAATCTCGACAAACTGAGAGTATTTGGCTGTGTAGCCTATGCTCACATTAGGCAAGACAAGGTCGAACCTAGAGCTCTTAAATGCATGTTCATGGGATACCCTGAAGGAGTCAAAGCTTATAGGCTATGGTGCCTAGAGTCGGGTCACACAAGGATTATCACCAGTTGAGATGTTGTTTTCAATGAAGCTGAAATGGCTTTCAAGAAAACGGTTGATGTTGGTCGAAGTGCAGAAGTATCTGACAAAGAGCTGAAATAGGGAGAGATTCCTGTTGAGGTGGAGCATGTTGATGCTGAATTGCATATCCCAGATAAAGTCGAAGAAGCAGAGGATGTTGATGAAGTTGAGGAAACTGTCGATGACTACCTATTGGCAAGAGATAGGACACGAAGAGTCATCAAACCACCTCAAAGGTTTGGGTATGCGGATCTTATAGCTTATGCCTTAATCTCTGCAAGTGAGGTTCTAGACGAAGAACCAAGAGACCATAAGGAAGTTATGAGGAGTCGAAATAAGACTGAATGGATGAAGGCCATGGATGATGAGATGAAGTCTCTTCATGATAACAACACTTGGGAATTAATCAAGAAACCTGCTAGAGCCAGGTTAGTCAGCTGTAAATGGATTTTCAAAGTTATGGAAGGAATCGAAGGAGTGGTGTCGAAAAGATACAAGGCAAGGTTGGTTGCAAGGGGTTTCACTCAGAAAGAAGGTATAGATTTCAATGATGTGTTTTCTCCTGTTGTGAAGCATAGGTCCATTCGAATGTTGCTTGCCATGGTGGCACAGTTCGATCTTGAACTGGAACAGATGGATGTGAAGACTGCATTCTTGTATGGTGATCTAGATGAAACAATCCTGATGAGACAACCTGAAGGGTATGTCGAAAAGGGAAAGGAAGATTATGTGTGCAAGTTGAATAGATCTTTATATGGGCTGAAACAATCTCCTCGACAATGGAATAGGAGATTCGACAAATTCATGACACGCATAAGTTTCGTTAGAAGTCAGTTCGACCACTGTGTTTACTTCAGATTTTGTCCTGGTAATTCATTTGTTATTTTGTTGCTTTATGTTGATGATATTCTCATAGCAAGTAACAATGTCGAAGAGGTATTTAGGGTGAAAGTTGAACTCAATAAGGAGTTCGAAATGAAGGATCTAGGAGCAGCTTCCAGGATTCTTGGAATTGACATTCGAAGAGATAGAAAGCATTCAAAGTTATGCTTATCTCAGGAGGCATATTTATGAAAGGTTCTCAAAAAGTTTGGTATGTCGAATTTGAAGCCTGTTGTGACTCCAACAAACCCTCAATTCGAGTTGAGTATTGATCAATGTCCCAGTACTGAGGTCGAAAGAACTTATATGAATAGCATCCCATATGCTAATGTAGTAGGTTCTTTGATGTATGCTATGGTTTATACTAGACCCGACATAGCATATGCAGTAAGTCTTGTAAGCAGGTACATGGTGAATCCTGGAAAGGCTCACTGGCAAGCATTAAAGTGGATTCTAAGGTACATAAATGGGTCTCTGAACAGAGTCTTAATTTATGGTGAAGCCTTTGGTGAAGATAGTAAAGCAGTAATCGAAGGATATGTCGACTCTGATTATGCAGGTTGTATGGATTCTAGAAAATCTATTTTTGGATATGTTTTCTCTATGTTTGGTACAGCTATTAGTTGGAAAGAAACACTTCAGAAGGTTGTTGCATTATCAACCACTAAAGCGGAATATATTGCTTTAACTGAAGTTGTGAAAGAAGCATTGTGGCTTGAAGGTTTTGCTAAGGAGCTGAAAATTCAAAGGGAAGTTATCACTGTTAAATGTGATAGTCAAAGTGCAATACACCTGTCGAAGAATTCAGCCTATCATGAGCGAACCAAGCACATTGATGTGAGGCTGCATTTCGTCAGAGGGGTAATCGAGCGTGGAGAAGTCCAAGTGCTGAAGGTTTTGACAGATCATAATGTTGCTGATATGATCACCAAGACATTGCCTAATTGCAAGTTTTTCCACTGTATGCAGTTGATAAAGCTGCATGAAGAAAACTAATTCGTTAGTTGATAATAGAGTTTGATCCAAGGTGGAGATTTGTGAGATATTGGACCGAACTCTATTGGGTTGAAGGATGCTAGGAGTGATAGCATCGAATTGGGCCTGTTTGTTATGTCCAATTGGTTAAGTTAGCTTGTACCCTAAGTTAGCTTGTAATGGGTATTTGTGATAAAAGCCCATTAGTTTAGTATGTTAGGTTTATTATAAATAGCATACTAGTCTTTCATTATTGCATACTGCAAATCCTAATTTAGGGTGAGAGGGTTATTTGTTATTCTTGTATACTTGTAATCTTGTTTCTGAAGAGTAAGGAAAGAATAACAGTTAATAACCAATCCTTGTGTTCATCGTGTTCTTCATTCTTTTTCCTTACATTGAGCAACAAATTTATATTTTGTTTCCAAGGCATCCGATTCACAATATATATATATATATATATATTACACTCTTTTAAAATGATTCAACACAAACATTAAATCATGAGTCAATCAAATAGAACAATCAAAATTGAATAGCATGCAAACTATAAAATAAGATTGAAAATCATGAGTGTATAAAATAAGATTAAAAATCATTGTGTTCATTACATATATTTCTATGACAACAAAGGGAGTAATACAAAGTTACAAACTATATATGTAACTTAGTATCATACAAAACCTTGTCTGATCATCTTTTGGACCGCATCAAGCCATGTTCAAATTTCATGTTATGCCTTTGAATCAACAAACCAAGTCCAAAAGCTTGCTACAACATGCAACATCCATGCACAAAAACAAAACAGTCAAGCATCGTGATTTATAACATGTTATATATTCAACACAAATTCATCTTCAACATTAGTTCAGCATAATACATAATAACATCCATTCTTGTTTTAAAAAATGCAATGTGGATTCATTACCATCAAGTCTGTGCGAGCAGATACATGACAGTCCAATCCTAATTCATCATGCATATATGATATTACTCAAAGTATCACAAATGAAGAGTGCAAAACAGTCATGAGAAATATGGTAACGATTAAATTCAGCTCGGCCTGGAGTTCATGTACAAACTCAATTCAAGCATTCAAAAGGTCCAAGACCTTTACAATGTTCAATAGTCAAGAATGTTCTATCTCAGATCCGACAACCTTTAACCGTGTAACATGCTAACCAAATATCAACAAAATTCTAGTCCTAACTTTCACTAACTATTCCTTTTAAACTAACTTGTCTTAACAGGTTTAAGATTCACATTACCATCTTCTAGCATTTATGCTTCCAAAACCAACATTAAGACTTGATTCTAATCTTGAATCTGACTGTTTTTTTAAACATTAATCAAAATTATTTCTAACATCTAACAAACCCAATTAGCTAACAAAACATATTTTATCAGTCTAACTTAACTGACTACTAACAGACTTACAACTTATTGGAGGAGATACCGAGGAGGGAGCATGTTATATGGGACACACTTTTTGTGAAAACATCACGTCTCTACCTAAAACCTTAAGTTGATAGGTGTGTGGGTTCTCTCACTTATATAGTGTTCAATCTTCCTTTTTCTAACCAATGTGAGACTTCTTCCTCACACTTAATTCTCAACACTCCCCTTCAAGTGTGAGTCACAATGCTCCCCCATCATGTGAAAGCTCTATCTTCTACATTCACTTGTACCACCGTTGACACTCTCCAACGAAACACCTTCTACCCACCACCTACGGGAAGTGTTTCGATACAAGTTAGTCGGTCTCTATCTCGAAACCATAGGTTCATGATACCAATGTTGGGGTAGATACCGAGGAGGGAGCATGTTACATGGGACACACTTTTTGTGAGAGAACACCACGTCTCCACCTAAAACCTTAAGGTTTTAGGGACAAAGTGGTGTGTTTCTCACAAATGTTCCTACACTATATATCAATGCTCCTAAATCTTCCTCTAACATGGTATCAGAGCCTGGGCCCATAACCCACAGGTCCCCGGATCGAAACTAGACTCTGATACCAATTTGTTGGTGCACAAGGACAAAGAGGAAAATAAAGATGGAAATAAGAGAGAGTATAAAATAAGGATTGAATGAATATTAATGAAATAAGAGTACATATTTATACACAACAAAAGCCCAAAAATAAATATGCTCATAAACCCTAATTAAAACAAACCCTAATTAAAACCTAATCTTGGTGATTAAGTTAGATGATACTAACAGTATAAAAACTAACAAATACTAAAGTACCCTAACAATTAATAATTACAATAATGCCCTCAGAAGTTCAACAACTTCTGACAGCATCAGAACCTCAGCTTCTGGACAGCGCCAGAACTTCTAACATGAATTATTCTCAACACAACTAAGGATTAGAATGAACTTTGGACAACATCTTCACCATGTTTTTCCACACTGCAACAGGTTGCCACATATTTATCCACCTGTCAATATAAGGGCCTCTTAGACAGATTCTTCCACACTGCAACAGGTTGCCCATAAATATATCCAACTGACTACTAACAGACTTTCACAAATTTAATTAAACGATTTCATCCTTAGTTTCCACATTAGCATGGAAACGTGCATCGCAGAGGTTTGTAATATAGTGTGTGCATTCATCTATGGCTTAATAAAGCTATTACCTCAAAGTATTGGTTGCACCAACAAAATATTAGATGCAATCTCGACCACCGTTCCCACAATAATTGAGCAAATACAGAATTTACCAATGACAGTCAACACCTGATCTCCATAGCCATAAAGATCCATGTCAGTACTGTTTTTCACCGGTAATAAACAATATGGAAGACATATGAGTAAGAAATTAGTACCTTTTAGAAATGACTTAATCAGCCACAGTGATCGGTAAATTCCGCAAGTACACGGAAATATCAAAGTAATATAAAAGATTGTTGAACCACAAAGACCAATGTCAACCTACTGTAGTCTATCGTTACTTTGTAAGGTTTAGGCTAATGAATAATTGGATTTTGGGGGAAACAAAGAACTAAAACTAAAAACGACTTTAGAAAATATAATAATAAAGAGAGACTGGAATATGGTTTATGCGTTCTTGAAGAACTTATATATAGAAAACAGGTACCAATTACGACTATAACTTAGTTCTGTAGAATATACTGACTTAAAGACTCCGCCTTACGCTCTCGCGGTATTAACTAAAGTCATACTTCCTAATCCCAAGATTTTGCTCTCGCTCGCATGGTAACTAAGAAATATATTTTGAAAGCCAATAATATCCTAAACGCATCTAAAGCGCTCTCACTGTATTTAGATTTGTTGCCTAATTTCCATTATCGAGTTTGATCCCCACGCTCTCGCAGTGTCGGCTCTCACCTTAATTGATTTCTCACTCTCGTGACAAAATCGTGTTAAATAAATTTTCACTCTCGTGACAAGGCTATTTAAATTAGACTTGGAAATTAAAACCAAAACAGAATACTAATCATAAATTCGCACCTATTATTTTCTATTGAGTCTTTCGGTAACGACATAAAAATTAAATTTGACAAACAAAATAATAATAATAATAATAATAATAATAATAAATAATAATGCGATAGAAGGAATAACAATGATAATAATAATAAAGCGGTAAAATAAAGAACCTATAAATGCGGAAAATAGAAACAAAGAGAACTTGAATTGAAATACGCCGACCAGTTTGAATCTAATACATAAATTGAACGATAGAAATAAATCCTAAAACTAACTTGGTAATAGTCCCCCGATGTGGAGAAATATTACTTTTACATTCCAAGAAAAAGCTATAAACTAAAAATGGTGGAAATGGACGAGAGAAGATAGAATTTTTATGTAGTAAACTGCTTTTCTTTTATACTGCTTATGTGGAGAGAAAATATGAGTAATTTCCTCATGGAGAGAGTATTACGGGAGACTTGGCTAATGAGAGAATATAGGATGGTTAAAGAAAATATAGGAGCTTCGTGTACCAACCTTCTGTGTCATTCGCCACAAGGATAAAATCTCTCCTTAAAAAGTGTGACGTTCGTCACAAGTAAGAAAGAGACATGGTGGGTCATGATGAAGGGTGTTCCAATCGGCACGGTTGCTATGATGGGTGTGATGGTTGTCACACTGCCTTGCATGGTGGGCCACGCGCTCACTTCCTTGGCTGATGGGATTTTGTGTTTTGTTTCATGGGCCTTTTGTGTTTGTTTCATATTTGGAGCTTTTTTTCTTCATATCTCTCCATTTTTACTTCTTTTCTCAAGCAAGCCTTGTAAATAGTAAATATCTGAAAACATAGAAAATACCGGCATAGTATAACAAAAACCTTTTCAGAAACGACATGCTTCACCAAGCATTTTTCATAAAAACATTGCAACTCACTAAATTTTTTGAGGTGAACTATGAAGTGCTTTGATCCCTATTGCACGGTCGGTGGTACGTAGACACAAAAGTTCCTAACCGCGACAAACACGACTAAATTTTTTTCTTTGTATATAACAAATTGCATTCATGCATTCCCCTTTGTTTTGAGCCTTAGAAATAGACACCAACCTCCATTAGATAGGTAACAGAAGTGGATCTCGTAGAGTACTACGGATGTGTTGGATGCTAACACCTTCCCCTAGTGTAATCGACTCCCTTACCCGATCTCTAGGTCGTAAGACTGTACTTGGTATTTACCTTTCCCTCAGCGGTATAAAAACGTTTGATGGCGACTTCATTGATTTCTCTAGATGATTTTCCCGATGGCTTTAGATCTTTCAAAGGTGAGAAAAACACAAGAAATGGGGGTTTGAATTGATTTTTTTAACAGACTTCTTACTTTTAATTTTTTCGCAAACTAACTAGAAGAAGTAAGACTAAGGAAATGATAAAATGACTCTTTTGGTTTATATAAGTTCACCTTCAACAAGGTTACTCTTGTCCATTCGCCAAGGTGATTTTGCCTTGAACAAGGACTTAATCAACTAATCTCAATAGATTACAAATGCACATGCTACCCGCTGATGACTAACAACAGCCGTTTAAGAGTCTCGACAGACATCTTAGCCCTCTCAAGTCTACATACTAACAACCTAGTCCCTTTAGGCAATAATCAATTCTAGACAAAATTACAATCAACTGTGTTTATAATGTTTGCTTCTAAAAAGCATATTAATACAACAATGAAGAACAAAGTGTCTAATACAAATAATGAGCAACAAATCTTTGTATCGAGAACTCTAAGATAAACACAAATAATGAGCAACAACTTTTTGTGTTTAATTCCTAATATCTTAACACAATAATGAGCAACTCTTGTGTTCTTGATATTTCTCTAGAAGCATATTTGTGAATATTTATATGAACAATGATTCTTATTTTCCCTATATATTTTTTAGTATTTTAGCAATTTGATTCAAGCTTGATAATGTGGATTAGTTTGTTACGTTCAAATGTCGTTGAGGTCTTTTTATATAAACTCTGAAGAAAAGACCGTTGGTAGTACATATACGTCATTTTTACTTGCCAACTACAGTAACGGTAGCATTTCATCGCGGGTAACAAGATAGTACAATATGTAATCATGTAGTGGAATTTAAAGTGTATTGTATATACTATAAACTATGTGGTTAAGTTTATTAGGACCTTATCTCTTGATGATTTACTTCAGGCTTGAAGTAGTAAGCTCGGAAGATATCTCTTTGTGATCTTTGTCCTTTTTCTCTTTGTTGGATTGATTATGATATGATGAATGAAAGTGATCTAGAATATGCTTCATTGTTGTAGAGTCGGAGTCTTTCATATAGTTGAATATTGTCTTTAGATATATAAGTGTTATACCCCAAAATTTACCCTCATATTTTTCAAGGCAATCCACATCTCCATACTCAAGAATTTCTCAAGGGTTGATCAGATGAACCCTCTTCTAAGCAATCAACCCATAACTAGGATTTTGATTTTCTCAAGTCAAATATGAGTTCTAATGCCTCAAGTGATCATCATACCTCCTCATATGTCTCAAAGGATCACCATGTCAAGTTTCAAGCCTCACATCTCAAATTTGCTCTATTAATTGCTCAGATGGTTGGAAATTAGTTGTATTGGACAAAAAGTCAATTGTGGTCAACATACAGTCAAAATTCATTATATTTGGTCAACATCAAGATTTTGAAGTCACATTCATCATTTTATCAAGGGTTGATCATGATTCATCAAGAAAACTCAAGATTTGATCAAAAGTCAAAGTTTCTAAAATTAGGGTTTCTTAACAAAAGTCAACAAAACTTTGACCAGGCATGACTTTCACATACTTTATCAGAAAATTTTCCACCAAATATCATTATGATTAGATTTCAATTCTCTACAACTTCATGTCTCACAAGCTTTGGCCAAAAATGCTTCATTTGAAAGTTATAGATCTAGACATTATAGGTCCTTCTAAACGTCAACAAAAAGTCATCTTTTTCAAAAGAAGTGTACATGAACATGGAAACTTCAATAAAGATGAAACCAAAAAGAGTGTTTAGAGGATATCTTGATATTTCTAAAAAGTCCAAGAACACTTCAAAATGTTGAAAATTGATCAAGATACAAGTTGTGCAAGTTTGACATTTTTGAAGAAGTGCATGAAGAGAAATACTTAGCAAAATCAATTTTTTTTCCAAATGGGCCGAAGTTTTTGTGATCCAAACTTGTTCTTAAGATTATCCATGACCTCCAAGACCAATTGCACGCCTCCTTTCATTTTATTTTATTTATTTTGGAATTTATTCATTTAAATACAATTTTAATTAAAATAAAATACTAAAAATAAAATTAATTGATGCAAGGCTGAATATTTGTCATTCTTGGTGGAATGTCAGACAAAATGGTTAAACACTTTGCTGATCAAATGCAATCTGAATTTGAAATGAGTGTCGTGGGAAAATTGACCTATTTTCTTGGGCTACAAGTCACACAGATGGAAGACTCTACTTTCCTCTCTCAAAGCAAGTATGCCAAGAACATAGTCAAAATAATTGGGATGGAAAATGCCAGCCACAAAAGAACTCATGCTCCTACTCATTTAAAGCTATCCAAAGAACAAGTGGTATCAATGTTGATCAAAGCCTGTACAGAAGCATGATAGGAAGTCTGCTATATTTAACAGCCAACAAACCTGATATAGCATTTGCAGTTGGAGTATGTGCTAGATACCAGGTTGAACCCAAAGTCAGTCACATAAATCAAGTAAAAAGAATTCTGAAGTATGTGAGTGGAACGTGCAACTATGGTATGTTGTATACTCATGGATGTGACCCTATCTTATCTGGTTATTGTGATGCTGATTGTGCTGGAAGTGCTGATGATAAAAACGTACCTCAGGAGGATGTTTCTTCTTAGGAAACAATCTCATTTCCAGGTTTAGCAAGAAGCAAAATTGTGTCTCTTTATCCACTGCTGAAGCTAGCAGCTGGTAGCAGTTGCTCTCAGCTTGTTTGGATGAAACAAATGTTAACTGAATATAATGTTATACAGAATATCATGACATTATATTGTGACAACCTAAGTGCTATCAATATATCCAAGAACCCCATACAACACAGCAGGACCAAGCACATTGATATCAGACATCACTTCATAAGAGACCTTGTGAAAGATAAAGTAATTACATTGGAGCATGTTGCCACTGATCTACAGCTGACTGACATCTTTACAAAGGCTCTAGATGCTAATCAGTTTGAGAACTTAAGGGGTAAGCTGGGTTGCCTGTATGAGGAATTATAGCAATTAATTTTCTATGGGATATTTAATGAAAAATTCATTTATTTGAGGTTATTATTGATTGGGGAAATAACTAATCTCCTTCTTCACTTCAAAACATATCAGAAGAGGAATAGTCTTTCTAATATACCATACCACACTACCTATTCTTTTATCTTTCACTCTCTCAAACGAAAGAATACTCCACACCTGCCCATCAACCTTTTGATCATCAAGATGTCTCAACATTCACATTCAACATCTTCCTAGAAGACGACTACTTCTTCACCAATCGATTTTGATTCTAGGGCAAACATGGTGAATCCCAATGATGTTCTAGAGGTTGCACCTCTACGGTTGATTGTTGCTGATCCTTCAAAAGTAAAGAAGCTAAGAACTTCACATGCAAGAAGATCACAGAATGTTCCTACTGGTAATTTTGCTCAAACTTCCTCTTCCATTCCCCCTGAAATAGCAAATAGGGAAGGTTCTGCATATGTCCATCAGGCAATCTCAAGAATAGTGACTAGAATCTTGAATGAAAACCATGTTGTACCTGGAGTGTCTGTGCCTTTGAACCAAGATTTTGTTAAACCTAGCGTAGAGGACGACCATAATGTCACACAAGAAGTTGAAACAATGGATGATAGTGTTGAGCACTCTACTGACAAGTTTGATTATCCTTAGACTGATGTCGGTGATAAGACTGGTCACCAATCTACTGATGATACGCCCATTGTGAATGTTGATGAAGAATATTCTAACAATGATCTTATTGCTATTGTTAACCCAAGCATTGCCAAGAGGTTGATGACAAGAAAAGGGAAGAAATGAGCAGATCAAAGTCTCTCCAAAGGGAAGGCTGATGCTACACCCTCTGAGAAAGTTGTTGCTGAAGGAAAGGATGGTGTTGGTTCTACAAAGAAGATCGTTGTTGGCCCTTCAAAAATAAAGGCTAGTGTTGAATCCTCAAAGAGAGCTGTGGTGAGTCCCCCAAAATCCTTGAGCAAAGTGGTCTCCAAAAAGAGAAAATCCACTCCACCTTCTGACTCTGATGATGATAGTTCTGATTTTGATGTTGAGAGCGATGTCCCTGACATTTCTCTCAGGAAGAAGCCCACCACTAGAAAGCTTGCTACTAAGGTACCTGATGTTCCTACAGACAATATCTCCTTTCATTATCCTGAAATTGCAAATAGGTGGAAGTATGTCTTCTTAAAGAGAATAACTTTGGAGAGAGAACTGAATAGCAATGCCCTTGCCTGCAAGGAGGTTATGGATCTGATCTAGTTTGCTGGATAGTTGAAAACTGTTTCCCACTTCTCTAAGTGTTATGAGATTCTTATAAAAGAATTCATTGTTAACTTGTCTGAATAGTGTGCTGATGAGAAGTCTGAGGACTTTAGGAAAGTGTATGTTAGAGGAAGGAGTGTTACATTCTCATCCACTATGATAAATAATTTTCTGGGAAGGTCTGATGAAGCACAACCTGAGCTGGAAGTCACTAACAATCAGGTTTGTCAAGTGATCACTACAACATAGGTGAAGAACTGGCCATTGAAAGTAAAATTGTCTGCTAGCAAGTTGAGTGTAAAATTTGCTATGTTGCATAAGATAGGTGCAGCTAACTGGGTGCCTACAAATCACAAATCTACCATTTCAACTGGACTGGGTAGATTCATCTATGTTGTTGGAACAAAAGCCAAATTTGACTATGAAACATACATATTTGAGCAGACTATGAAGCATGCTGGAAGTTTTGCTGTAAAGGGTCCCATTGCTTTTCCATCCCTCATTTGTGGTATTATTCTGAACCAGTACCCTGATATTCTTGTTGAGAGAGACTGTGTGTGCAAAAGAGACTCTGCTCTTGGCTTTCATTATAAACTGTTTCAGGGAACTTGTGACACCCCAAATTAATTCAATTATTAAATAATTAGAAATTTAATTATTAATTTAATTAAAGGTTTAATTATTGGCATTTTTGAATTAATAGATTTAATTATTTAATTAAATAATGGAAGTGTTGGGGTGTGAAGTTGAATTGTAGGGTGTATGGAGTAAAAAGCTCTACTTAATCCTAATTAATTTATTTCTATTATTTGGCAAATAAAAAGGAATAAATAAAGGAATAAAAGGAAACAAGTGAGAAGAGGAATTAAGATTGCATTCTACGTGAGATTGGAGAAGAGAAGAGAAAAGAGGAAAAAGCCAAACGCTGAGAATTCAAAGATTCATTGCGAGGTAAGGGGGATTAAATCTGATTATTATGCCTTATAGGTTTTGATGATCAATAGAATGAATTGATCCGTTAGGAATCTCGAATTAGGATAATTGAGTGTGCCCTAACGTTATAATCCGACATAAAACCATGATTGAAACTATTATGAATGATTAATCTATGTAAGATGAATATAGGTTAATTAGAAAATAAATTCTGTGATCAATTGGATGTGAAAACACAGTAATTAATTCTGTTATGATGTATTATAAGGTTTGGTGTTGTATGGAATAAATGGGAATTCGTAATAGTGAAGAAAAACTGAGTTTTTGATGAAAAACAACAGTATGGGTCGACACATAGCTTTATGGATCGATGCATGCAGTGAAATTTTGGAAAACCAGAAGTAAGGAAAAGGTATGAATCGACTCATAGAGCCATGCATCGGCTCATAGGAAGATTTTTTTTAGCTATGTATCGACACAAGATGCGTATGCATCGACACATAGGCCAAAAACAGAGCTATGCATCGACACATGATGTGTATGGGTCGACACATACTGAACAGATTTTTAAAAATGCAGAATTTTTATATGTATGCATCGATGCATACGAAGCATATATCGACACATGATGTTTTTGTATTGATGCATAGGCTTATGCATCGATACATGGTGTACAGAACAAAACATGATTTTTCTGGAAACGATTTCGGTCATTTCTTTGCGACTGTAACTCCGATTTAAGCATAGTTGGTATCGTTGGAAAGCTTAGAACGAGTACTATCTAATGAAAATATTTTCAACACCAATAATTGAGATCTGGAAGAATTAATTTGGCTTCCGTAATAAGGACTCATTGTGAATTTATGAATCATTTGCTAAGTAAACATGCAGTATGTTATTTTCCTTGGATTGTGATTAACTTTAGATGCTCATGATTGTTGTTATCATATGCTGTTATGGTTATTGATTATAATTGGAATAATGTTGTGTGATTCTATTCCATGTTTGAATTGTTGCATGCTTCTGATGTGCATGCATGAGCATTTGGTAATGGTTCATTCCCATTGTGCGGAATTGAACTTGCAGGGCCAATAACCGTACCTAATGGACAGAGATGGTAAGGCTAGATTCTTGACCCAGTGGTGTATGGGAGAATCATTGATTGACGATGTTTTCTGAGGTGTAAGCGGAACAGGGTGTGGACTTGGTTCACGTTTGGTACCACATGCATTTGAGTCTGCATTGCATATGTAATTATAACATGTTAGGATGGTTTCCAGTGTTATAATTGCATTGATTGTTGTTGTGTGCATAATGATCTGTGTGAATTGTGTTTGTGAATCGTATTATGATGATGCTAATAAGGGTGGAATAACAAATTGATTGTTTTATTGTTTTAAAGAAACGTATAATGCATTTTAATCTTGATGAAATCTCACCCTTACTTTAATGATTTCAGATTGAGGAGATTAGCTGCTCGAGAATTGGTGAGGACAACTTATAGAGTTGTGCTATTTAGATAGTCCGCGTGTCAGTGTCATGCTCTGGTAGTTGTAACACTGGGGAACGATCATTTGGAGTTTATGGATTTAAACTTGTTATTTTGCATTATGTTGAGAATAATTATTGATTGAAATTATTCCGGATTCTTATGTTATTTCCGCTGTATAAACATAATCCTTGGTTTTGTTTTATTTAATAAGTTCTTTAGTAAAAGGCATGATAACTGTTTTGCTATTTTTAAATTCTTAAAATTGTGGCGCCCTTGTCGTTATGTTTAAAACTCTGATTAAATATATAAATCGCGGGTAAATTAGAAGGGGTGTTACAATAGTGGTATCAGAGCATAGTCGGTCGTGTCTTAGAGTCTTTATCCCTTTCGTATGCGACTAGTGCAAGGTAACACTACCGATACTTGTGTGCTGATGTGATTGTTTTGTAATGTTATAGAACAACGGTCGGAAAAGGTAACGAAAGAGACGATGCTGCTATCGCTGAAGCCTTGGGAATGTTGGCTGGTTTGCTTGGAGGGAATCAGCTGGGAGCTGGTATTGGTGCGGATAGGCAATAGAGGAAAATCCTCCATTGTTCAAAGGCACTCATGATCCCGAAGGTGCTCAGAGATGGTTGAAGGAGATCGAGAGGATCTTCAGAGTGATTGACTGTACGGAAGAGCTGAAGGTGAGGTATGGAACTCACATGTTGGCAGAGGAAGCTGATGACTGGTGGGTTGCTACCAGGATTGAAATGGAACAAGATGGCATTGCATTGACTTGGGATGTGTTCAGGAGAGCTTTTTTGAGGAGATACTTTCTTGAAGATATTCGGGGAAAGAAGGAGATTGAGTTTCTGGAGCTCAAGCAAGGCAACAAGTCTGTGAGTGAGTATGCTTCGAAGTTTACTGAGCTGGCGAAGTACTATGCTCATTACACTAACGATACAGATGGAGAATTTTCCAAATGTATCAAGTTTGAGAATGGTCTTCGTGATGAGATCAAGCAGGGTATCAGGTACCAGCGCATCAGGAGGTTTTTTGATTTAGTATACTGTAGTAGGATTCTAGAAGAGGATCTTGCTAGTACTAAGACAAATGCTCAAGGACATGTTGATCGTAAAGGAAAGAAACAGATGGATCGTGGGAAACCTTATGATAAGAATAACCAGAGATCCGATGGTTGGAAGAAGCCTAGTGGGGGAGATTCTAGCGCTCCTATTAAGTGCTACATGTGTGGTGAAAAGGGGCATCGAGCTAATGAATGCAAGAATGATGCGAAGAAGTGCAGCAACTGTGGAAGATTTGGTCATGTAACTACTGAATGCAGAGCCAAAAAGGTAACTTGTTACAACTGTGGTGAAGAGGGTCATACTCGTCCGCAGTGTACTAAGCCAAAGAAAGAACAAGCTGGTGGAAAAGTGTTTGCTTTGTCAGGATCAGAGGCTAAGCCAGATGATCGGTTTATTAAAGGTACATGTTTTATTAATGGCATACCTTTAATTGCGATTATTGATACTGGAGCGACACATTCTTTTATTGCTTTGGATTGTGCTAAAAGATTGAACTTGGATATTTCTAATATGGATGGAAGTATGGTCATTGACACTCCTGCGTCGGGTTCAGTGACTACTTCATATGTTTGTAGGAATTGTCCTTTTGTAATTTTTGGTAGAGGTTTCGGTATGGATTTAGTGTGCCTACCGTTAGAACAACTTGATGTCATCCTTGGAATGAACTGGTTGGAATTCAACCAGGTTCATATCAACTGTTTTGAGAAGACGGTTATTTTTCCTGAAGAAGCTAGAGTTGAAGATGTGACTATGTCGGTTAAGTAGATGAATTCAGCTGTTAAAGATGGTACTGTGGTGTTTATGTTGTATTCTTCAACGGAGGTGAAAGGAAAAGCTAAGAGTGATGAATTGCCAGTGGTGAATAAATTTCCCGAAGTGTTTCTGGAAGATGTTAGTGAATTGCCACCTGAGAGAGAAGTGGAGTTTGCTATAGATTTGATTCCTGGAACTAGTTCGGTGTCGATGGCGCCTTATCGCACGTCGACATCTAAATTGTCTGATTTGAAGAAGCAGTTAGAAGAATTACTTGAGAAGAAGTTTATTCGGCCTAGT
Organism: Vicia sativa; assembly: GCA_021764765.1. Taxonomy (NCBI): domain Eukaryota; kingdom Viridiplantae; phylum Streptophyta; class Magnoliopsida; order Fabales; family Fabaceae; genus Vicia; species Vicia sativa. The sequence goes on along the minus strand of CM038795.1, from coordinate 207,781,963 downwards.
GTTTCGCCGTGGGGTGCTCCTGTGTTGTTGGTTTAAAAGAAAAAAGGTTCAATGAGACTGTGTGTTGATTACAGGCAGTTGAATAAAGTTACAATCAAGAATCGGTATCCATTGCCGAGGATTGATGATATGATGGATCAATTAGTAGGAGCTTGTATGTTCAGCAAGATTGATTTGAGGTCTGGGTATCATCAGATTCATGTGAAGATGGAAGATATTCAGAAAACTGCATTTAGAACGAGGTATGGACATTATGAGTATTTTGTTATGCCGTTTGGAGTTACTAATGCACCTGGTGTTTTCATGGAGTATATGAACAGGATATTTTATCCGTATCTTGATAAGTTTGTGGTGGTATTTATTGATGATATTCTGATCTATTCAAAGAATGATGAAGAGCATGCATGACATCTTAGAATTGTGTTGGAACTGTTGAAAGAGAAGAAGTTGTATGCGAAGTTGTCTAAGTATGAGTTCTGGTTAAGCGAAGTAAGCTTTCTTGGTCATGTGATTTCCAAGAACGGTATTGATGTTGATCCTACAAAGGTAGAAGCGGTATCTTAGTGGGAAGTGCCGAAGAATGCTTCTGAAATCCGTAGTTTTATTGGTCTTGCAGGTTACTACAGAAAGTTCATTGAAGGATTTTCGAAGTTAGCTTTGCCGTTGACTAAGTTGACAAGAAAGGGTCAAGTGTTTGTTTGGGATTCGGATTGTGAGAAAGGATTCCAAGAGTTGAAGAAGAGATTGACTAGTGCTCCGATTCTGATTTTGCCGAATCCGGCAGAATCTTTTGTTGTGTATTGTGATGCGTCATTGATGGGATTAGGTGGTGTTTTGATGCAAGATTAGCAGGTTATGGCTTATGCTTCAAGACAATTGAAGGTTCATGAAAGGAATTATCCGACTCATGATTTAGAATTGGCAGCAGTGGTATTTGTTATGAGATTGTGGAGGTATTACTTGTATGGTTCCCGATTTGAGGTATTAAGTGATCATAAAAGTTTGAAGTATCTCTTCGATCAGAAAGAGTTGAATATGAGGGAGAGAAGATGGTTAGAATTTCTGAAAGATTATGATTTTGGTTTGAATTACCATCTCGGTAAGGCAAACGTTGTTGCAGATGCATTGAGTAGGAAGTCCTTGCATATGTCTATGTTGATGGTGTGTGAACTGGAGTTGGTTGAGCAGTTCAGAGATTTGAGTTTGGTATGCGAGACTACTTCTGATAGTGTTAAATTCGGTATGTTGAAGTTGACTAGTGGTATTCTTGAGGAAATTCGAACTAGGAAGAAATCTGATGTTGGTTTGGTGGATAAGTTGACATTGATTAACCAAGGTCAAGGAGGTGAATTCTGAATTGACGAGAATGGTGTTATGAGATTTGATGACAGAGTGTGTGTTCCGGATATTGTAGAACTTCAGAGGAGTATTTTGGAAGAAGGACATCGTAGTGGATTGAATATTCTTCCCGGTGCTACTAAGATGTATCATGACTTGAAAAAGTTGTTTTGGTGGCCTGGAATGAAAAAGGAAGTTGCTGAGTTTGTTTATGCTTGTTTGGTTTGTTAGAAGTCAAAGATTGAACATCAGAAACTGTCAGGATTGATGGAGCCGTTGTTTGTTCCAGAATGGAAATGGGATGGCATTTCTATGGATTTTGTATCTGGTTTGCCAAGGACATCGAAGAATTGTGATGCTATTTGGGTTATTGTTGATCGGTTAACAAAATCTGCATACTTTATTCCGATAAGAATGGATTATCCTATGGAAAGGTTGGCAAAATTGTATGTCGAGAAGATTGTAAGTTTGCATGGTATTCCTTCTAGTATTGTGTCGGATAGAGATCCGAGGTTTACGTCTAAGTTTTGGACGAGTCTGCAAGAAGCATTAGGTACTAAGTTGAGATTGAGTTCCACTTATCATCCGACCGATGGTGGTGAGAAAGCGATTCGTTAGGATTTGTTGAGAGCTTGTGTGTTGGAGAAAGGTGGAGCTTGGGACAGTTACTTACCATTGATTGAGTTTACCTACAACAATACTTTTCATTCGAGTATTGGTATTGTCATACCCCAAAATTTGCCCTCCATCTACTCAAAAGATTTCATACATCCATACTCAAGGATTCCTCAAGAGTTGATCAGACAAACTCTCTCCTAGACAATCAACCCAAGCTAGGGTTTGGTATCTCTCAAGTCAAGATGGATTTCCAACATCTCCAAAGGCCTTCATGCCTCCTCATATGCTTCAAAGATTCTCCATGTCAAGTTTCAAGCTTCACAAGTCAAGTTTCCTCAGACAATTGCTCGGATGGTTGAAAATCGGTGTATTGGACAAAAAGTCAATGTGGTCAACATACAGTCAAAACTTCGATTTTGGTCAACATCCTCATTTTGAAGTTACATTCATCATTTGATCAAGGGTTGATCATGATTCATCAAGAAAACTCAAGATTTGCCCAAAAGTCAAACTTTCTAAATTAGGGTTTCTAGATGAAAAGTCAACTGAACTTTGACTGGTCATAACTTTCTCATACTTTCTCAGAAATTTTTCCACCACCTCTTGTTTTGAAGGAAATTCAATTCTCTACAACTTCATGTCTCACAAGAATGTCCAAAAAATGCTTCATTTGAGAGGTATAGCTCAAAACATTACAGGTCATTTTCAAAGTCAACAAAAAGTCAACTTTTTGTTTTGAAGATATTTTGAGCATGGTAACTCCAATTGAGATGAGACCAAAGACATTGGTTAGAGGACTCTTAGAGCTTTCCAAAAAGTCCAAGAACACTCAAAATGTGGAAAATTGAGCAAGTTACACCATCTACAAGTTGGGCAATTTTGGAAGAATGCACAAGAGATACTTCAAAAATCAAATCTTTTGCAAATGGGCCTACTTTTCTTCATCCTAACTTGTTCCTCAAGCAATTAGGAGTGTCCAAGCCCAAAGCCACGAATTTTTGATTTATTTTTCTATTTAATTTGTAATTTATTCATTTAAATGCAAATTAAATCTTAAAATAAATTATAAAATTGAAATTAATGGCAAAGATTGATTTTATTCTTTCCTTGATGTCCAATTAACTCACAAATGCTAGCCAAATCAGAATTGAAGCAAAAAAGGCAAGATTGGATTGAAATTGATCAAATTTGAAAATTTGATTTTCATGAAAAAATCAAATTTGATTATCATTGATTATTGATCAAATCTTTCCAAATTCAATCTCAAATCCTTCCAGTATATATACACAATGCATATCAATCAAAAAAGGACAAAAGAATTGCTCCAGAACCCTAGTTTCAAACTCAAAAATTTCGTGTCCTTGAAGCAACTAGCATTCCTAGTTCCGACCATCCACAGTAGATTCGAGCATTCCATCTTGTTCCTTGAGGTCTTTAGAGTCGATCCAGACTCTTATATCATTCAAAACCATCCAGAAACAAGAAATCCGAAATCGGTTTGTTCTTGAAATTTCAAAATTCGATTTCTAACATTCATGCATTATTAATCTGTTTTGATTGTTTGTCTGTGTTTAGAATCAAGCTTGCAAGCTTTCTGGGCAAACCAATTGGATTTTATGGCGGAATCGTGTTTCACCATAACTAGGGTTTGAACTCGATTTAGGGTTTCCTATCAGAAAAATTAGACCATGAGACCTATACCAGGGCATCCGGAATGATTCCCTGAATCGAACCATGGCTTTAGAATGTATTTATATTGTGTGTCTTTTTGATATTAGCCAGGGACCTTGCGTCGAACAAAGACCGACGCTAAATTCAAATATTCAAATTGGAGAAGGCGATCGTTGGCGCGAAGGATGAGGCAATGGGAAAGCAACGTGTATTCCACTCAATCCGTTTCCAAACAGTTGTACGTCTAGCTCGGTTGGTCACGCATTGGTTTTCAAGGTTTGAAAGGATGTCCCATTCGATTCTGGTTCGAGACAATCCCTTTTACATTTTCCAAAACTCTATTTTCATGTTTTTTCATATTATTTAATTTTTGCATTCAATTTTAATTGTTTTCATGATTTTATTTATGCATTAAAAAATTACCAAAAACATTTTTTCTTTTTACATTATTTTCATAAAAATCTTTATTTAATTTAATAAATTAAAAAATATCTTTTTGCATGCATATTTATTTTTATTTTGATTTTAACATTTAAATCATTATAAATTGCATTTTAATTATTAAATCTTTTCCAAAAAATCCCAAAAAATTATTATAGCTTATTTATCTTATTTCCAGCATGCATAAATTTTCTCATATTAAAAATTGCATTTTTTCTAACATTTTCTCTTATTTCAATTTCAGCATATTTCCCGATTTTCTTATTCTTTCACAGGTTGATTCGATTCAGATGATTCTTCCGTTTTTATTTTACTTTTCAATAGTGTAATTGCTCATGGGTTGTAATAGTTTAATTTAGGACTTTTACTTTCCGCACTCCTAATTATGTATCTGCCCCAAAGCCATGTAATAGCGTAGGTTTACCTTTCCGCACCTTTACATTCGCATTTACTTTCCGCACCCTTATCAATTGCTAGTAATTAGGCGTGTATGGCAAGATAATAATTGGACATAGCTCACACTAATTTCAAGATAAAATATCTGAATTTGACACACTTCTCTCACACACGCACCCCTTAGGGTAATTCTCTCTCGATGCCTTTCGATTCAAAATGGTCATGTCCCTCGAACGTAGAGGTATTCTAGCACCGTTGCCTTCCAAACAAATCATCATAGTCCCTTCGATACAAAGATCATAAGACCCACGACGTCGCCTCCGAATACATGATCTTGACCCTCGATTGTCGCCTACGAAAAATGATGATAGTCCCTTCGATATGTGCTAGGATACTTCCTACAAGTTGCCTTCAATGACCATCCGATGTCCCGAATGTCCGTTTACATCCAACGAATGGAGCTACCTACTAACTAATGGTATGGCTAGCGCTATTCTAAAGGAATGTAAAAGTACGAAAACGACCAATTCTGAGTGGGTAAATAAGTCTTTTAGTTGCTTGCTCTAAACAAATGCTTTTCACACCACACACTTTTTTCAAAATTCAAATTCTTTTCAAAACGAAACATTTCCGAACACTTTGTATACACTCCTACATGAGTCATTACAAAGTCAAAGCGAAATGCCTTTTCAAAACATTTTTTGTCAAACACACAGAAAGCAATTTTAAAAAAAGTTATCTAAGAGCAACTAAGAGCCCGTAGAATAAACTACGGATGGAAAGGGGTGCTAATACCTTCCCTTTTCATAACCATTCTCCCGAACTCAGAATCTAACGAAGGTCTTTTTCTGTTACTTTTACCTTCCCTTAATTGGATAAAAATAAAAGTCGGTGGCGACTCTTGCTATCCGCACATTTGGATACAAAAATCCTACAAAGTCAGTTCACCGTATCACAGGTATGGCTCCGTTTGAAGCATTGTATGGTAGGAGGTGTCGGACACCGTTGTATTGGTACGAATCTGGAGAAAGTGTTGTGATTGGACCGGAGATTGTCCAACAGACTTCAGAAAAGATCAAGATGATTCAGGAGAAGATGAGAGCTTCTCAGAGTCTTCAGAAAAGTTATCATGATAAGAGGAGGAAGGATCTCGAGTTTAGTGAAGGAGATCATGTGTTTATGCGAGTTACTCTGATGACTGTTATTGGTCGAGCCTTGAGGTTAAATAAGTTGACTCCGCATTTTATTGGTCCATATCAGATTACCAAGAAGGTTGGAAGAGTTGCTTATCAGATTGCTTTACCACCGTCACTTGCGAATTTGCATGATATCTTCCATGTATCTCAGTTGAGGAAGTACATTCCTGATCCGTCTCATGAGATTCAGGTAGATGATATACAGGTACGAGATAACCTGACCGTTGAAGCATTACCTGCTAGAATTGAGGATCGGAAGGTGAAGCAGTTACGTGGTAAAGAGATAGCATTGGTGAAAGTAGCTTGGGGAGGACCAGCAGGTGGAAATGTAACTTGGGAACTGGAGAGCCAGATGAAAGACTCGTATCTCGAACTTTTCATCTAAGGTATGTTTTCGAGGAAGAAAACTCTTTTTAGTAGGGGAGAGTTGTGACACTCCAAATTAATTCAATTATTAAATAATTAGAAATTTAATTATTAATTTAATTAAAGGTTTAATTATTGGCATTTTTGAATTAATAGATTTAATTATTTAATTAAATAATGGAAGGTGTTGGGGGTGTGAAGTTGAATTGTAGGGTGTATGGAGTAAAAAGCTCTACTTAATCCTAATTAATTTATTTCTATTATTTGGCAAATAAAAAGGAATAAATAAAGGAATAAAAGGAAACAAGTGAGAAGAGGAATTAGGATTGCATTCTACGTGAGATTGGAGAAGAGAAGAGAGAAAGGAAAAAGCAGGAATTCAAGATTCATCGCGAGGTAAGGGGGGATTGCATCTGATTATTATGCCTTATAGGTTTTGATGATCAATAGAACGAATCGATCCGTTAGGAATCTCGAATTAGGATAATTGAGTGTGCCTTAACGTTATAATCCGACGTAAAACCATGATTGGAACTGTTATGAATGATTACTCTATGTAAGATGAATATAGGCTAATTAGAAAACAAATTTTGTGATCAATTGGATGTGAAAACACAATAATTAATTCTGTTATGATGTATTATAAGGTTTGGTGTTGTATGGAATAAATGAGAATTCGTAACAGTGAAGAAAAACTGAGTTTTTGATGAAAAACAACAGTATGGGTCTACACATAACTTTATGGATCGATGCATGCAGTGAAATTTTAGAAAACCAGAAGCAAGGAAAAGGTATGCATCGACTCATAGAGCCATGGATCGGCTCATAACTTTATTTCTAGATTTAGTTTACTTATTTTATTTCTGCTGCTCTAGTTGATCTCTGATAGTTTAGTTGGTTTTAGCCAAAAATTTGCCAAAGGGGGAGTTTGTAAGTGTTTTTCTGTTGGCTGCAATTTTTGGTAAAACCAGATTGGTGTGCCAATGTCTTGACTGATGTCATGACATTCTGATATGAAGACAATTCTGCAGAAGGAGTGTATTTACAGGTGCAACTCAGAATCTCTGCATAACAGATGTTATGCGATTTTTCAGAAGAACATGTTCTGCAAGAGAAGTATGCATGATGTGTGATGTCACATCCAATGTTAAGACATTCTATATAAGTGGATTATGCAATTTTATATTTCCTGAGAGTTTTCAGGAAAGTTAGTTTATTCTGGGCTGAATTGTTTCAAGAGGAAATCATACTTAAGCTCCTATGCTCACGTGGAAATTAGGTTAACTTTGGTTAACCCTAATTATTGTTATGCAAGCCCAAGACGAAGTCCACTCTTGCATCTATATAATCTCACAGATCCTAATATTAAAGCGGGCGTTTTTGAAGAGAAAATCAAGAAGAAAGCAACGTACAAAATTACTTGCTTGTGAGTTCAAGAATTTGTCTGTGTTTTAGTGTTACTTGTGAGCCAAACAATTATCTCTCTGATAAGTGCATTGGAGTAGGATTTTCTGTAAAGGTAGTTTTGTCACTCAAAGCTTTGAAGCACGAGTTCTATGTCTCTTGATTAAAAGCTTTGAAGCATGATCAAGTATTTGTGTTGAAGAATGTCTTCATAATTCTGTTAAGTGTTAGTTTATAATCACTGTTGTGATTGAGGGGGAGTGAGTAGGTTCTCAGATCTAAGTGGTTCTTAGATTGAAGTTGCATTGGGTAGGTCTTAAGTGACAGATATAAACAGTTGGTTTAATCCAGAATTAATACCTCTTATAGTAGATTTCCTCCCTGGTTTGGTAGCCCCCAGATGTAGTTGTAGTTACACACCGAACTAGGTTAACAATTGATTGTCTTCTTTACTGTTTTTGCTTTATTATTAAGATTGTTAAAAAGTTCGTTAGATACCAGTGTCATAACATTCTATTTGACATCAAGTATCTGTTGCCAGAATTTCAACATTAATCAACAAATTTGTGTCGTTCCAAGTGTTTGATATGTTCAAAGGAAAACCTCTTGCAATTTTCACAATTTTTAAATTAATATGATGTAAAGAACATAATGATAAGATTCATGTATTTTGATTTTGGTCTCACATTTAGTAGAACAAAAATGAAACAATAATACCTTGAGTCTCCTTAGTCCTTGCATTAATTAGTAGAACAACTATATTTCCATCTTCCTTATGGTTCATATGATATTCATAAAGTTGTACGACAAGTTGATCCCATAAATTATATTGTACTCGAGATTTGCTATTTTCGAAAACATTTGAATCAAGTAAATATGTTGTTATCAGAGATTCATGAATGAAATAATATGATCTACAATATTATGATCATTCAAGGACATGCATCATATATATTATCAGTTATTGTAAAAACAAATTTACTCTTGTTGCTATCAACATTGATTTGGGATTGAGAAATCTATGTTACTCCTCCAAGAATATCTAAAAAGAAGCATGTGACATCTATTGTAAATAATTTTACACATTTAGAGAATACACTCACGAAATTAAAATAAAATACATGAATAACTTACCAACTAACACATTAGACCAAGTTTTTCCCTCAACTATGGAATCCAATACAAGTATGTTCAGGAAATTCAAAGGAAGGCCAGGGAGTTATGTCTTCTTAACGGAATTTTACCCATATAATACCAATTTGAAACTATGATTAGTGGACTTAAAAGAGAAATAATTGTTTGACACTTTGAAATTCTACATTATGTAAGAACTTCTAGCAACGAGTTCTTCCTTGAATTTCAAAACCAAAAAGGCAACACGATGACTTGAATCATACCTCGCTACAAATAACAAATATAAAAAGTTTATATTATAGACAAACATGTTGCAAAGATAAATTACGAACACGACCTAATTATCATACCTTTGAATCAACCAAAATCTTCTCAATGTGTTCTTTTTTTGAAGCACTTGTCACAAACCGTATATGTTCACACCTAATGACGACCTTCCATAAATCCTTTGACTCATTGATATCCTTGACAACTTCGATAGGGCGAGCCATATATTGATTCATAAGTTGTAACAACAACACGAATATCAAATAATTAGAGGTGTCTTTTGAATGATAAAACACATAGACTATAACAACATTAGGAATATCATAGAATCCACAAATGAGTGATAAAATTTAAGTGAATGATTTAACCAAAGCACTGTAATAAGACTCAAATATGCAGTTAACTAACAACATATGATGCAAAAATACAAATACGACAACATATTCAAAAGAAAAAAGTAGAGAACCGACAAATGGATGAGGTTTGGCATACCTGAGTAGTGCCTACTTGTAGTTTGAAGGAATAATAGTTTAGGGTTTGAATATATTTTCCTTCGTATATTTATGGGTGCATTTTAAAGATATCTGGTGCATTTGAAAGATATCGAAAGTTGAAAAGGTGGGATCATTGAAGGTTCTAAGTTGTGTATTTTCATGAATACCTCTTTGTTTTTTATCAATTCAAAAAGTGTATTTAATGGTTTAGGTCTTTGCAGTTAATAGTGTGGAGGGAGGAACTCAACGTTTCAGTATCAACATCAATAGCCGTGTAGCCCAAAAATAATGTGTAGTGGTCGATTAAATAATAAAAAATTTAACAAAAATTATTGGTGTGTCACATAAGCATAATTTATTACCAAATCAATATAAAGTAAATAGTGTGTAATTAGTCTGTTTTACCCTTGAAATTAGATTAAATTAAGCTTTTAATCATATAGTGTGATTACCAGGTACTTTAGTTTTTGTATATTTATAATAGATTGAGTTTAGTAAAATTGATTTATGTTTGGATATATTTATGTAAAAGTAAGTTGAATAATAAATTTCAGTGTAGAAATCATCCAAAATCCATTATGGAGGCAGAAACTGTAACGCCTGCTTTTATTTAATATTATAATATATTAATATTCTGAATTACCGTTTGACGATTGTTTTGGCGACGAAAATAATTATATTAATTAATATATCTATTAATTTATCTGGCGACGTTCCGTTCGGTCCGGTAAAATATTATTCGGATCCGATATTTTAATTCCCCGGAATTATTTTAATTAATTGAATTAATTATATTAATGATATAATTGGTTAGGAGTGTGAGAATTAATTGATGAGATTTGGGTTTTCACCCTTGACTTACTAAATAAGAAAAATACCATTACTAGAACCATTTCTCCTCATTTTCCTTCCATTCAATTATACCAAAACCAAACATGGAGACTTGGCTTACTAGTAGGAAACAAGTTATAAAAACCAATTTTCTTTCCTTTTCTTTCCATTGTAAACACAAAAACCAAAATAGAAACCTAGAGAGAAAAGAGAGGGTTTTGGGAAGAAGAAGAAGAGGAGAAGATGAGGAAGATCTTGAACAAGGGAGCATGAGAGGAAGCTTGAGGTTGGGCTTGGTAGCATCACCTTGGATCATCTCCTATCTAGAGGTAAGGGGTTTGATTTTCCTTTCTATATAGTTAGGGTTTGATGGATATGTTGTGGATTTAGGAAAAATTAGTATTTTGATCCATGGGGTTATAGTTTACCATTGTTTTGGTGTTGTGTTGTTGTTGTTGAAAATTCTCAATTGATGGTAGAAGTATGTTTTGATGTTGTATTTGAGGTATATATGTTGTGTTGATGATAAGAGATGGTGAGTTAGTGATAAGAGATGTTTGGTGGGTTTAGTTTGAATTGAGGGAAATTGATAGTAGAGTTTTATGATTTTGTTGGTTGATTGTTGAAATGTTAGAGGAGTTAAAATTGGTGTAGAGATTATGAGTAATATTATTATTAATTATTATTAGTAAGGTAGAATGAAAATGAAATGAAAATAGCAAAGAAAAATGGAAATGAAATAAAAATAAAAATGTTAATAGAAATGAGAAGAAGATATACAGTAAAACATAAAACCAGAAGGCTTTACAATTTAATTCATGTGGTACATATAGAAGTATACACGTTTATGTTTATCAATTGAAATACCCATTTTAAACCATATATTTAAATAGAGATATGATTAAAAGAGTAGAGCCTATTAATATGTGTAGAGAGATTGAGGTGACTTGATGATAAAATAGTACATATCACAACTTTATAATATTATTAGATATTTTTAATCAATATTAAAGATAAATTTTGTTGTTAGTTTTTATACAAGGGATTAGTTTAACACAGAGTAAAGGGTAGATAATAGGCTCTACATTGGGGACGTGCGTCCCTTCTTAAAGAGAGGAAAAGAAGATTTTCGTGAATTGCTGGTTGCCGTTTCTTTGTTTTCCATTTTTTTTGTTTTCTGTCAACTTTATATTTTCCTGCATAATTTCAAGAACTGGTTTCTGTTTTCTTCAATTTTCATTTAGTCCATATACCACCAGTTGACAATAATAAAATATAATTAGGACACAAGTTAGCCGATTAAATTTAGAACCCGATTGTGTTCGATTTTCGATTTGATAAATTCGACGACGAGCAAGTTGCTCGAATTCAACAAATTGACGTCTAGCTAAGTTTGGCGTGTAGAACGTAGTGGTGAGGTTAGTTTTGGAAATTACGAGTTTTACGGCGACCGAAATAGACCAATTTACGGTAAAATTGATTCGGACGGTGTTTTATTAGATTTAAGGTACGTATGGATAATCCGATTCCGACGTCGACGATTATGATTAATACCGGTTATTAGAAATTACTTTCGCGACGATTATTGACGTTTTGACTATTTTTCCGTTTTCGGAATTTAGTGAATTAATTGATAACGATGCGGTGTTAATAAACGTAAATTTTGCGACAGAGTATTTATTATAGGATACATGTTGATATGCAATGTGATGATTAAATTGAGGTTGTTAATAAATGCTTCCGATTTGTGAATGCATGATTTTTGATGAATTTATTAGTGATGTTTGCATAATGCAATTATGATGCGATGATATATTTATCATGTTTTGGATAAATTATGGCGATGTGGGCTTTATGCCAATTTGGATGAGCGATGATGTTGTTTTTGTGTTGTGTTGTTTTATTGTCGAGTCACATTCATTGCATAAGCGAAGAGGGCTTTTATGCCAAGCGATGATGGCTTTTATGCCGGGCGAAGATCGTCTTTATGCCAAGTGTCCCTAATTACGGACAAAGCGATGGGTACCACATGCATAACATAGTCGTGTCTCATGGAGTCGGTTATGTTTATGTTTGAGTTGTTTGGCGTTGGGTTTTGTTGATTCATGGATGATATTGAATTGCGATGATATATTTTGTGATGATGTTGTGATGATGGGCTTTATGCCAAAAGCGATGATGGGCTTTATGCCAAAAGCGAAGATGGGCTTTAGCCAATTTGTGATGATTTGTTATATTGCTTATATTACTAGCATTATTTAATGTTGTTGGTTGATGTTGTTGTTTAAGACTACCGTGTTAATTAGTGATGTATTAGTTTGTGACGATTTCGTGGTGACGGAGGGTTATGTCTTTATTGCGACGTTTATGCCGATGAGGCTATGGTGATAAGGTGTAGATTATACACATTAGGATGACGAGTAAAGTAAGTGAGTTTTGATTATGTGTTGGAATTACAATTATTAATCTATAACCTTTATAATTCCGAAACTACATATATATATATATATATATATATATATATTTTATCATGCCTTTAATTATATGTTTTGGAGTATCTCACCCTTTACTTGTTTCGCCGTTACCTATATATTGGTAACATGCAGGTTATGAAGACGAAGTCTATAGCTGCTGTTAGTCGAGTCGGTGTCGCTCTGATACGTAGCACTCGGGGGGAATATTTATGTTGTCATTGTTGTTGTTCTTTTGTTGCTTTCCTTTTGTAAATAAGAATCATAAATGATAAAAACATGATTTTGTTGAGAAAGTTTAATAAAGGAGATGTGTTGATTTCTATGAATCAATTTATGTTTTCCTGCGATGCTATGTATCTGAGATTTATGTGTTAAAACAAACTGTTTAAAATGAGTTGTTTTTGAAAGTGTGACGCCTCAGTATTTACTTTATAAAATTTTAAATTACTCTGATTTTGTATATAAAACCTTGGGTAGATTTGGGGTGTTACAAAAACTACAAGTTATAGCTTCAAGTAGAATCAATTATGGAGATAAAATCAATTCTACATTTACCTAACCAAACATCTCAAAATCACCCAAAATTAATTCTACCCTTCTAGCATTGCTTTTGGCCCTTCCAAAAGCCAAACCAAATATGTACTTATTTATTTTTATTCTCTGTTAGAAATAGATAGAATTGGCTTGCGAGCCCTAGTTGACGGTATGTCTTAGTTTCTTGTTGTTTTTTGGGCTTCGACCCTCATTTTCACAAAAAAAATCGATTTAAGACAAGGGTACCAAAATTTAAGAAAAATGAAAATAGAAGGATGAAAATTAAAATTAAATTAAAAAATTAAAGATAAAAACATCAACTCGAGCAATTAAGAAATCCACTAGTTCACTAATCTGACCAATGAATCGGTTGAGTCACACCGTTCTTTACCGCATTAATTGCAATTGATCCAATGACCTTATAAGACTGCTATATCCTCTAGTTTAAGGTCTAACTGATCAGACCGACCAAAATGCTCCAGGTTTTAAAACACCGATTTAAACATTTATTTTTAGCATTGCAATAAAGGTGGACAAAAAACCAAAACTATATGAAATCAATCAAAGAAATATTTTTGGTTTTACATGGTTCAGATGGACAGACTCAAATACTAACAGTCAAAGCATTCAAAACCGTCCATTATATTATTTATGAATAATGCTTAATATTACGAAATGATCCTAAAGAATAACATCGACTAATTTTGAAATCTTGATACTGACTAATTTAAAAGGATAAATCCCAATGTCTATTAGCAGATGCTCCGTTTAAAAATAGAGCAATATCTGTGTGGATTGGCCTAATATAAAGATTCTTAGTTCCTACCAAAATCCAAACTCAAAACCTTATGAAAAACACACTCTGTGTGTGTTTGGATTGACTTCTAGAAGTTGCAGAATCAATTCTAGAGGTGTAGAATTGATTCTATTTAATTTTGAGGCGTTTGTTTTATCAAAATTAGTATTGATTCTGACTTCAGAATTGATTATACTTGAAGCTAGAATTTGTAGCTTCTCCCTCTAGAATTAATTCTGAATGATTTTTACACTGAAATTTATTATTCAACTCACTTTTACATTAGTGTATCCAAACATAAATCAATTATGCTAAACTCAATTCTATTAAATCAATTCTATCAAATTCAATTCTCTTAGAATTAATTTTATCCACCGTCAATCCAAATACACCATTATTACCAAAATCTAACTATTCTCTTAACTACCCCACCCAAATGAGAGTAGAACGCTGAGGTAGTACTACTTTTTTGACCACTAACATTGTCAGCATTACCTTATCCACATGCGACAATTATGAGAAATTTTCGTTGACTACTAAACTTAACAATAAATAAACATTAAAAATGTTCCAAAATAAATAAATAAAACAACCTTATTCCTATTTATTTACATTCCAACCCTCTTCATTCTCAACCATATTCTAACTAACCACAAACCCTTCTCTCAAATCCATTTCTTCCATTTTATTTTTTATTTTTCTTATTTTTACACCTTTCAATTCATTTTCAATTTCCCCAGTTAGGGTTTTTTTTTCTAAATTTTCAAATCATTTTTTCTCAATTATTCATGGCGTCCAGTTTTGACCGATGGGAAAAAGATCCATTCTTTAACGCCGCTGAAGAAGTTCAAGAATCTGCAGATAGGTACCAATTTATTTTCTTCAATTTCTCTTTCCAATTTGATTTTTTTTTTTTAATTTGTTATTTATTAGGTTTTGGAAAAATTAATTTTGATGTGGAATTAATATTTTTGTAAATATTTTATTTTTATTTTTAGTGTTGAATATTGAATTAAATCTTGTTATGCGTGTTGCTTCAAATTTATGGATATTGATTTGTGATTATTGTGTTTTTTGAAGGATGGAATCTACATTTAGGACATGGATTCATGCTACCAAAGATAATTCAAGCATGTGGAACCCTAATGAACTTAGAAGAGATTTACTTACTACTCTTGGCACTACTAAATGGCAGGTAAATTTTAATCCGGCAAAAAAAATAGGCGGATCGGTGTCTGTAGCTGTTTCTGACACCGATACCTGCTATTATGTTTAGTTTATCATTTTCTCAAATTATTATTGATGTCGACTGGTTAGTGTCGGTGTCATATCTGGTGTCTGTGGCTAAATGACCTTTCTTAATTATTGTGAAGTGCATTTGACAAATTTTATCATCATAAAAAACGGCGGTATGATTGTATTTTCTATTTGTTGTGAAACTAGTTAAATACTCGTGTATCCGCATGGGTTAAATTTTTTATGTATGGCACATTTGTACATGCTTTCTTTCTTGAATCTAATTGATTGTGTCTCGTGTCACTTTATGAAGTATTCCAATTGCTTTTGAACTTTAGAGAAATGTTTTTTTAACTAATTGTATTGTTTCTTTGTTGTAAAATGCAGTTAGAGGAATTTCAACGCGAAATTAAGTCAAGTTATAGTAAAAACTCTGGTAATGATGCAAGAACTAGGCATCGAGATTTTATCACTGCTATGGAGGATAAGATAAAGAAAGTCGAGGTTTCGTTAAATGAAGCCTTCCCTTTGGGTGGCAAGGCGTCTCGGCCGTGGGTGTGTTTGGATGAAGGAGAAAAAGACGAGCTTGCTATGTTTCTTTCAGGAATGCCAGTAGCTGAAAGCAACAATCAGCGATTATGTGATAAGGGTTCTGTCGTTAATTTGTCGAAGGATTTTCCTGTTTCAACTGGGCGTGGCGATGTTAAGGAGGAGGTATCACACGGGTTTCGTAGGGTGGCTAGTGCTAGTGCTGATATTGGTTATTGGAAAATTTCAGTTAACGACGATCCCCAGCAGTTGAGTTCCTCCAGTGGTTCTTCTGGTGGTGGTCCAATGCATAAGGTGCCAAGTTTATCGGGATTTTTTAGTTCTGTTGAGTCAATCTCGAAATTGAAGTGGCCGAAGAATGGTTATAGAAAACTGAAAACAGTGGATCATCATAAAGAAACCGATAGTGCACTAATTCCAATGGCTGAATTGAATAGGGTGAGCTGAGCCCTTAATCTGCTTTTGTTGATTTGTTCATTATGGAGACTTGTTTGGTTGACTTTTAATGCATTTGTTGAATTACTACTAATATATTGTAATTCTTTATTTTTCTTTTTATTGAAAAAAGGGAAACAATACCGGCCTTGAAAAAACTAAAAGTAGCTTTGATAGTTCGGATGAATGTTATGACAAGCAACTCTATGGATGGTTTGGCACTATTCAGAGACAGCTTCAAAGATCTCAATATCAAATGCAATACAGTCGGCTAGCACGACTAACTGTTTCCGTTGTTATTCTCCTTTGCTTGATTGGTAAGTTTTTGTTATAATTTATTTGCTCATATACATACATGCATGCATGCCTTGGAAAGAGAGAGCTTTCTCATCACATACTTGCAGTTATGTTTTAAAAAATGCTATATATTGTGGCTTATACAAATTGGTATCTCTGCAGTTTTAATTGCATTCCACAAGATGTAGAAGGAAGTAAAAGTAAGATTTATGATAACTGGCGGAAGCATTATGATCGGACAGGTTTTCGAGCATGTTTGGTTATACAATGTCTCATCCCGTTGTTCGTAGAATGTGAATTTTCCAAAGCTCCAAATAGTAGAATTGAGTCAGCACAGGGTGATAGGCCGCAGAAACAAACAAGCAATTTTATTCAAGTTCCTAAAACCTAGGTTAGTTTTCAATTTCTTAACCGATGTGATAACTATTTTAAAGTTTACCGCAACATTCCCTTTTTTGCTTAGTCAATTTCGTTTTTCCCCTGCCCGTTTCAAATTGTTCATGAAGAGCTATCTGTTGTACTAGCTTTGGAAAAGGGGATTGGCTTTTGAAATGTTGTAAACTTGTATATATCACCATACATGGCTTTTGCAGCTAGATTTGTGTACTTGTTCCAAAACTGTTAGTTTAGCATGTATAATTATAAATTGAAGATGATCTTTCATTATTCTTTCTATCGAGTTATTATCTGACTACTGAAAATGGTAATCCTAAAATTGAAATCCTTCTGTGATGAGAGATTGCGGCCAAGGTTTGCGTGTGAAATCCCATCTCATACAATTCTCCATAGATCACGGTAACTTGCAAATATCTGTGAATTCTTTTGGTGGGTGCCATGTGCATATCAGTAGGCATTTCCATGTATCTATCAATTAAACATACAACAAGCAATATCAGATCCGATTGCAAGCAGGTACCTAACACATCCCAGAATCTGCTTGTGCACATTAGCATAAACTTCGTCATTAGTTTCATTTTTGGCAAACTTGCATCCATACACAATTGGATTACAAGTCTTGCTGAAATTCTCCATGCCAAACCTTTGCAAGATATGTTTGGAATATTTATGTTGGTGAATGAAGATTCCATAATCATCATATTTTACTTCAATGTCAAGATAGAACCTCATTCCAGCCAAATTAGTAATAGAAACACTTTCTCCGTAGATTGCTTGAAACTGATAAGCATGTGTTCATCAAAATTGAAATACATGTCATCCATTTCTCCACAAATCTCACCATGTAGGAATGCACTTTTGACTGAAATACACATTATCCCTTACTAGCAGCCTTAGACAATATGGTTTTGATTGTCTCACCTAGCCACATGATCAAAGATCTTTGTAGTCAACTTCATACTGTTGAGAGTACCCTTTCGTCATCACTCTTGCTTTTTACTTTTCAACTTTTCCATTTTTATTTTACTTTATTATATCCATTTGACTCAAATCTTCTTTGCTCTATGTGGAAGCACTGCCAATTCCTAATTATTGTTACACTCTATGGCTTTCATCTCCAGATCAATGGTCTTCCTTCACACCTCTTTCTTTACAAGTTCCTCAGAAGTGATTCGATCCTCATTGGTACTTAATATAGTTAGATTATGCAAGTCATTATCTTCAATTTGTTCTTCACCAGTAAGATAATCATAGGGATAGATATACCTTCTTATGTCTCTTGGTGGTGACTCATTATCTTTTTTACTGTCATTTGAATGATTTGAATATATTCCAAACTTTGTGCATGACTTTGATTCATAATAAAAAGATCATACAACTTATAAGCCTTTGATTCATAACTCACATCCAACATGATACATCTTATGCTTTTTCCATCCAATTTCTTCCTGGTGTGCAATATTTACATGTGTTATGCAAAGAAATACCCCTGAAGTGATGCACAAAGGGCTTGATTTCACTTCAAGCCTCCTAAGGTGTGACATCTTTGGCAAAAAAGGTGGAACTTTTTTTCAACATATAGACAAACTATTTTACTACATCAAGCCAAAACACCTTTGGAAATTTTCTCCCATTTAGCTTGCTCGTAACCATGTCCATATTCACTTTTCTCCCATTAAATGGAGTGGAAGTGAATTCACTTTTTCTATTAGTTCTTAAGCATTTGATGTCATACGTGGACTTCCTTTTCAATAAGGTCTTAAACTCTTTGAAAGATTCAAATGCATCACACTTTTTCTATTAGTTTATAGTAGTATTATTTTTGAGGCATGATCCTTGGACAGTTTGGTCAAGACTTCCTTTGATGATAACATTCTATAACTCAGGTGGAGAATTAAGATATCATTAAGATGTTTTTGCTGATCTTAGGCTTAAACTACCCTTCTCATAGGGCTTACAAATTGTTTTCTAGTCTACTCTTCATATTTTCCTAGTCATTATATTCCCGCTCTAGGTAAAGTTTCTGAACCAAGTGCCCAGTTGTGTTAGAACCTTCTTTGGCCATTGGTATATGTGGAACGACAAAACTGTCATTCCATGCATAATTGTTTTAACTAAATGGACTTTTCTCATTATATTTAGGAGGGAAACCTTCCAATTTTCTAGCTTAATGCATGATATTATCTTCTATAGGTGCTTACCTTAGAGTAGAGAAACCTAGGCAAGAATTATGGATATGGATGCTATGTTCCATAGGCAGAAAATCAACATGTCATATTGTTGTGGCGGTATTAAGCGGAAAACAAAGAGTTGGTATTTGTTTTTACCGGGTGATATATACCGGTTAGGTTATATCGTATCGTGTCCACATAGATTGGTTATTGATTCGTCGTTCGAAAATTCTTTCGTTAATGAGTTTGAGATTAAATGATTTGTAAAAAAAAAGACAAAAAGTAAATGAATAAAAAGTATAAAGGATAGACAGCTTGTTCGAAACGAATGCACACTACCAGTCACAGACTTAAATATACCTTCCATGTCATACTCAGCCTACGATACTCGTCCGTGTCTTCACATACCTCTCACAACCTAAGTTATTTCTAACCCAAATTGAGAATCCCCGCAAATCACCTCGATAACCATGTATGGACTATCTCAACAACATAAAAGTCAACCGCGCCACTCGTAACGACTATCTCTAGCTCGAAACAACCAACATAAAGGCATTAAGATCAGATACTCTAAGTAAATGTCAGTTCTAAACCCATTTCTAGCATTCAGAAACTAACAAATAATCATCCTAGGTAAGAATCTAAACAACATATATCTAGCAAAGCTTAAATCCCTAACATAGAGTAAAAACCTAAGACAATCACCAACACAGATTCGTAAAGTAAATTTTTTACAACGTCAAGGAAGATAAATATACATGAGTTCAAGGTAAATATACATACAAACCCAACAAATAGAGAAATACAAAGAGAACAGAAGAAATAAATCACTCATTTACACCAGTTTGTCAACACCTATCAAAGAGCAATCCACCTCCAATCATCCATGAGCAAGAGCCTAGTGTTGTTTTCTAAGCTATACTACCAAAAATAGAGGTTGATGGAAATGAGGATCAAAATTCACCCCAAAATCATAACCTAATATCTGATTTGAAATGAATTTATAAAACAAAATCCTGCAGATCGCGCTAAGCTCGCTAGTCGCGCTAAGCGTCATCTACTTTATTACTTAAACTGCCTTAGCGCGCTAAGCGGACTCAAAACCGCGCTAAGCGTGGGCTTGACTAATTACAATAAGCATAGAGCACATAAGCATAGAGCACATGTGTGGGTATTTGTATGTTCCGTATTTAATTTCGCATGTTCTATATTACCATTATGAACATCTAAAGCGTGGGCTTGACTAATTACAATCGAATTTAACATTGTCACCCCCAAAATTATACATGCCACCCTGCTTTTTTTTAATCCAATTTTACTTCTAATGAGATACAAAGAATTATTGGACAAAATTTCTAGTAGGAGGGTTGGAATTTTCCGTACCAATTAAAATTTATGGTACATTTATGTGGCCTAGAATGCATTGTCGTCTTTATAAATAGGAGTCTTAGGATTATTGGATCACATATCTCAACAAAATACCTCTTACTCAATTTCTGATTAAGGCAAAAATATACTACAACAACGAATAATCTCTTGTTGAATTCAAGCTTCCAAATGGCTCCGAATCCTTTGCCACCTTGAAAGAAACGTTAAATGATTTGCTGCTTGATTTTTATAACAGAAGGGAGACAAAGGTCGAGTTTCGGGATCATTATATTGGTACATATGGTTGGGTGGAATACAACCTAATCGAGTTGAAGAATGATGAAGATGTGGAGGACATGTGGAAGTTTTTTTACCGTTGGATAACTAAAGGTTCGATCGAATTAGATGCGTAAAGATCTAGCGAACATAATGTGTTAATCTTGATGGTTGTTTTATATGTTACTTTCATAGGGTAAATGATGGGTTTGGAATGTAATTGAATTTGGTTGAACATTTTGGTCTTGGGTCATGCTCAGTCTCACCCTTTAGTGCACTAAAAGAGACTTATATCCCTACATTGAATAGTATAAATAAGTGATTTAGATAATTTCTCTGATCCAAACACAAAACTTGTCATTGAAACTAAATTGATACATCATATGTTTCTCTAGGAATTTAGCACCTACCTTCACATCTACTCTTGTGTATCTGGTTGCTTAATTTGAGCCACAACTATAGTTGACTTCTTCATCCTTAAGCTATGTAGATAATGTTAGAATTTTAGGTACAAATGTAACATTTAAGGTGTTAGTATCATTATTTTAATTAGTCAAGACTTAAAGGAGTTTAATTTATATAATATTAAGTTTGTGGCTAAAATCATAAATGTCATAAAATGTCATGTTATTGTGTAGATACCATAAGTCGATATCTAATTTGATTAGGGACCAAATTAGAATATTGAATTCTAAGAAATAACCTTAAGATTATTTATAGGGGTTATGATCTCCATTTGTAGACAACACAAAATGGCTTATCAAAAATTCTTTCTTCATCCTCATCAGAGGAGAATCAAAGAGTCACTCTATAAATTAGAAGATCAAATGCAAACCTTTAGTGTTTCTCAATGGCAAATTTAAGTACATTTCTGCTTTTATTCTCATAATTATATTCGGTATGAAATTTAAGAGACTTATTAGGGTTCTGTTCTTGATTTCTATATTGATATAAATTATAAGGTTTATGCACATAATTTAACAAGTGGTATCAGAGCTACACATATGTGATTCAGTTTGATTTTAAGATTATTTAGGATCTCCTTAATCTTTCAATTATATAAATCGATATTTTTCAGGGTTGTTGATCACATGAGTTTTTTTTTTATTTCATTTTTCAAATTGAGGTTTTAAAATTGAAAATTTTCTTCCATATTTTCTAAGGTTTATGTGTTTTTATTAATGCTAGTAGTTTTAATGGATAAGATTGAAATCTGTTGTCCGTTTTCAACACGATCTATTTTTTTGCAATACAACTTTTCGATCTTTCTCTGTTCACGCTATATGAATCATACGAATTTTTTTTTCTTTTCCTGTTTTTGGTATATGTTAATATAATTAATATGTTGGAAATGCTATTCTAACTAAAAAATTAAGAACTGCATATTAAGTTTAATTGGTGAATTTTCACCACATCAGTCACGCAGGTCTATACTAGATATTTGTGTTTTTTTTGTTAACGATAAACTTACAAACCATACAAAATCTTTTAGCATTTTTTATACAATTGTTTTTGATATAATACCATAAAGTTAAACATGCTTAGTGATAATTTTTGGTTTAATAGCGATGTGTTTATTATTATTACTATTAAAATATTGATTTCTTTTCTTTTAAAAATAATAATAATATATTGTTAGTAATTTTGCTACATACATTATGTTCAAATATTGGTTAGGGATTATATTTTTATATAGTAATTTAATTTTTTGAGCGAGTAATTAAAATGAAAAAGTCGCTAAAGTGATATTTTTTTAGAAATTGTTTATGAAAAATGTTAAATAATTTTTTAATTGTGTGTATGTCTGTCCATGCGAGTATCAATTGACTCAAATAACAGTTGGTGGTTGGCCGATTTTCATACGCGTCTGTCTTGATAAACATGTGATAATTATAAGGTCTTACATTTAATTAATAAATCAATCAAAAGAGAGATTTATATTCGACATATTTTTATTATCAATGTTTGATCGTTACAACAAGAGTATCACTAGCAACAAGAGACGGGTTATGTTTTTATTTGAACAAAATGATAATTCAGTTTTTTTTTTATGTGAGTAGATTTAAAATATTTTATTTTGTTCTTGTTTTTAAGCTATAATTGTATCAATATCTGCTAAGTTGAATCCGATCACGATCTTTAATGCGACATATTTCAAGGATTGGAAAGAGAACATAGAGATTGTTCTTGACTGAATGGATCTTGACCTTGCATTAAGAAAGGAACAACTTGCTTCTCGCTTCAATCGTATGTGCCTCATGAACATTAAGCGCGATATTCCTGGGGTATTTAGGGGTACTATATCGGAAGATATAATTAATGCCAAAGATTTCCTTGCTAAGATTGAAAACCGCTTTAAGAAAAGCGATAAGGCGGAAACAAGTACTCTCCTTCAGAACTTGATTTCCATGAAGTATCCAGGCAAAGAAAATATAAGGGAATACATTATGAGCATGTCAAACATTGTTTCAAAACTTAAGACACTATTACTTGAGTTGTCTGAAGACTTGCTCATTCATTTAGTATTACAGTCTTTTCCTTCATAGTATGATTAGTTTAAAATATCTTATAATTTTCAAAATAAGAAATAGTCTCTTAATAAGCTCATTTCATTTTGTGTGCATGAAGAGGAAAACATGAAACAAAATAAGACTGAAAATGCTCATTTTATTAGCACCTTTAAAGACAAGGGCAAAAGAAAGACAATTTATGAGCCCAAGAATATAGCTGCAAATGTTCTAGCACAAAAAAAGCAAAAATAGGATGATAATTGTTTCTTTTGCAAAACATATGGACATGTGAAGAAGAAATGTCCTAAATATCACGCTTAGAATGTAAAGAAAGGTAGATTTCTTACTTTGGTATGTTCCAAGGTCAATTTAGCTTCAGCACCTAGAACCACTTGGTGGTTAAAATCATGTGCAACACTAATATTAGTGTTTCAATGCAGGATTGCCAGAACTTTCGAAAGCCAAATGATGTTGAAAGATACATCTATGTTGGAGATGGGAAGTCGATGGAGGTGGAAGTTGTAGGGAATTTTAGATTATTATTATTATTATGCACTTGATTATTTGAATTTACAAGACATATTTATTGTTCCGTCATTTAGACGGTATTTAATTTCATTTTCTTATTTAGACAAATCTCGTTATTTGTGTTCATTTGGGAATAATATGTTTAAATTTTCTTTTAATTCAAATATTGTTGGAACTGGTCACTTATGAGTCTTGGCAATCTATATTTGCTTGACACAATAGCTTCATATGGTGAATTCTTGAATGTGGAATCGTCCCACAGTTCACCATGCCAGGATCAACAAAAATTATCTAACCGAACTAAAGCATATTTAACTTTATATGTAACATTCCACACGCTCCACTACCTCGGCCATGGAAGTGTCAAGTCTATTGGCAAATTATTCATTAAAGTGTATGACCTTCAAACCATTATGAAAAGCTCCTACAAATATTTCTTGGTTCGAGTGGAAGACCTTGATAGTTGCCTCATTGAACTTGGTGAGATACTCCCGTAAGGATTATGAAGGGCTATAGTAGATGTTAAATAGGCTAGTGGTCGACATCCTCTCATGTTTACTCGATGATAATTAGTGGACCAACTTTTTTTCTAGGTCATTATCGATGGTGACAAATCGATGTGACTGTCTTATGTAGCACTTCAGTGCGACGTCCCTGAAGGTGTTGGAGAGAATCTTGCATTTTTGAGAATTTGAGGCGCCGATAATTGCCATATGTGTGTTAATGGAGGCAGCACGCTCTTAGGAATATCTTTTTACATTGAATTTTACATGTAAAGGTGGCTTGAAAATTTCTACTATGGCCCCCCTAAAATATCGTTAGAGAGAGGTTAGGGATCCAAAACTCTTGTCTCCTTAGTAGGTTTGGTCTTCTATCGATGCTGTTAGAGGTTAATGACATTGTCCTCCAAAGTTTGGTGTTACGACACAAATCATAAATAGAAACGCGCATCAGTGTTGCGACCTCATGGCGGATGCCAGATGAAGTCGTTGCTGACCTATTCACCATGTTGGAAAGGATTGAAGAGACGCGCAACAAGTTGATATTCAATTATGAAGGTAGGCCAATTCAGTTTTACTAGGGTCCCATGGTGGACAAAAGTTGTACTTACTAGAAAAGTACAATGAGGATAAACCCTTATTGTGTAGGGATTTCAGTGGTGTTTAAGATATTTATTTGTATTTATGGTTATCTCACCTGAGGTTATGGGAAGCCACATGTATGATTTTTTGGGTGAAATATTGGATATCTCCTCTAATTCCAATTATGAGATATGTATGAAAGACTCATTGGGCCTGGGTCAATGAGTCATGGGAGAATTCCCAGTCTCTATCCTCAAATAACACGGATAAGTGGGGGGAGATTGGTTTTTCGTTGGATTAGGGAGAGACATTTTTCCTCCATTGACACTCTATAGCTTATGCACATCATTATCAAGGTTCATTATGCAAACGAGGATATAAAAGATGATCGAGTGACCAAAGCCCATTTCGAGCAACTAGACGCTTGCCTAGGCCAAACCCAAACGGGCGACCTATCACATCTCTTAGGCCTAATACAATTTTACTTTCTACACTATCCCTTCTAGAACCTAATACAATTATTTCAATAAAATATTAATAATAAGTATTAAGATTTTCTTATTATATTTTTAAATGGAAAAAATAATATATTAGAAAAAGGGAATAATCTTACTAGAAAGTACAATAAGATAAAGATTAAAAAATACAAGAACTACTTAAATTATAGAATAACAGTGAAACAACATAAGATACAAAAAATCCCAAACACTAAAAAAGAAATAACAAAACAACCCAAATATCAAACTTAAAAAACTAAAACAACATCTCAACAAGGGAACACACTAGATTCCACACCATCAGAACTACCACCAACAAATCAGAGACTCCCAAGAGAAGTACCAAGGCCACAAGCTGGTCCATGAACCAAGATAAAAAATCTCAATCCGCTATTGGCTAAGACATGAGATATTATTCTTAACCCAATCATATAAAGTGCGTGAGTTTTACCATTTATCTACCTATAAATCTTTTTCAAGGCAGAAAAATACTTTTGTCCTTCACTTTTTTTATGTTTGTCGAAGATTAAAAAAAAAAAAATCCTTATGAGAAATCCAAATAGACTACATAACTACATATCAAATCATAGTATTTTAACTCCACCTCTTCGACCTACCACCTAAATAGAGAAAAAACTAAAAGAGATACCTAGTTTCACTAGAGAGAACCACCTACCAAGCCATCAATTTAATATTATCACATATAATTAACTATACCATCAATTACACTAGCTTAATTAGATTAAGTGATGATTGTACATCAATCTGATTTCCTCCATTTGCTTCCAAGAATTCTTTATAGGTCATTCCAATGTAATTTTGTGGATTTTCATCATCAACAAATTTTGCATCCGGGACAATGAATTTATCCAACGAAGGTCCATGAAGGATAACAATAGAGATTCTTTGCACTTTGTTGTTATTAACAATAACTCGATGGACATGACTTTTATATTTCCCATTAGTTAAGATCTACAATCAAATGAATAGTTAGTGAGAATTGGGTAAAATTATTCAAAATACTTGAGTTAATGACAAAGGGACACAACATGAATATTTTGTCATCAATAATGTTGGCATATACATAATAGTATTTGACCTTTATTTATACACTTGCTATTAAAAAATAGAATGAATTTAACATTTTTAACCCTTCATTGATCAACATTGCTTGCACACATGTTTGAAATTTGTGAAAAAAAAGTAAAAGGTATGTAGAAGTAAATAAAATAATTTCTCACATATCATATGAGTATCATACACATGTCAGACATTGATTCAAAATGTGTAAAAAAGGGGATTGTCTACCTAAGTTTTTCGATAATATCATACACGTGTTATACAAGTTTGGATACTTACCTATGTCATAATTCTAATTCTAAAGATGTTTGTCCTCATTATCATTTTCTATAATTGATAATACATGCACTTTAGTATCTATTATTGATTTGTTTATTATTAGATGATGCTATTGATTTTGTGAGTAGTTTGTCATATCCAAAGTTTTCAATATATAGCTTGGAAAGTGAAATTAATTTCAATAAATTACCTCCAGATGATCACCAAGTTGAATGAGTATAGCATGATGAGGAATATAAACATTAATCCATTTTCCTTTATGTGATAGAATTTGAAGACCCCCATTTACATCTTGCATTAGGGTGATCACAAAACCAGGATCAGTGTGGTTTGGGAGACCAATATCACTCTTCGACTTATAAATAGGTGGATAAAGATTCATGGCCATTACATCAAACCCTAACTTCATGTGGAAGGCCTTCTCTTTTCATCAAACCCTAAGTTTTGTGACATGGCCCTTGTTAATCCAACTACAATCTTTCTCATTTCATGGTTATATTCTTCTGTAATTTTGCTGATGAACAAAATGACCAAAAATATAGTGAATTTAAATTATAAAATATAAAATTGCTCATTAAATTAAATATTATATATACCTGAGACTTGTATGATTAGAAGGAGTTCGATCCGTAGGATATGCAATAACTTTAAGATATTCTCTATTTTCTCCATCATTAGCTTTTAGTGCCCATCGAACATTATCTGATGGACTATTTTTATAGTAGATATTTCTCTCTTCGACCGTTGTTGGATCAAAATAATCAGAAATTCCATTTAAAACACCTTTTAATATATCATCTGACATAGTATGGTTTACCAGTTGCACAATGAAGCAAAATATTATATTTGAAAAACACTAATATCAAGTTTCTTTTCTTAAGATGATGATGATGATGATGATGATGATGATGATGATGATGATGATGATAATAATAATAATAATAATAATAATAATAATAATAATAATAATAATAATAAATATTTATTGTGATGTCTAATATATATTATGGTTATACTGTATTTTATACACAGATAAGTAAATAAAGTATTTTATGAAAAAAAATTAGGAAAAGTTCAATGCCTTCCTAAGTGAGAGTTTTCTTTAGATTGTTGCTGGATAATAGATTGGTGGTTAGGTTTAATATCAAGAGATGAGGGATTTCTTTGGCTGTATATGGGGTAGGGTGTGTTTTGTGTTAGGGTAAAAAAAATCATTGTTTGATCTTTGTGATATAATATTCACTATTTGGTATAGGATGTTTAAGTAGGTAGGCAGGTCGATGCCTATTCTGAAATTGAGTTTGTCAGTGTTTGAGACTTTTTAGAGATTAGGTGGGGTATAAGAGATTAAACTTGGATTAGCTTCGATGAGACATGTAGTGGTCTGAACTATTTAAAACACGCATAATAAATTAAATTATATTTTATAAGGAAATTTGTCTATTAATTATTAGCGATTATTTGTCTTTTTGAAAGTGGGTTCACACGCTTCTTGAAACAGGGAGCAAGACCCGTTCTTGTGCTTATGCTTATAAAAAACTATTCTTCGATCGACTGCATCTTCGATTCAATTGGTATTCCCTCCACCTTTCACCAACCAACTTCTTTGTAGGATTCTCTACTTAGTTGTATCTCTTTTTATTTGTTTAGTCTTATGTTTGGGCATGGTTGGGGAGTTGGTTGTTGGTCTATTGTAGTTTTTGACATTCGTCTATATGTTCTATAGTCTTTGGAGTATTTCCGATAATATATATATGGTCTTTGAAGTATTTTCAATAATATATATACTCTCTCTAACAATTTATATGTAAATTTGATTTTTGTAAATATATTTGACAATTAATATATGCAGTTTATATATGAACTAATACATTAAATATTAAATGAAAAAGAAATCAAATATCTCATCCAAATAATTAGAAATCTACTAACAATAGGTATCTGACCTAACACTATTTCGCAAAATTTACTTTTAAAACAAAAGTAATGTTAGACATTTATTATATAGATGAGCTCGACCAAGAGTTTAATTTACATAGAAGAAACCATATTCTTTACATGCATGAGCAAGGAGTTCAAGAGCAATAGATCTTTGATCAGTGTCATGTTAATAACATAGAGTAATCAATTGTGGGTATTTCTTCATCAGAAGCCGGATAATTATCATTATGTTGGTGATCTCCCAATAAAAACGATGTTGTTTCCACCATTATAAATATTAAGAGAGCAATAAAACTCTATTCTTTATATGTAAGCTAAATGTGCAATATCAACTGTGTTATATCATTTATATATAGTTGTGTGTCAAAATACAAAAGTTTATAAGCATTAAAAAGTAGTTTAGGTAAGAAATTTAACCGTTCTCTAAAAGTATATATACATTTATTTTTATCCTTGATTTTATGAATTTTGTCTTTATTTTTATTAATTTTGTCTTTGATTTTATTTAAAATCGTCTCTGATAGTGTATATATTTCAATTTTTATTTCTAATTTTATTAATTTTGTCTTTGATTTTATTAATTTTGTCTCTGACTTTATTTAAAAATCTATTATTAAATTGAAAAAAATATTTAAAAATTAGAAGTTGAGCCCAGACACATGCCCAAACTAACTGGATGGTAGACCCGTCATTGCACCCCATATTTTCTTATGAATTACGTATAATTTAATAAATAACCAACTGAAATAGACACACATGGTTGCACCTTCTTTTCACACCAGTTATGATAGAAAAATTTACTTTGTACCCGTATAATTAGATTTGTACCTCTATAGTTTTTTTAAAATGCCAATTTTACTCTTCAATATTTTTAATCAATTTATCATTTTTTTAAAGAGTTTTAGCAACGGTTCAAAACCGTAGCCAAAACTATTTTTTAAAAAAAAATCATACCGGAACACATTTTAAAAGTGTTTCAGTTGGGTGTATTATCGTAACACCTTTGAAAGTGTTCCGGTTTAAAAAATTTCTAAAAGAGTTTTAGCAACAGTTAAAAACCGTAGCCAAAAATGTTTTTTAAAAAATTATCATACCAGAACACTTTTTGAAAGTGTTCAAGTTGGGTGTATTATTAAGCTACCGTAACACTTTTTGAAAGTGTTCCGATTTAAAACATTCCTAAAAGAGTTTTAGCAATGATTCAAAATCGTAGTCAAAAATATTTTTTTTTTTTAAATTATTATACTAGAACACTTTTAAAACAAAATTATCATACCGGAACACTTTTTGAAAATGTTTCAATTGCAGTATTATAAGATTTCTACTTGAATTTTAGCAACGGTTTAAATTCGTGGCCTAAAGAAACGAAATTATTTTTTTTTAAAATTATCATACCGAAACAAGTGTTTCGAAAAACATGTGTAAGGATGCAAAATTTAATTTTTTAATAAATAATAAAAAATTAAATGATAAAATAGTTTAAAATATTAAAGGGTAAAATTGACTTTTTTTTTTAAAAATCGTAGATGTATAAGTTTAATCGTAGGGATAAGAAGTAATTATTCGTTAAGATATTATGATATCAGTGGATATGTGTCCATAAACCATTAATGAGCTTAGGTTTCCAACAATAAGATATTGATATTAGTGGATATGGGTCCATAAACCATTAATGAGCTTTGCTTTCCAACAAACAAATGTTATTGCTAAGAGAATGATATATGGACACCAAAAGTTGATCCTGGAAGCGAACACTCAACGCCGTGTATATATATATATATATATATAAATAATTTTTGCCTTTGATTTGAAAAGTGGAGAGTAAATTGATAATAAAAAAATTGAAACCGTATTTTTTACATACGGTGTGGGTGTTGGTTGCATTTGGATGTCAAAATAACTTTTCTATATTGCTAATACTATTCATTCACATCTCAGCCAAAAAACACTACTCATATCCATTCATTCACTCACATCTGAGTCTTTTTGAGTCTACCACATGCCATTGAGTCTTACTTGAATTTCCTGCTATACCTCAATTTTCATAGCTGTTAATCTTTTTCAAAATTCAGATATTAGATACGACTTGCTTAACAAAATCAAAACAAGATTGCTGCAGTTGCACGAGATACCAGATATTAGTAGGAAGAGTCCAGTTGTGTGGGATACAATTTGTAAACCTAAGCAGTATGAAGGCTTGGATATAATTGGTCTCAATCTATGGAATAAAGTAACTATGTTGAAGCTGTTGTGGAACATTAGTGGTAAATCCGATAGCCTATGGATTAAATGGATTCATGCGTATTACTTGAGAAAGGACGATTTGATGGATGTTGCTATTAAGAATCATAATTCGTAGATCATGAAAAATATTCTTAAACAACGTGAAACCTTGGGAGATTTCAAACTCACTTGGATGGGATTGCAGCCCAACAATAAAATTTGTATGAGGGAAATGTATCAAAGACTTTGTAATGACACCCCAAGGTTCATTAGTATGGTCTGTTTTGTGACAACCCTGTGAGACCCAAAGCATTTATGACATTGTGGCTAGCTTGCCATGGGAGGTTAGCTACAAAATCTAGATTAAAGAATTCTGGCATGATAGATGATAATTGTTGTTGTTTTTGTAAAGAGGAGGTGATAAGTGTTAAAATATAGTTATTTTGTATATATATTTTGTGGCACTTATTTGTTCTTTTGTTGATATTTGGTTGAATAATCCCGACTTTTTATTGTAAATACGTTTTATTGAGTTTTGTGTACATATTGTACCGTTTGATTAGTTTTGTGTATATTTTGTAGATATTTGTTGCATTATTGGAGCATTAAGAATAAAGTCCAAATGGAGCTCCAAGACGCATTTTTGATCGAATAAAGGAATAAGGCTTGAAGGTGGAAGCAATTGGAAGCCACAAGAAAAGCAACAAAAGTTGCTGCCTGGGTAATTTCGCCACACGAGGGCCTTGCGTCGTCGGGCGACAGTCCTGTTAGAGGAAGATGAGCTTCGTTACTTATTTCACTGCCTGGGCGCTAGGCGAGGAAAAGAGAATTTCACCGGGCGAAGGTAGATATTTGTACAGGATGAGGACATGGCTTAATTTGGGCCAAGTTAAATGAAGATTCGTCGGGCGATGCTTTTAGTTCGCCGGGTGACTGTGCGGAACCAGATTTTCTTTATACTTTCATTTCATTTTTTGGAGTATGGTTTTGGGGTGTGAAGTTCTTGCTCCCAATTCCATCACCCATATAATTTTTGATAGATTAACTTAGAAAACAACACTAAGGTCTTGCTCACGGATGATTGGAGGTGGATTGCTTTTCGATAGGTGCTGACAAACCGGTGTAAATGGGTAGTTTATCTCCTCTTTTCTCTTTGTATTTCTCTATTTTGTTGGTTGTGTATGTATAGTTACTATGAAATTATGTATATTTATCGCCTATGGCGTTGTATAAAGTCTGCTTTATGAATCTGTGTTGGTAATTGTCTTAGGTTTTTACTCTATGTTTGGAATTTGAGCTTTGCTAGAGATAGATTGCTTAAATCTTACCTAAGATGATTATCTGTTAGTTTCTGAATGCTAGAAATGGGTTTAGAGCTGACATTTACTTAGAGTATCTGATCTTAATGCCTATGCGTTGGTGAAGTATGCCACAGATGGTTATGGAGGTAACGCAGTTGACTTCTGGTTGTTGAGATAGGCCAAACATGGCTATTGAGGTGATTCGGGAGGATTCTCAATTTGGGTTAGAAATAGCTTAGGTTGTGAGAGGTATGTGATAACACGGACGAGTATCGTAGGCCGAGTATGTCATGAGTGGTAGATTTAAGTCTGTGATGGGTAGTGTGCATTCGTTCCGGACAAGTTGTTTATCCTTTATACTTTTTGTTCATTTACTTTTTGTCTTTTATTTTCAACTCATTTAATCCCAAACTCATTAATGGTAGAATTGTCGAACGACGAATCAATAACCAATCTCTGTGGACACGATACAATATAACTTAACCAGTATATATCACCCGGTAAAAATAAATACCAACTCTTTGCTTTCCTGCTATACCGCCGCAACATGAGGAAACTCTGAATCATTTACTATTTAGGTGTATTGAGCTAAACACGATATGCTCCAAAATTCTTGATTGGATGCAAATCAAGAGAAAACCTAAAAAATAGAATGAGGAACTATAGTGGATAATTGCATCCACCCATAGCAAGAGCAAAAAAGCAAGACTCCTAAAGTTGGTTGTGGCTGGAACAACTTATGGTGTGTGGAAATATCGTAACGATATTTTTTATGGTAATAGTGTGGATAATACAAATGTAGTTGACACAATAGTAGAAAATATAATCTATAGATGTTGGAATAATAAGAAAATAAGGGATTGCATTGTTAATCTACTGATGTTGTAGTCAATTTAATTTCCTTGTGTCTTTTAAGTGGGTGGGATCCAAGTGATCGCCTTGTACCTTCATATATTTTTTGAATTAATACAAAAGTCTCTATTTATTAAAAAAACAAATATATAAATTTTTGAGTTAATGCTAATACACCCCCCCTTATGATACGAGAAATTATCTTGCCACCCCCACGTTATACATGTCACCCCCTTATCCTATAAAAAGATCAAAATGTTCAAACCAATTTCATTTACCATATTTTTTAATATCTACGGAGAGCACCGAATTTTTCAATTTTTTTGACAATACCGAAAATTTCGAAGGCGTACTAGAAATTTGGCAAAACAAGTAAGAATTTACGGTATTTTTGTGAAATTTCCGGTATTTTCATACAGAAATTTCAAATTTTATGGAATTATCATTTACCAATAATACCCGAAATTTTGAAATTTCTTGTATTTCATTTTTTTCAAAATACAGCAAATTTCAAAATTTCCGATATTTTATATTTTTCTTATATTACTGTGAGACGGTTCTATTGCTGGACAAATCACCGATAGAGTTGATGCTGAGGCTCGAGTTATTGACGAGGCGCATGCCTTAGAGCTACGTGGTGGACACCGTCCTCTGAACGGTTATCACCGGAAACTGATAGTTGAGCAGCAGGCAGAGACGAGGTTCCGCACACCCCGCCTTCGGACTGCTAGAGCATTCATTATTGTTGAGGAGGTGTAGTCACCTGCGCAGAAGGTACATTCTCCAGTTGTGGAGGTTTAGACTCCTGTTTCTACTATGGAGCTGGTAGTTGAGGAGCCAGTGGTTGACGAGCCTGTGTTGCATGAGGATGTTGCCAAGCTAGTTGATTTGGTGTCCCCACTGATCCAAACACCACGACTCGTGCATCTATAGAGCCATCAGTACGCACTGATGGAGGTTTCCTTGGAGGATCTTCCAATAGATCTCTGCTGATAAGATATGCAGACCATGTCACTTATAGGATATGGTAGGACAATGTATGTATTCTTGATTTTTTTTAAATACATAATTTTTATTTTTATTATGAGATTCGATGTATACTAATTTGTTTTAATTGTATTATTTGTTACAGGAGCATCCGGTGTTGAAGGTCGCTTCTCATGGTTTGAAGTGGAAGAACTTGCCCGAGAGTCCTATGCCTGAGGAGGTGAAGAGGATAGTTGAAGATTTCCATCTTCTGGAATTTACTGGATGCTCTTTGACTATGTTGGACGCCTCCCTATTATCTACTTTTGTTGAGAGATGGCACATGGAAACATTTTCCTTCCATCTTCCATTTGGGGAGATGACAGTAACTTTGGATGACGTGGATGCCCTCTTTCATATTCCAATTACTGGTACATTTTTTACACTAGTTTATAGGGACCAGGTTACGAACCTGCCTGAAGTTTATATTGATGTTCGATACTTGTTTCTGTTCAACGCCCTTGACACTCTATGTTGGGCTTGGTAAGTAGTGGTCTTGACGATGTTGTACACGGTACTTGAGGTTGCATCTCGTCGTGACACCAGGAAGCTTGTTGGTTACCTCTACTTGTTACATGTATATTATAAGTTATTTTATGGTTTTTATTAATTATGTGGGTGTATTTATTTGATGGTTTTTATTTATGCAATGTTGGATATATGAGCACTTCCCTCAAATCTGTGAGCGGAAGATCCAGCGTGTTCTGGCTACTGACCTATATGCAAAGAAATTGAAGGCCAAACAGGACATTCCAAGAGGTTTGATGGAGTACAAGAGAAGTCTGAATGCTCTGACCTTGGATGATGTCGTTTGGACACCGTATACATCTCACCGCCCTCATCATCCTTTTGAGATATCTAATTTATATTCAGGGTATGCTAGATGGGAGAGCCATGTGGCTAAACACTTGTCTGAGAGGTGTTTATGCCAGTACGGTTATATACAGGGCATCCCACATCTGGTTCTAGAGGCTCCAAATGGTGGCATTGATCGATGGTTTCAGACTCACATCCTCAACTCTCCTGTGAGATGATTGATACAACCGTTAAGGTTCAATAGTCTGGGCAGTGCGATGATGGATACTTGGAGTGGTTCCACAGTGTGTCACACCCTCGAGTCATACCACCTACTGCAAGATCTGATGTTCCGAGGCCTTCAAGTACCAGGGATTCTTCCGAGCCACCACCACCACCTCCACCTCCTGCAAGTGACAATGATAACTGCCTACAGTTCATCATCGTTTAGTTGGATAACCTAATGGGGTTGGTGAACCGTATAGTGATGTTTATACTGATTTAGCTAGTTTGGCCGATGTTGCCCATGGAGGGCCTATGTAGATTTATTGTTTTAATGATCGTATTATATGTATATTTTGTGACAAACAAACACCTTTTTTATTGCATAATCTTTTTGCGAGTACATGTTTTGATTCGATAAAGAAAATAAAATAACAGGAATAACAAATATCAGATGACTAACAAGAAACATAAACAATACTCTGAAACATGAAAACCAAGACGCTACCAGATGACTTTGGATGGCTCAGCATTTTCATTATATCA
This sequence comes from Vicia sativa, assembly GCA_021764765.1. NCBI lineage: Eukaryota > Viridiplantae > Streptophyta > Magnoliopsida > Fabales > Fabaceae > Vicia > Vicia sativa. The sequence goes on along the minus strand of CM038795.1, from coordinate 207,746,393 downwards.
TCGATCTTCGGATCTGCGCATCCAACTCGGTCGAACCTTTAGTTATCCTACGGCAAAATGTTTTCCACATGGCCTTCACATCCCCATCATTCTTTAACTCGATTAGGTTGTATTTTACCTAACCATATGTATCAATATAATGGTTCCGAAACTCGAGCTTTGTCATCGTTATATTATTGGATTCAGGTAGCAAACTATTCAGCTCTTCTTTCAAGGTGGCAAAGTATTCAGAGCCATCTGGAAGTTTGAATTCAACAAGAGATTTGTCATCGTTGTAATACACTTTTGCCCTAATTAGAAATTGAGAAAGAGGAATTTTGTTGAGATATGTTATCCAACAACCATAAGACCCCTATTTATACAAATGATGATGCATTCTAGACCACATAAATGTGTCGGTGCAATCAGGACCCTCCATAAGTGTCAGCAAAATCTCAACCGTTGAAAAAACCTAAAATGTAAACCTACTAGAAATTTTAGTTATAAAGAAATTTCCAATACTGACCGAAAATTTTAAATTTTTGGTACACCAGAATTTTCAAATACACTACCGGAAATTTGGTAGGGGTGTACCAGAAATTTCAAACGGTACCAAAAATTTCAACCCTTCTACCAGAAATTTTGTTCGGGAGATCTTTGTATCTCATCAAGGGTAAAATTGAAATAAAAAATGGAGAGTGAAATGTATAATTTTGAAGATGGCATATAAAATTCTCGTATGATACACCTTTAATGCATTTTTGTATGGGACGCATACTTTTATGATACCCGCTATTTGTTTGTTATTTATTTTTTAATTATTTTTAACAATTTAAGTGAGAATTTTTAATAACTACATTACATTAAATGTTCACCATTAATTATTATCAATCAAATGGTTAAGAATAATAAGCGATCTTACCTGACCAGAAGGTTCGTCACGGTCCAAGCTGCAACGGTGGTTGAAGGAGATGAGGGGTACCTGCAAGATACTGCAATGCCAAAGTAAGAATGGACGAGAGAGAGAGAGAGAGAGAGAGAGAGAGAGAGAGAGCAAGCAAAATGAGAGAATGAATGTTACCTGACCCTCTTGAATGAGAAGGTATTTACAGACCCCAGCGCTTAGCCAAGGTCTAGTTAGTGGATAGTTGATCCAAGCCCACTAACGGACTTCCAGGGCTTGCATGAGCAAGGAGTCCAGCATGTGGCCTCCTCCCTGGTATATCGCACCGTGATTTGCGGGGTGCTTGACCCGGTATTTATGGATGGCAGGTGACGGTTACGTTGCAGGAAATGCAGGGTGTTTGACCCGATCTTCTCGGAGGGCAGATGATGGTTAAGTAGCAGTTGGCCACGTGGCCCTAACGGGCACATGAGGGAAACCCTACCCGCTATGGGCAGATGGACCTTCGAATCTATGTTTATTGGATTTGCGCCTCAAAGGTAGTGGGCCAGTCCAGAATAGGAGCCCCCCAATTCTTTGTTCTCGGAGAGAGCGATGATTTGATCCGTGGAGCCGTCCGTAGGGGACCCTGCTGCCGTGGCACCTCCCCCGGGGAGGTTTGTTCGCCCAAGGCGTGAGACGTGATCGAGCTAGACGAAATGGATACACGCGGGCACAAATTCGTATTTTCCCACTACTGTCGGGATGAATGATCGTGAGCATGGTTTCGCCCCCTAACCTCGGGGATAAATCACCGCAGACACGAATTTTCCTTCTAACCTCGGAGACAATGGTATACGGGATCTGTCTGTGGTCGGAGCTGGGTGGCTTCATACGCCAGCTAAGGGCTGACGCGTTGACCCTCAGGCCACGTATCTCTCTTGGAGAGGCGTGTGGAGCTACATAGGGTGTGACCCTTTGCATGCCCAAGGAGATTTGGCTATAAAAAGGAGCTCTTAGGGTTTCATTTGTTATTCTTCACTTAGCTCATCAATTTCGAATTTCAAACTTCTCCACGCGAAGCTTCAAAAACCTCGAAGAGTCTCCAACATACTTAAAGGATGTGTACTAATTCCAACAACGCAGGTAAATATCCCTCGAACTCTTTGTATTTTTCTCCTTAGATTTGGGTTTTGAAATAAAAACTGCCGGGGAAATTTATGAATATCGCGGGAACGATTATGGATTTCTTGAGAAAATCGTGAGTAGCACGTGAATTTCCTTGAATTTCTCGGGGAAAAATGTGAGTGACATAGGGAACACCATGAATATCCCGGGGAAAGTTGTGAGTTCCACGGGGAGAGCCATGAATGTCCCAGGGAGGCGTATGAATATCTCGAGGGATTTAAGAATCTCGCAGGCATAATCATGAGCCTCGAGGGTATAGGCGAGTGTGATGGGCATTACCTATGAACGCCATGGAGGGATGCATGAACACCGTTGGTGTTTTTGAGCACTGTGGGGAAGCACATGGACTTCTTGGGGGATTCTGTTCGCCCATATGGTTGGCCCGGGGGACTGAAGGGTTGAGCCGCGGGCGATGCTGAGCATCTCGCCCTTTCACTTGACTTGTGGTGGAAGGGTGGATTTGATAATGTCGAATTCACTTTTCTTTCGCTGCATTTCAGGTGTCGGGGTCCAGCCGTCTGAAAATCTGCACGGGAAAGGCACAAGCACTCACCGATGAATCCGGCTAGTTGCAGATCTCTCGTGGGTTGCGCCCGAGCCACAAGAGTTTCACTCTGACTTTTCCGTCGACCCCTCTCGTCATTCAACATCATAGAGGATCTGGACGAGGGTATAAAACCTTCTTGGGCGCTCCAGATCCCCGGGGAGAGCAGGAGGATATGCTCCTCGTACGCGTCGATCAGGTTTCCTATGTATGAGTTTTCCTTCCGGGAGGCGGGATTCTGTATGCCCTTCACGGGCTTCCAGTCCGGGGTGTTCACGTGGATGGAATTGGCTCCTTCGCAGCTTTACCCAAATTCCCTAGCTTTCATGAGGGCCTTCGAGCTCGTCTGCCGGTATCTCGACATTGGGGCCACTCTTCCCCTATTCTTCCGTATCTTCCACCTCTAGTGGTAGATGGTCGGCGACAAATGCGCATGGGTGTCCCTGATGCAGTCGGGGAAGTTGTTTCGGCCGTACTTGGAGTTTGTTCGGGACTTCAAAAAACGCTTTTATGTGGTGAAGCCCCTTACGAGGGAGGCCGAGGACACACTCTTCGTTTGATCCGTAGAGGTCGACGAGGATGGAAAAGAGGGGGAGAGGCTGAAGGTGAAGTTCCCGCTAGAATGGAACCGAAATAACTATAATCGGGGAGCTGATTTCTACTCTGTGAAGCATGAAAATATGAACATGCAAGATCAACTCTCGTATGAGAGGCTGGAGAATTACGTTAAGGGGTTCCGCCCGGCCACCCGTGTGGACCGGGAGGGAAATATCCTCCTTGAAGCTCATAGGGAGATCGAGATCGCTCTTCGTTATATTAACACGAAGGCCTTGCTTGACTGCCCGTCTGATCTGGACACGCTGAAACTTCTAGGTAATTTGTTCGGGAACCGTTGGCGATCGATGTCTGTTTTGATTGCGCATCTGTTCTAATACTTTATTTGTTTGTTTGCAGCTCGAATGACGGCCATAGAGGAGCGCATGTTGAAACTGAGGCAAAAATTTGCGCGAGGATCAGCCAAGGATCGCGTTGCAGAGTTTCAAGAACAAGAGAGGATGGTCGGCCAAGCGGCCGGAACTACTCCTTCTCCGTCGTCGTCTCCTGAGCAACCACTGAAAAGGTGAAGGGGGGAGCGTTGGGAATAGGGAGTTCCGGGAACGTCGGCTTCCGCTGGGGAGACCTTCGTGTTGCCCCCGTGCTATGGAAACAGGCACATCTTTGACGTGAACTCCCTGGGGGTGCACGAGGCGAAAGGGAGGCCATCCTCGGGTGCGACATGAGGGCTCGGAAGGAAACCCTCAATGCTGACATGGCCACCGTCATTAGGGTGTTTGAGACCGTATTGACGCTGGACAACGATGCTGCCTCCTCCAAAGCTACCATCGATGAAGCTCGTGCCCGACTGGCCGAGTTGGAGGTGTAAAATGGGGAATTCTACAACGAACTTCTGAAGCTTTGAGGGAAGAATGACAGACACTTGCAATTGGTTAAGGAGCTAAACGAGCTGAGGTTGCAGGTGGATCCCTTAACCAAAAAAAATAAGCAGCTGGTTGCCCGTGTTAAGGAGCTAGAGGAGCAGACAACCCCTATTGAGGATAATTCCACAGACGAGTAGGCGCTCTCTTCGAGGGCGGACCTGATCCGCCGGATTCGGGTTCTTAAGGATGACACCGTGGAGACGCTGTCATTTGGGTTCAACCAAGCCATCCAACAAATGCAGGTGGTTAACCCCGATGTGGACCTCGTGACCGTCGGGATTGGTCCCTTCCATCGGGTGGTCGACGGGAAGATCAAGCCTCCCCCGGAAGTTTAGAAGGTTGTTTGTGAAGCTTGTTGGACCTGCGTGTCCGTTATTTCTAGCCTGCACGCCATTTTTTTTCCTGATTTAGATATTTAACTTTGGGTCTAGAGCCCGTTTGTAATATTTTATCGGCCTTGGTGGTCGATTTTATTTATGAATCATTTATTTATGCTGTTTATTTTATCTACCTGCTCGACCTTGTTATTGTTCTTAGCGCACATGCTAAAAGGGAGGCTTCGGAGGCCGCCAGGCGAGGCCATAGTCGCGTTTGGGACTCTAGCATCGGGGCGTGGATCGTCCGTCACGAGCCGGACGTCCTGCCACAGGCGCTTCATCACCCACGAGTCTTGGTTAAGGTACCCGCGTCGTGCAAGGGCTCTCTGCTCGATTAATTTTTAGGGACCCTTTGTTCGTTTAAGTTTTGGGCATGCAACAGTACCATTCTGCAGCCTAAGGTCGAGCTTCCCCGGGCAGGGGCGAATCGTCGACTGTTAAGTTCCCTGATGTGTGATCTCGGGGACTTAACTGTAGTATTTTTTTAACTTCGTAGTGTTCCAAGGTTGAGGGAGTTGTACTCCAGTTAGATTTTCTAAAAAATAGGCCCTGTGCCCGTTTTGGCGTGAAAGCGGTACGGGCCCTCCCAATTGGCGGCCAGTTTCCCTTCACGAGATTCCTTTTGATTCCTCCGGAGGACCAGGCTGCCAACTTCAAACTCCTGCTTGATGACTTTGGTATCGTGGCATAAAGTAATTTGTTTTTTCAGCTGGGCCTCTCGGAGAGCTGCCCTTGCTCGGATTTCATCGACCAAGTCCAGCTCATCGCGCAGTGCTTCGTCGTTCATTTCCTCGTCTAACAGGAATTCGGTGCATCGCAGCGGCTCCCTGATTTCCACGGGAATGACCACTTTGATTCCGTATGTTAGTCGGAAATGAGATTCCCCAGTGGTCAAGTGGGGGTTGTAAAATAAGCCCATAGCACACTGTGCATTTCTTCGACCCATCTCTTTTTAGCTTCCCTAGTCTTCGTTTGAGTCCTCGCAATAGGACCCTATTGGCGGCTTCGGCCTGGTCGTTTTTCTGGGGGTGCTCGACCTAGGTGAAGTGTTTCTTTGTGCCTAACCGTGCGACGAAGCTGCAGAAATTCTGGTCGGTAAACTATGTTCTGTTGTCTGTCACGAGCGCTTGCGGGATGCCGAAGCGGGCAAGGACGTTTCGTTTGTAAAAATAGAGGATGTTAAAGAAGGTGATCTTGGCGAGGGCTTCGACCTCTATCCACTTTGTGAAGTAGTCGACGACCACGATAAGGTATTTATTTTGGTAGGATCCTTGCGTGAATGGCTCGAGAATGTCCATTCCCCACCAACTGAAAGGCCACGGGGAGGTGAGCGTGGTGAGTTCATGCGGTGGAGCGACGTGCATGTCCGTGTGGCGTTGGGACTTGTCTCACTTCTTTACCTGCTCCTTTGCGCCTTGTTGCATAGTAGGCCGGCAGTACCCTGCCCGTAATGCCTTTCGGGCGAGAGACCGTCCACCCAAGTGTTGGGCGTTGAGGCCCTCGTGTATCTCGTGCAATATGCCAGATACCTTGGACTCCTCAATGCACTTTATGAGGGGGATGAAGAATCCCCGTCGATACAAGCCCTGTTCGAGGACGACATAGGAACATGCCCGACGCTTGGTAGTGGCTGCTTCCTTCTTATTTGCGGGAAGTTCTCCCTTGGTTAAGTAGTTGAGTACTGGGGTCATCCAACAGTTTGCGTCCCCGATGGCGTGTATGTCGAGCAAAGAACTGGACCACTCAATGCTCGACCTGGAAAGAGACTCCTGTAATACGGATTTATTCCCACCTTTCTTCTTAGTGCTTACAAGTTTTGACAAGATATCGGCTCAGGTATTTTGCTCTCGGGGAACGTGCTTGATTTCTGCTCGGTCGAAATTCCTCATTTTTTCCTTTACGAGGTTGAGGTACTCGATGAGGCTATCGTTTTTGGTTTGGTAATCTCCAAGGACTTGTGATGCGATGATCTGGGAGTCCGTAAAAACTTGGATCTCTCGTGCGCCCAGATCCTCGGCCAGTCGTAACCCGGCGAGTAATGCCTCGTATTCGGCCTGCTTATTCGACATCGGGAATGCGAGGGTTAGGGAATTCTCAATGACGACCCCCTCCTCATTTTCGAGGAGGATTCTCGCTTCGCTCCCTGTCGAGCTTGAGGCCCCGTCGACGAAAATAGTCCACCTCTTGTCTGCGCTTGAAGACAACTCATGGACGGTCATTTCGGCGACAAAATCAGCAAGCGCTTGCGCTTTCAGGGTCTTCTGGCCCTCGTAGTGGATGTCAAATTCTGAGAGCTCGAGGGACCATTTGAGCATTCTCCCGGCCATGTCTGGTCGGGCTAAGAGCTGCTTTATGGGCTGCTCGGTTCTCACGACGATAGTATGGGCGAGGAAATAGTACCGGAGCCTCCTTGCCGTAGTGAAGAGGGCAAACACAACTTTTTTGATTTGCTTATATCTGGTCTCGGGCCCTTGCAAAGCCTTGCTTGTGAAATACACGGGCTTCTGTCCCTCTTCTGTTTCACGGATGAGGACTGTGCTCACGGCTTTGTTCGAGACCGCTAAGTATAGGTATAGGGTTCCTCCGCTTTTGTGGTCGTGACAACACTGGTGGTTGGGAAAGTTCCCTCTTTAGGTGCAAGAGGGCGTGTTCGCACTCCTCGATCCACTCAAAGGTCGAACCTTTTTGCAAAAGTTTGAAAATCGAAAGGGCGTGCTGGGCTGATTTGGCGACGAAACGGAAGAGGGATGTCAGCATGCCTTTCAAGATTTGAATGGATTTTTTGGAGCTGGGTGTGGGCAGCTCAGAAACGACATTTGTTGGGGTTTGCTTTGATTCCCCGTTCAGTTAGGTAGAAACCCAGGAATTTGCCTACTTTGACACCAAAGGTGCATTTCTCTGGGTTGAACCGCACCCGACACCGTCGGTCTTGGTCGAAAACCCTCTTTAGATGCATGGCGTGATCGGTCTCGGTGTGAGATGTGATGATCAAGTCGTCCATATAGACGATCATGTCACCGATCTTCCCGCGAAAGACTTTGTTCATCATCCATTGGTAAGTGGCGCCCACGTTCTTCGGTCTGAAGGGCATTACGTTGTAGTAATAGTTTCTCGTGGCTGTCATGAAGGCTGTGCATCGCCTGTCGCTCATCGCCATGGATATCTGATTATAACATGAATACGCATCCATAAATGATAAAAGTTTATAATCGGTTGAGTTGTTGACCAACCTATCAATGTTAGGTAAAGGAAAAGCATCTTTGGGACATGCCCGGTTAAGATCAATATAATCAACGCACATTCGCCATTTTCCATTAGATTTCTTAACGAGTACAACATCGGAGAGCCAAGTTGAGTACTTGGCCTCAGAAATAAAATTTGCCTCTAGGAGGTCTTTTACAGCTTTTTCAGCAGTCTCCGCTTTTTCGGGAGATTGCCTACGCCTATGTTGTACTATGGCCCTAGTGGTCGGGTCTACGGCGAGTTAATGACAGGCGAGCTCAGGGTCGAGTCCGGGCATCTCCGTGGAGTTCCAGGCAAAGAGGTCGGCGTTGTCCCTGAGGAAGGCTTTGAGCTATTTCTTGGCCATGTCGGGGAGATCTGCTCCGAGCTTGACACACTTGGTGGGATCCTCGCCGAGGGGAACGACGTCGAACTCGCCATCTGGGATCGGGCGGAGGGGATCTTTGTCTCCGTTCTGTCCTTCGACCTCTTCTTTTGTAAACCGTGTGTCGAGGTCGACGAAGTTTACTTTGGTACCTTAAGGCTCTTCGGTCTTGGGAGGTTCGGCATGAGAGTTGTCCGGCCCTTCCTGCTTGTCGACTTGCTAGGCACTTAGGTCCACCAGGGTCTATCCTCTAGCGGCAGCGTTGTGGCACCTTCTGGCTGTTTTGATGTCCCCGCAGATGGTGGCCACGCGTCCTTTCTTGGTGTAGAACTTCAACTTGAGGTGGACGGTTGAGGGGACGGCGGTGAACTCGGCCAAAGTGGTCTTCCTTAGAATGACGTTGTACAGCGAGTGGCAGTCTACCACCAAAAAGCGGACCTTAACCTGTCGAGATGCGACATCCTCACTGAAGGTGACGAGGAGCTCGATGTAGCCCCAAGGCCGAGAGGTCGAACCATTGAATCCCTGCAAGTCGGACCCCACATACGGTGAGAGGTGGGATTCTTCGAGTTGAAGAGTGCGAAAGAGGTGAGTGTACATCGCGTCTACCGAGTTGCCCTCGTCGACCAGGATTCGGTGCACCTCAAAATTCGCCATCCTTGCCTTGATGAGGAGGGGAATATGTGAGTTTGGCGCGCCGTCGGGAAGCTCTTCGAGGTAGAAGGTGATTGGCTCAGATCGTCCCCTGAACTGCTCGAGGGAGACCTCGTTGACTGGGGCTTTTTCTATCAGCTCATCGAACTTCCTCTTAGTAGAGTTGATTGATAGTTGGCTGTCTCCCCCACCGGATATGACCATGGCTGCGAGGAACCTCTTTCACCGGCTGTGGGTGAGCAGGAGAGAGTCCTCGTCCATGTTTACGGGGACTCTAAAATCCTCGGGTTTGGTCACTTACTCTTAGAGTAACATATTCCTCATATATATATACATATTCCACACTTTGAAGCAAGTTGATGGAGGACGGTTTGTTAGCATCGAGTAGAGTGTGGAATGCTATAACCCTTTTGACTCGTCTTCAAAGTGGTTGACATCAATTTTATGTAATAATTTTGAGACTCCCTTGTTAACATATAAGTAAATTATGCTTAAAAAAATTCAAATTATTGTTCTTTTTAACATCGTCCGCAACCTATCACCTCGAGAGAAGTGATGGTGAAAAAGTCTCGGGCCTAACGGATACAATATAAGTTTTTTCAAGAACTGTGGGATGTCATTCACAAGGAGATGTTGGGGTTTGTAAATGACTTCTATGGGAATAATAGACTTCCAAAACTGATGATAACTATATTATTTGCTATGATACGTAAGTCTGTCAACCCTCAAAGTTTAGAGGAATACATGCATATTTGTTTACTGGGAAATTTGTATCGAATTATTTTAGGAAGATTTATGAGGGATGAAGTTCTAGCTCTTAATAAAATCATTGATTTTTCTTCTAGAAAGAAGATAAAGTATCTTCTAGTGAAAGTGAATTTTACAACTGTGTATGATTGTATCTCGTGGGGGTATCTAAAGTACTTGACGGAAAAAATTAATTTTGGTATGAGATGAATCAAATGGATGAATATGTTGATTTTCCAAGATCTATGTCGGTTCTAATCAATAACAGACCTACAAAATTTTTTTAGGTTAGTAGAGGGCTTCGTCAAGGGACCTTCTTTCTCCAATTTTGTTTTTGTTAGTTAGAGAAAGGCTTACTAGTTAAATAAATAATGTTATTCGACGAAACTATCAATGATGAGGTTTACTTTGCACTCCTTTAATTTTTCGATGACGTTATCTTGATTATCGATGATTAATGGGAGAATTTATGGATAATTAAAGTGATTTTGTGAGGATTCAAATTAGCATCTATCTTTGTGTGAATCTTAATAAAATTAAAATTTATTGAGTCAACTTGTAGGAGGACTTTATGAGAGCAACATCAATGTTTTTAGCTTGCTCTATCGATGTTGTTCATTTCAAATTCTTAGGTATTCGGATGAGAGCGAATCCTAGGAGAAGGCTATAATGGAATCACATTTTGTAGAAGATGAGAAAAAACTTTAAAAGTGGAAGGGAAACACATGTCAATTTAAGCTAGGGTGGTGGTGCTAAATGTCATTCTAACTAACTTAAATATCTTCCAATTTTCTTCAATGCTCCCAAAGCTCTAATTCTTGATATTGTTAAATTACAAAAAGCTTTTTTGTGAGACGAGAGAGATATAAAGAAGAAAATTAATTGGGTTAGTTGGTCTATAATTTGCAAATCCAAGAAGTTTGGAGGGCTAAAGGCCAAAGATTGCGAGAAGTTTAATTTGGATTTGACTCTTAGCTTTCAAAAATTGAGAGAAGAGAGCTCGGTTGTTGATTTTTTCCTCTCTCTCTCTCTCTCATCTTTTTGTTGTTTTTAATAATCAATGTGCCATGTGTCACCACGTGACTGCCTGCTTTTTTATTTATTTAATTTTTAAAGATAAAAAGGAAGAAAGTAATAGGAGTGTAACACGATAACCTCTTTCTCCTCCTTTATTTATTTATTTAGTTTATCTTTTATTTAATTTATTATTCATAAATAGTTAAGTTTTGGGCTTAGTTTGAATGTTTGGTTGAGGCCCATTCAATCACTTGCTAGTACACTCCTTTCCACTGCCATGCCCTCATGTCTTGTTTTCCTTTTCCTTTTGATTTTAATTATTTATTATTTTAAGAACTTTTGGTTTTGGGCCCATGAATATTATTTGATGACATCCCTAATTACTTATTCACCCCTTGTATTGCATTTTATTTTATATCTTGCATAGAGAGCCTTGAACCCAATTAGGTTTTACTTTCATTCAAACATTGTATTTATAGTTCACGCTATGTTTCCAATTTATTCATCCCCGTGTAACAAAATGTAGCTTCATCCTTTCCAAGACAATGCAAACAATGCTTTGTTCCTACCACATGCAAGTAATAAGTAGTTCTTTCTCCTAAAATGTGACGAGAACTTACATCAGTGAGATTCCAGATAATGTTGTCCATTCTTGATGTGATGCAAATGTTCACTCCTCCACATTTTGGGTAGCAAGAAATTTTTTAAAATGGAAAGTTTTCTATTATCAAGACTTTTAATGTCAAGCTGCATCCGCCTAAGGCGCCTAGAATCATTAAAGTGTTTTGGAAGCATCTGAGTGTTGGCTAGTTGAAATGCAACATGGACGTCTCCTTCTCTTCTGACAGGGCATCCTGTGGGATGAGTTGTTCAGAAATCACTTGGGTGACTTTGTTTTTGGTTTTGCTCAAAAGCTTGACTTCTCTTGTTTGAGCATTGCATAGCTTTTTGGATTTGTTAAGGCCATTGATTTTGCTATTTGTTTTGGATGGAAAAATGTTTGGCTTGAAAATGATTCTACTTATTTTGTTATCCGTTAATAATCCTTATATGGTTCATTGGATTGTTAGAACCATATGGATTAGTTGTTTAGCCAAAATTAAGAATTTGAGATTCCAGATTTCTCATATTTTCAGAGAAGGTAATCAGTGTGCAGATTTGTTAGCTTTTTTAGTTCTCAATTCATCTTTGCCTTTGTCTTGAGATAGTCCATCTAGGTTCCTTTACATGCGGTTGTTAGAAACAAATTAGGGCTTCCTAATTATTGATTTGTTACTCACCAAGAGTGTTTTGGTCTAGTCTCCTCTTTGTTGTATCTTTAATCTTTATTTACATTATTGTTCGGATTTATAAAAAAAATGGTTATTTAGAACCCAATGACAATACTATGTATTAAATGAGTTAGATTTTAAAATTAAGAAACAAAAAAGTTAGCTTTTAAAATATGGGACAAAAAATTGAAAACTCTTAAATAGAGACAAAAAGTACATTTACGCTTAATATTAATTTTAAAAAAATAACAACACGCTATATTATGCTCTCACAATTAACTACAATCTCTTCCAGATTAATATTCATGTGAATCATATCGATTTATTTAAAAACAATGAGATTCTCATGAGTTTTAATCAAATAAAAGATAATAGATTAACAAAGAGTATTCATATTGTATTAATATCACATCGAATTAACTATATAACATCAATTACGCTAGCTTAATTAGTTCAAGTGATGATTGTACATCAATCAGACTGTTTCCATTTGCTTCCAAAGATTCTTTGTAGGTCATTCCAATATAATTTTGTGGACTTTCATCATCAACAAAGTTCGTATCTGGGACAATGAATTTGTCTAACGAAGGTCCATGAAGGGTAACAATAGAGATCCTTTGTATTTTGTTGTTGTTAACAATAACTCGATGGACATTACTCTTATATTTTCCATTAGTTAAGATCTACAATCAAATCAAATGAATAGTTAGTGAGAATGGCGTAATATTACTCAAAAGACTTGAGTGATTGACCTTTTATCATATATCTTCTATAAAGACTTGAGTGATTGACCTTTTATCATATATCTTCTATTAAAAAATGTTAAAAAAATATGTAAATCAAATTAAATATTGATAACTATTTATTTGCTCGACATTGTTTTGAATTTTCAAGATTCGTGGTAAGAGTGTCATACATATGTTTGACAGTGATGTAGATTGCATCAAAACCAAGAATATATATATATATATATATATATATATATATATATATATATATATATATATATATATATATATATATATATATATATATATATATATATATTAAGTACCTCAAGATGATCACCGAGTTGTATGAGTATAGCACGATGAGGAATATAAACATTAATCCAATTTCCTTTATGTGATAGAATCTGAAGACCCCCATTTACGTCTTGCATTAGAGAGATCATAAATCCAGGATCAGTATGATCAGGGAGACCAATATCACTCTTGGCCTGAGAATTGGGTGGATAAACATTCATGGCTATTACATCGAATCCTAACTTCATGTGAAATGCTTTCTCTATGTAGTTTTCATCAAATCCTAAGTTTTTTGACATGGCCCTTGCTAAGCCAACTACGATCTTTCTCATTTCATTGTTATATTTTTCTGTAATTTCACTGATGAATAAATTGATCAAATATAATTATTATAATAATATTGTAATTTTATTATTATTGTATCATCAAATTAGATATTATATATACCTGAGACTTATTGGATTTGAAGAAACTTGATCTTTAGGATGTACAATAGCTTTAAGATATTCTCTATTTTCTCCTTCATTAGCATTCAGTCGCCAACGAATTTTATCTGAAAGACACTTGTTATAGGAAATCCTTCTCTCATCAACAGTTGTTGGATCAAAATAATTAGAAATTTCTTTCAAAACATTTTTTAGTACATCATCTGGCATGGTATGATTTATCAGCTGCACATATGAAGTAAAAATAAATATAATTAAATATTTATTGTGAAGTCTAATTTACATTAAGGTCAAAATATTGTTGAAATTTAACTTACATAAAAGAAGCCATATTCTTTACATGCATGAGCAAGGAGTTCAAGAGCAATAGATCTTTGATCAGTGTCATGAGATAATAACATAGAGTAATCAATTGTGGGTATTTCTTCATCAGGAGCCGGATAATTATCATTATGTTGGTGATCTCCCAATAAAAATGATGTTGTTTCCACCATTATAAATATTAAGAGAGCAATAAAACTCTATTCTTTATATGTAAGCTAAATGTGCAATATCATCTGTGTTATATCATCTATCTATATATAGTACTCGTGAGTGTGAAAATACATAAGTTTATAGTTTATTATTAAAAGATTGTGTACCCAACTTGACAAATACACAGCATGACATTGTTATTATTTTAGAACGTACTGATGAACATTGTCTTTAATGAAAATATACCTTGATCTTGTTTGGAAGCTTACAATGTAATGTCAAGGGCATTATTTTAAAAATAATTATAAGTTTGATGATTAATATATTCTGTGTTAATGCTGTCTTTGACTATTTATTTTTATATACGTGATAAATTATATTTAAAACTTTTCAAAAAAAAATTATTAGCCAATTAATTATAAAATAAATTTCTTTAACAAAAGCTCTTGCGAAATTTCCTTTAAACATTATTCTCTGTACACCAACTTAAATATACTTTTTTGTCAATGCACAACATGACATGTGATGTTATTTTAGATAAGAGTGGTGGTACGTTGATACCATATGTTATTTACATTTACACAGTAAAATTTTCTAACTATTTTATCTTTGGCAATGAAATCAAACATGCAAAAAATTATTTAAAAAAAAAACAAAATGTATGTCTAACCGTAGAGATATACAGTTTTGGTGTAAGTTCCTGTGTTAACTTAGCATTTCTCTTTAAATAAATTGTATTGACGAAGTCATGTCTAAGCATAAATAAATATCTATCAATATTATTTATCAAACTTACTGGTTACCATTTAATCTTCGTATCTTTTATTTAAAATATTACTTTCTATTTGATAACAATTTTAATTAATTATTTAATTTATTTATTTTAGAAAATAATTAAAGTCGTTAAATTAATGAAAATCAGAGGTTAAGCTTTGAGTAACTCTTATAAATTTATTATGGAATAAGTATATTCATCCTTGAGAAATATTTTTATTCTAAGAGTAAGTTTATAAGAGTTACTCCAAATCTCAACCTTTAATTTTTATTAATTTAATGACTTTAATTAAATATTTAATCTATTTATTTTTAAAAATAATTAAAGCCGTTAGATTAACGAAAATCAAGGGTTAAGATTTTGAGTCACTCTTATAAATTTACTCTTGGAATAACAATATCCCTTATATATATATATATATATACACACACACACATTTGGATTTTCCAACATATTTGAATTAAAAATTTGTAGGAAATTGATTTTCTGCGATTTTTCTTTATTCAGCTAAAAACTTTGTGGATAATTTAAATTCGCAGATAAATCTGTAGAAATGAAAAATATGCTAGAATGAAATTTTGTTGGTAAACAGTAGCTAATGTATTTTGAAGTTAAAAAAAACTAAATTTAATTGATAAATTAAAACTGTATTTTATTCAAAGTAACCCTAAAAATACAAAAACATTAACACTAAATAAGAAAACATATATCACAACAGTTGAAAAATACATATAATGACGTTTGTATGTATGATTAGGTACTGTGTGACTGTAAATATGTTGTTTTTCACGACAAACATGTGCTCCTGGTGATAAACTAAGAGAATTTCTTAACTCATCTTATAGGGTTGAAAACACCTTATGCAATTCCGAAACTCCCATGCGTAACCAAAAATGTATTTTCGAGATGAACCTTTTTTGTTGAAGACTAATTAAAACCGGAAATGAAATTATGTTATGGAATCGTAAATGCATTTTTGGTATCTATGCAGACAGTAGTAGAAAGAGTTAGCTATAACACTGTCAAATACTTTTTTTCAATATGTAGAAAGAGCCATCATGAAACATACCTCGATCAATGCCTGCATGCGCAATATACATGATACAATGACACCTAGTCAACACATTAGTGGCATGATCGACATGTGTCTTCTCCTCCTTTAGAATCTCCTGATGAGCTAACCTCGGTGGATTTCCTAGAGCATCATGTACTAGATATGGATGGGAGACCCTGAAGAACTATATGATATTACCGTACGCGTAGCTCCAATCGTATGGTGCTAAGGTACTTCAGGCCTCGTCTAGCATAAGATGCTTAAAATAATCATCAAGCAAAGCATCCATAAGGTACTTTATGTACCTAAACTGGCGCATAACACGCTCAAGCAGATGAGTAGCTGTCTTGCGCGACCCGCAAGCCAACCATCAAGACTACAGAGTAAGATCGTCAAATGGAATAGTGACACGGTGGTCGATGTAGGTATGTAAGTGTATATAATCAAACTCAATCCAATTAATATACACTTGGAACGACTCTATCGCATGGTTCCCTTGGAGCGGGTCGAATACAACGACGCTCGACCTTTCTTCAACATAACCTCAGGCTAGTGACCAACTCGAAATGCGGTGGAAATGCTATAGGATCCATACAGGAAATTACAATGATTATTAGTTAGTAACAATAATTAACAAAATAAAATCACAATATAAGACCAATAAATTTATCGTCATAAGTGTGATGATATCGTTCATCTGTTTCGTCTTCCTCTTACAGCCTTCAGACGACTTATGATATAAATACACCAAACAAGCAACCCCTAGTTCCACTCACGGATTTGCTCAAAATCATCAAAGTACCCCAAATATATGACATCCTTATAAGTGGCACTCATGTCCAGAAAAATGGTTGTGCTAATCAAATACAAAAGGTATGTTGTTATGGCACACCCTCGGTGATGGATAACCTGCTCGGGATTACAATCAACCAACCGTGCACGTTGTATCTCATATGTGAACACCTTATTCAAATAACTAATGAGTAGCCTTCTGCGTGACCGACATGTCAACATGTGGTAGATGGAATGATGATGTCTCATGGTTCCACCTAGGGGTGTTCAAAACCAAACCAACCCAATAGAAAACCGCAAACCAAACCAAACAAACCCAAACCGCAAAAAACCGCATTTGATTCGGATTTTTTGGGGTCATTTTTTAGCAAAACCCCACGGTTCGATTCAGTTTGCGATTTGTATTTTGTAAACCAAACCGAACCGAATCAAACTGCATTATGTTACAACCTAACTTTTACTTAACTCACATCCAACCTACTTCTCATTCTTATACTTATTGTTTCAGTTTCAATCTTCTCAAAACTCCCCTAGGATTATCACGCCATCTTCGCCACATACATCTTGCCACTTCTTCTCTAATCTCAACTCACTTATATTCTTTATATTTTCATTTTTATGAAAATGTTCTTTCTTTCAATTTCCTTTTTACAGTACATATTCTTCTTTAATCTCTCCTCTCTTATGTTATTTCTTTTTCATCTTACTACGCCAAAAAGACCCACGAAAGCGCTTTTTTTTGCCTTTAAAAGCGCTTAAAAGCGTTGTCGTAGGTGGCGTTGCTATAGGTTTTAGCAGCGATTTTTGTTTAGGAAAAAACGTTGCCTTTAACTTGAGATCTTTCATAGACACAACTCTTCTAATATCTGATGAGTAGCCTTCTGGAACTTTAACTTCGCTTAGGAACTTGCACAATATTCTTTTCTCCTTTCTAGATAGAGTGTAAACAATAGGTGGTAGATATGTTTGTCTTCCTTTCTTCATGGGTCCCAATTCAATTCTTATTCCCATCTCTACCATGTCCTCCCTTGCTTCAAGTTCATCCTTAGACTTCCCTTTTATATTGAGTAACTTACCAATAACACTGTCAAATACATTTTTTTCAATATGCATAACATCAAGAAAATGTCTTACGTACAAAGATTTCCAATATGGCAATTCAAAAAAAATTGACCTCTTCTTCCACCCACCCGTGACAAATTTATGTGCAAAAGGCTTGCCAAATTGAATACTCGCATCTTTCACCTTTTTAAAAATTTGATCACCTGTCAATCCAGGTGGAGCTCTACGTTGTTCAGTATCTCCGTTTAACGCTTTTCTCCATCCACACTATTGATGTTTAGAATTTAAGAATCTACGATGACCGAGAAAGACATTCTTCTGATAAGCTTTCAATCGTGTCGTATAGGTTCCATCTTCACATACAGAACACAGTTTTTCACCTTTAATGCTATACTCAGATAGATTTCCGTATGTTGAAAAATCGTTAATTGTTCCAAACAACATCGCCCTCAAGTTGAAACTTTCTTTCCTATACCCATCACAAACCTCCACACCGTTCTCCCTCAAAATCTTCAATTATTTGATTAAAGGTTCCAAGTATACGTCTATATCATTCCCTAGTTGTTTAGGCCCAGAAATTAACATAGATAATATCATGTACTTACGCTTCATACATAGCTATGGAGGTAGGTTATAAATCATAAGAATCATAGGTCATGTGCTATGCGAGACACTTTGAATACCGTGTGGGTTCATTCCATCAGTAGACAATGCCAAGCGAAGGTTTCTTGCTTCTTTTCCAAATTTAGGATAATCATTATCAATTTTCATCCACTGTGGTGAATCTGCCGGATGTCGAAACTTTCCATCAATAATTCTTTCATCTGCATGCCAAGTCAAGTGTCTTGAATCGGTTTCACTATGATACATGCATCTAAATCTCAGAATTATAGGAAAATACCATAAGACTTTTGCCGGAGACAACTTTTTCTTATATCGAGGGGCACCGCATTTAGGACACTCATTTAAGGATGCATACTCGTTTCAAAACAAAACGCAATCTTTTGGATAGGCATGTATCTTATCATAGCTCATGCCAATAGAGTACAACATCTTTTTGGCCTCATACGTTCAATTAGGAAGAACATTGTCCTCTGGTAGCATATCTTTCATAAGAGCTAATAACTATGTGAAACTTTTATCGACCATCTATTTCCCGCCTTTAAGTTGTAAAATTTTAATACCGCAAACAATCTTGTGAATTTTGTACAACCATTATACAACGGTTTCTCTGCATCTCTTACCAACCTCTCGAGCATTTTGGGACAATCATTAAGATCTTCTTCAAGCGCTTCTACAATCTCTTCGACTCGATCATAATCGTATGTATCTGTGCAATTGTCGTTTGAAGCATAGATCATATTATCCCCTAATTCAACATTCCCGTTACTTTTTTCACCATGCATATTCCAAAGTGTATAACTTATATCAATTCTATACCGTATCAAATGCGATGCCAACTGAACCGCATCAACCCGACTCCCATAACAGCAACCCGAACAAGGACATGTCATTCGACTGGGGTCTTTGGCGTGCGTAACAACAAACTTAACGAATTCGAATACCCCATTCTCGTACTCTTTTCGACAATAGATTGTAATACATCTATGTCTTATCCATGTTTTTAATAATTAAGCTAAACAAAAACAACTAATTAGGGCACAAAACGGTATAACGCGTTTCTGTCAAAACGCAAAGTATACACAAAATGGATTCGGAGCAAGAAAGTGCAACATAATCACGCAATTTCAGACAAGTTCATCACAATACGCAGAGAATGAGATTCGTATGTCGAACTAGGTCGAGAAACGCTACTAATTCAAAGGAAAGAAAACTTCTATTATAAAAAAATTCATACAATAAAAGCCGACTCAACCACTAATTACAGTTCATTCACAAGTAGAGAAGTAAGCAACTAATTTAAGTGGAAACGATCCATCATGCTCAATGAAATTATCTTGAACTAAGCTTGCTCAAACCATAAACAAGTTAGTAATCACAAGGTATACAATCAAAATGA
This sequence comes from Vicia sativa, assembly GCA_021764765.1. Lineage (NCBI taxonomy): Eukaryota > Viridiplantae > Streptophyta > Magnoliopsida > Fabales > Fabaceae > Vicia > Vicia sativa. The sequence goes on along the minus strand of CM038795.1, from coordinate 207,727,000 downwards.
AACTTATATGATGCACACGAACAATTCAAGAATCAAGTAATCGATCATTCAAGAAATTTAATTCACAAATGAAACTAAAACCAAAGAAACTCAAGTTATTATTCAATTCACATTCAAAACATGGAAAATCGAATTCATAGTAAGTTCTAAACCCCTAAACCAAAATCCGGGCAGAAACTACCTAAATCCAATCATGCTCAATGAAATTATCTCGAACTAGTGTTCAATGCAAACGGAATTCACAACGTCACCATAACCGAACTCACCGTTCCAAGTTCATAACCAATCAATTTAAAATTTCGAACAAACTAAATCAAGAAACGAAACTCGTATAGACATTAGCAAATGGATCATATACCAACATCAATGATCATCACAAGTTAACACAAACGACATATCACAAAGTCAACATAACAAGTATACGTTCATATCAAGACTAGCATCCAAATTTAACCAAGACATCATGTCAATTCAATTTTAAACAAAAAAATAGCATCTATCCTAAATTGATATTGTTATTCAACAGAGTTTATGCTAACTATAACAAAGTTTATCACAATTTATTCAAAGTTTATTCAATGTTTATGTAAACTATAACAAATTTTATTCAACAAAGTTTATTCAACACATTTTATTCAACACGGAATATCATGTGCCCAATCGACACAATGGTTTATTCAATGGTTCACTACAACTTGCATTCTGACCCTTATTCCAAATTTCCAATGAACAAAAGCAACATTTGAAGCCCAGTACAATGTTGTTCTATCAGAAACTAAACACAATGTAAGGTACTAGCATTTGTTTTTTTTAGTTCAACATAGCCTTTTCACAATACTCGAATTTTCCAGACAAATCGAAACCACTAATCAAAAGATAGCTAACAACACTAAAATTGTTTTTTACATGGATTAATCATAGAGTCAACAACATATCAGTTATTGATCGAAAAAATAGCAAGTGTACTATTTTACCGATGTAGTAATAATGAGTTTGACCCGAAGTATCGATCTCGAGGACTGCGTAGGAAATACAGAGTTGAATAATTAATTCAATCAAACAAAAAAAATAGAGTTGGTGTTGGTTTGTGATTAAATTCTTATGATGGAACAATTAATAGAAAGTGAAAGTTGACTTTTCTAATAGTGAATAATATGCTAGGGAGAGTGTATGATTTTCCTATTCCTGACACTGACTCTTTGATCTTCTCAACAAGTTCATTAACGCAATTACCAATTCTTATGATTATTTTTCCCCAAGTCCTCAGAGAAAAGCCTTTACCAATTCTATCTACTTCTAATGTCCATTAGAATTAGTGAAGAATGTAAGCATTTTACTATCAAGAATACTTCTGGTTATCATAGGATTTCCCTAGTCCTAGGTGAAACCTGCTAAAACATGTTCGTTTTGAAAACCCTAACACGACTGTCCAGTTCTAATGTGTTAGGAACAATTAACCCTATTGGTCCGATAGAGCAAATCAATATAGTAAGCAAAACTTACAAATTGACATTAATAAACCTTAACATTGATAAAACAAAGGAATAAGTATTCTGGTGACAAATCAGGGACACCCCCTAGCATTGAGGGGTTTAGCCTCTCATAATATTCAAGAAAAACAAATTCAAAAATTTAGACATTATAAGAATATTTGTTCCCTTGATCTTCAATGGCGTCCACCCTTGAATCCCTCAGTCTCCAAAACCCTTAATGAAGCTATCTTCTCTCCTTGTGCAATTCCTTTCTCCACGATCAAAAAATGTCCCTCTCCTCTTTTACAAACTATGTTAAATAGTGTCATCTTCAATTCTAGTCGTAGAAAAAGGTCTAAAGTGCCCTTAATGATCAAAATAGATGAAAAATCTCAAAAGTGAAGTTTGCTGCTCGCGCCTGCCAACACGGGATGTGTTGATCAACACGGGCACCCGTGTTGGCTTCCTGACTTTAAAAAAAAATCATGTTTTAGTATCAAGGCTATCAACACGGCCGTGTTGATTAACACGGGTACCCGTGTTGATGCTTTGAATTTAGTACTTTAAAGCTTTCCTGCAGCTTTTCAACATGGGCCGTGTTGATTCACACGGGGGCCCGTGTTGACTCCTCTGTAGCCTCTAATCTTCTGTTTTTTGCACTTCTTTTTCCCCGATTTGTCCTGTTTTATTCTTCTGGCCCTGAAAACACTCAAACACAAAACCAAAGCATAAAATGCGGTAAAATGACATATAACACTAGACAAATAAAAGAAACGATAACAAAATCCAATGCTAAATATCTGTGTAAAAACCACCAATCAAACTCCCCCAAACTTAAACCGTTGCTTGGCCTCAAGCAACACTACAAGAAATCACTTGAACCAAAGCATCCTGGTACTCATACGTGAGACTTGATTTCACATTTATCAAAAGTTAGTTTGTCCGGCCTTCACATGACACGAAGAGTTTTCTGTAAGAACCTTTTAACTTGGAGCTTCCTCTTCAAATACCTCTCCAACTATGCTTTGTACCACCTAAGTCTTCTCCCGATTTTCCTCCTCTTTTATTCTTACAATCAAATTAAGGTAATAAGAATTAAGATGATCATCACATGCAAAAGACTAATCAAAATTTTTTATTTCAGCACCAAACGAGCAACATTTTCTACTTTTAATTTCCGATGAAATTTTCAAACTTTGCAGTTATATATTGTCCTTTTGGACGACGTTTGGGGATCAACTCCCTTTGGGCTAAATAACCTGGTGAGGGATACCCAACTTAGAGAGCCAGTTGCCTTTTACCTCCTTTTCATCATTTGGTTCCACCTTTATTTATTTCTCAACCAATCTTACATGCATGTGAATCAAGACTATGCCAGACTGTATGGATAAACTACTCAAGGAGTACTTCTCAGGATTCAAGTACTCTGCTACAACTCTTCACGTTAGACTTGTATCACTGTCACGCTATTATGAAATTCCTCCCTTCAAACAATTATCCCTTTGTCTCTATATACTATTCCCGGTATTTCAGAAACACAAGCTCTTGAGCAAATCAAAACCAAATTTTTCGGACAAGATTCTGAAAATTAATTTCGAGAGAATTTCTACTTGTGGACTTACACATCACTTAACATCAAATTAACAAGTAAAAATAAACAAACAAAGCAATAAAACCTCCCCCCAAACTTGAACTAAACATTGACCTTAATGTTTCAGACCAAACTCGAAAAAAGTGACTCACAGAGGGTAATGCATACCAGCTGCTGCCTCCTAGCTTTTGCAAGATAGGATCCCATTTTGTTACCTTCAAAAAAAAGAAAAAAGAAAACTAATTTATGAAAAGCGTGGGTTGCCTCCCACGAAGCGCTTCATTTAACGTCGCATGACTCGACGGGTCATCCCCTTACGGGGGGTACTTTCTCTTCCACACTGTGTTGCTTGTACTTTTTCCGCAACCCCATCAAAAGCACTAGCCACTGCGTGATTCACGTTACTTCCAAATTTCATCTTCTCACCTTTGTCTACCTTCTTCTTTCCCTTCTTGGCTTCTTGACTGAACTTTGGAACTTTAATTGATGTTGTCATACTCCAATTTTTGACCTAAGATACCACCTTACATTTTCATTACTGCATCACTAACAATTTCAGAACAGAATAGATCGTGTGTGGCTTCTAGAAATCAAAATCAGGGTTTCTTCAAAATATCATCTGTTCAAGATATGATCAATTAGGGTTTGAGTTTCCACTCACCTCAAATGGTCTATCTTAATCAATCATCAACATTTGATCTTCAGATTCCCAACTTTTTCTCATGATCTACCTTGAATCGACCAATTAGGGTTTTAATCGAGGATAGTGAATCATTGACTTTCTGCTCAATGAATGACCTATTTGCTTGAAGATTGATCTTAAAATCTTCAATGCAACATCTTGACCTAATTTCTTGATTCAAAACATTACAAAAATCCATGTTTCTTCATCAGACAAATTCTGAACCATCTGATGAAAATTCATCTGCTCAAAAAAGCCAAACTTTGACTTTTGGTCAACTTTTTCAAAATCAAACTTTTTCAATCATTAAAACATTTCAAATAATCCATCATGATCATAAAAAATCAAGAAATATGAAAAAGTCAACAAAAAGTCAAGATTTGAAAAATTTCTAACACTTAGAAAAATTTTCAAGTGTTAAGAAACATGATTTTTTCCCACTTTCTAGGCCATTTTTCACCTAGATCCATTTGGATTTAGAAAAAACTCAAAACATGAAAGTTTTAGCCCTTGTTACAGGCTTTCCAAAATGTCCAATAACTTGAAAAACACTTTGTGTAGCTAAGGTTTTGAAAATTAAACTTAGAGCTCCATAACCATGAATTATAAGTCATTTTTCAAGAACTTTAAGTCATTTTTTCACAAACTCTCTTTCTAGAAGCCTTGTCATCACTTAGAGATAGGTTATAACTGATAAATATCAGTTAGGAATGATTGAGAGAGGATTGGATCAAGGTGAGATTTTTAACCATGGTTAAGAAAGTTACTTTTGCATTAAATGCAAAAGATTCCATTTTACCTCTTAACCAAGTTGCAAGTTTCCCTCAATTATAACTTTGCAAAATCATTCATATTTCTAGGCCTATAAATAGAGGTCATTTACTCATTTTCAAACCACTCCAAAGCTATCATAATCAAGCTTTCACTCTTTCTTTCTTGAAATTCAAGTTTCTAAGTTATAAGAGGGAAATTTTGCAATCTCCAAACCTTGCAAAATCTGAGTAAATTTAGGTTTCTAATATGTTCTAAACATCAATTAGAACTTGTCTAAAACTTAAAAACATCACAAGAAGGGACCAAACTCAGAATCATACTCAAAAAATCAAAAGCTTGCAAATGATGCCTTAACTTACCATCTCCTAATTTGCTCGTGCTAACTTTGATTTAACACTTCAAACACCTTCTATACACTTCATAGAAGTAATCCAGATCATCATCACTGACCTGTAACAACTCTAAATCCAAAATCAAAACTCACTTCAAGTGGCTGCAACTTGACTTGGTCAGAGAGTTCTAGCCATCCTCAGGACAAACTAAGAGTAGGAACACACTCAGGGAAGTCCAAGGAAGCTAAAGCAATCCTTACTTTGCACCTGGAAGCTGTCTAACTCGAACTGGTATTTCATACCAAGAGGTGAGTTTTTCAAACTTTGATTCTTCCATTCATGCACTTTTAGCTTTAAAATTGAAAAGGAAAATGTAGATATCCAATCACTAAAGCTATCCGGGTCTTTAATTTGAACTAAAATCAATTGAGTTTAAAGAATTAATCATTTTTTCAGTTAGGGTTCAAATTGGGATTGTTAAAATTCGTGTTCATCTTTGATTAATAATTTCAACAAAATACATAATCATAATCGTGGCAAAAATCTAGATGAAATAGAATTTTGAACTTTTAAAATTGATCAAGATTTGAAGAAACACGAATCCCGGCCATGGATGGTGTTGCGCGCTGCTTCAGTGAGGAAGGTGAAGTTTGAATTCCAAATTTAAAAGTTGGACTTAAAATATATATTTGTAGTTTAACTTAAAACAACGGATGTATTACCGCCCCAACGATTGCCAGCACGCTTCTCATGTCACTTGCCTTGCCAAAGGTCCAGGGTTCGAATCCCCCTGGAACCTTTTTTTATTAAAAGGAGTTACACGCTTTCTGGAACTTGTTCTTCCAGAAGCGCTTCTGAAGCTTTTACTCCTAGAAGCTTCCCATTTCAACACTCTTTAGAAGCACTTCTAGTGTTTCTATCTCAGGAGGCATCAAAGCTTCTCAAGCATTCCTAGAAGCATTAAGCTTCTAAGCATCCAGAAGCATTCCTAGAAGCATTAAGCTTCTAAGCATCCAGAAGTAGCATATTTCTACATGCTCTAGAAGCTGCAAGCTTCTACGTGCTCCTTCTCATGCCCAGAAGCGTCCCAGAAGCAACCATTCCTACCGCTCCCCGAAGCCACGCGCCGTGTCGCAAGCTTCTATGTGCTCCTTCTATCTCCAGATGCAAGCCATGCTTCTCATCCCTTCAGAAGGACAGCTTCTGAACTCTTTCTTTTTTCCAACTTCTGGAATTTTTTCCAAACTTCCATTTTTCAAAATAACTTTTAAACATTTTTCAAACTTTTTCAAAACAATTTCTGAACCCTTCAGAAATCTCATTTCTGGACTTTTTCAAAACTTTCTTTTTTCCTTCTAAACAAGGTGATTAAATGACAAGTTTAACAAATGACTCAATGGAAAATCTTCATTTTCTAAGCCAAATGTCCAAGGTTTAAACCTCCTTAGGACCAAAAACTCTTTTTTTCTCAAGTTTCTAGCAAACTTAAAACATTTTCAAAAACCATTCAAAACTTCTCATTTTGAGATGATGTTTTGCACTCTTGTCATTTAATATACCTATTTTATGATTATGTCAAAAAAATCCAAAAATATTTTCTTTTGATTATATTTTTATTAAGTCAAAAAAATGAAACATTTTAAGTGTTTCTTAATACTTTTCAAAGATGTTTTCTTTCAAAACTCAAATCTTTTCAAAACTTCTTGTGAATATACTTCACTTCTCAAAATCATTTTCAAAACCTTTTTCAAAACATTTCAACAAACTTACACACCTTTTTCCATGATTAATTAAATTTAAAGATAAACCAAACCAGGTTTCTCCTTGAATTTCTTAATTGGTCATGGGCCTCCCTCACGGTGTAAGTCCCAATCCTTTTATGTACATATTCAAAATCCTTGTACATATTCAATCATCTTCAAAAATATCCAAGCATAAATAAACTTCGTTCGTTTGTTTTCATTCGCTTGTTTATACACCGAATCCATTGGTATTAAGAGAAGAATCATTCCCGGTGAAACTGCTCTTAAACTAATAGGCCTCCCTTATGGTGTAAGTCCCAACCCTCCTATGTACATATTCATTTCCTTGTACATAAACACCCCTTCGTGTACATATTCATTTCCTTGTACACATTCAAATTTTAAGTATTCAAGTTACACTTGCTTTAAACGCATGTTTTATATACTTGTTTATATTTCCTTCATAAACTCCTGTGAATACACATCACACACTTGTTCATATAATTGTTCAGTTTTAACATAACAATTAGCGTAACAATTAGGTTCCCTTTATCCTCCTCTTGGGCTTTGTACAAGATAACTCATTTATTGAGTTAGCCTCCTCTTAGGCTTCATATAAGAAAACTCATTTACTGAGTTTAGCCTCCGCTTAGGCTTCATATAAGACAACACTCCCCTGCTGAGTCAGCCTCCTCTTGGGCTTCGTTCAAAAGAACTCCCTCGTTGAGTTTAGCCTTATCTTGGTGTCATACCCTAATTTTTGACCTAATATACCACCTTACATTTGCATCATAGCATCACTAACTGTTCAGAACAGAATTAATCGGGTGTGGCTTCTACAGGTCAAAATTAGGGTTTCATCAATTTTTCATTTGATTCAAGAGGTAATCAATTAGGGTTTGAGTTTCTACTAACCTAAATTGATCTATCTTAATCAATCATCAGCTTCTGATCTTCAGATATCCAACTTTTCCTCATGATCTATCAAGGATCGACCAATTAGGGTTTTTGTCGAGGATAAGGAATTACTGATTTTCTGATCAATGAATGACTTTTTTGCTTGGAGATTGATCTTCATATCTTCAATACAACATCTTGACCTAATTTCTTGAATCAAAACATCACAGAAGTTCACAATTTTCATCAGTCAATTTCTGGATCATCTGATGAAATTTCATCTGCACTGAAAAGTCAAACTTTGACTTTTGGTCAACTTTTTCAAGACAAAAATTTTTCAATCATCAAAATACTTCAAATGATCCATCATGATCATAAAAAATCAAGAAATTCGGAAAAGTCAACAAAAAGTCAAAATTTTCAACACTTAGAAAAATTTTCAAGTGTTAAAATTTCATGTTTTTTCCTACTTTCATGGCAATTTTTCACATAGTTCCATTTGGAATTAGGAAAAACTCAAAACATGAAAGTTGTAGCCCTTGAAACAAGATTTCCAAAATGTCCAAGAACTTGCAAATCCATTGTGTCTAGCTATGCTTTTGAATTTGAAACATAGAGCTCCAAAATCATAAGTTTCAAGTTCATGCTTCAAAGATTACAAGTCATTTTTGATTTTCTCTCCTTCTAGAAGCTTTGCCACCTAGCCAAGATAGATAGAGCTGATAAAAATCAGATGGAAAGTAATTATGATGAGATAAGATCAAGTTAAGTTTTAACCATGGTTAAAAGGAAGGTTCCTTTTGCATTTATGGCAAAAAAGACTTTCTTGCCCTCTAAGGCAAGTTGTCCAAATCCAAGCCAATATTCTTTACTTGCTAATCTGATTTTTTGACCTATAAATAGAGGTCATGTTTGCCATTTGAAACTACACGAAAGCTATGCAAGAACAAGCTTTCTCTCTTCTTTCTTAAAATTCAAGTTACATAGTTCAAAGTGAGAATTCTTGCATTTTTCAAAACTTGTGAAAAACTATGAGAAACTTGGTGTCTAACATGTCATAAACATCAAATAGAACTGGTTTGAAACTTAAAATCAACACAAGAACAGCTAAAAACCAGAATTGCTTTTCAAAATTCCAAACTTGTAAAAAACTGCCTTAAACTTCAAACTGATATTTGGCTCGAGCAAGTTGTGATTTTATCATTCAAACATCATCTATACATCTCATATGAGTGATACAAACCATCATCCTTGATCTGTAACACTTCCAAACACGAATTCGAAGTTCACATCAAGCATATGCAAGTGGACTTGGTCAGAATGATCCAGGCTATTTCAGAGCAAACAGAGCATCCTCACACGTTCCCTGAAGTCCACTGGTGCTATAGCAATCATTAAAACAACTCTGTAATAGCTCCTTCGAAGAATCAAAGTCCAGCTTCAAGAGTTTGATGTTTACATCGAGCAATTTCATTGAGAAACAAAGAATCCATGGCTGATTGAAGGATCGAGGAAGAAGAAGATGAGTTCGCGCGTTTTTCTGAAATTCAAATAAAAGTTTATAATATAATTAATTGGATTGGCATAAGTGAACGGATGTATTGCTGCCCCAGCGGTTTCCAGCTCACCTTTAAGTCACTTGCCTTGCCTTGCCCAATGGTCCCGGGTTCGAGTAGCCTTGGGACCATTTTTGCCAAACTTTTTTTGTTTTCTCTTCATATTTTTTTCAAACTTTGACTCTTTCAAAAACCAATCAAAACTCCTCATTTTGAGGTGATTTTTTGCACACGTGTCATTTAACATGTCGATTTTATGATAGTGTCAAAAAAATTCAAAAATACTTTCTTTTGATTATATTTTTATCGAGCCGAAAACGATACGTTTTGAGTACTTTTTCAAAGCACTTTCAAAGACGTTTCTTTCAAACTTTCGAAGCCCGAAACTTTTCCAAACTTCTTGTAAGTATATTTCCCTTTTCAAAAACACTTTCAAGATCTTTTCAAAACTTTTCAACAACTTGCACTCTTTTTTCCATGATCGACCCGATTTGAAGATAAAACCGGACTCGTTTTTTCCTCGAATTTCTTAACCGATCATGGGCCTCCCTCACGGTGTATGTCCCAATTCTTTTATGTACATAGCTATTTCCTTGTACATATCAAATTCTTTTATGTACATACATATTTCCTTGTACATATCAAATTCTTTCATGTACATATTAATTTTTACTTGTACATAATACAAATGTCTTTTGTAAATACTCAAGTATAGACAAACTTCTTCCGTTTGTTTTCATTTCGCTTGTATATACACTGAATACCATTGGTATTAAAAGGAGCATTATTCCCGGTGAAACTGCTTTTAAACCAATGGGCCTCCCTTACGGTGTAAGTCCCAACCTTCCTATGTACATATTCATTTCCTCGTACATAAATACTCGTTCATGTACATATTCATTCCCTTGTACACATTCAAACTTGTAAATAATCAAGTTACGCTCGTTTTACACACTTGTTTATATTTCCTTCATAAACTCTTGTAAATAAACATCACACACTTGTTTATATTTCCTTCATAAACTCTTGTAAATAAACATCATGCATTTGTTTATATTTCCTTCATAAACTCCTGTGAATAAACTTCATATACTTGTTCATATAACTGTCTAGTTATAACATAACAACTAGTCTAACCATTAAGTTCCCCACAGAGTTAGCCTCCTCTTGGGCTTTGTAAAAGGTAACTCATTTCATCTGAGTTCAGCCTCCTCTTAGGCTTCATATAAAAAAACTCATTCATCTGAGTTTAGCCTCCGGTTAGGCTTCATATAAGACAACACCCTGAGAGTCACCTCCTCTTGGGCTTCGTTCAAAAGAACTCCTCATTGAGTTTAGCCTTCTCTTGGGCATCAAACAAGAAGGAGACCAGGAAATCTCTTAATAGCCTCCTATTGGGCTTCCAATACAAAGAATCACCCGCGCTAGGATAGAACCCTGAGAGTATGATTTCCCGGTGAAATTGCTCTTGAAATCCTAAAAGGATGGTTTCCCGGTGAAACCCCTTTTAAAGCCAAAGCCAGCCATACCCTATAGCTTCCTCTTGAGCTTCGTACAAGGACCCTCGATGACCCTAGGAATGCCTCCTCTTGGGCTTACAATACAAGGACCCATGGGCTTCTTAAAAGCATCCCCCTAATCCAATCAATTTCTCCTCGAGATTTAGACATCTATCATCTCTATGGAAGAAGTATCTCATCTATCACATCACATACAATCAAAACTTTTTCAAACTCTCTTCAAACAAAAACACCTCTTAATTGTAAGTGGTAACGCTTGTACACTCAAGCAAAACACCCAATGCTTACAATTAAAAGATTCAATCATCTTTTTCAAACATCTTTCTAAAAACTCGTAAGTGGTAACGCTTGTACACTCAAGCAAAATACCTATAACTTACGATGAAAGATTTCAATCAATCAACCTTTCAAAATTTATGTGATGAAATAGATTAGATACATTTTTCATTAAGATGACATTCGTCTCTGTCTCTTAATAACTTCCTTTGCTTCCACTAGCATAAGTGGGAACTACGATTGCTCTGACTTTCTCAACATCCCTTTGAGAATACGTAGGCACAAGGTCTCATCCTTGCCGAGCAAATTTCTTTCTTCCTCAAACCAAACAAACCATATATCCCTTTAGATCCGAGCTACAAATGCTCTGATTCCCATTAAGGGATATGTATGCAGAAGATCCCAAAGATCTTTGCGAGCACAATAATAACAAAACCTAGGATCCCACATAATCTACCCTTCTTAAAATCCAAAGGAGAAACTTTCCCAATCATAGAAATAGCAATTAAAACACACAAACATATCAAACATATTCATATATAAAGCTATAGATAACTATATATATTTAGGGTGCTCCATCTATTCCCTTTATATAACAAACCCCTTGCGGAATCTCCCCAATGCGTTCGCCTAGTTCGCTAGTCGTAATGCATATCATATCAATTGAGGGTATTGCAGCTTTTCCCTTTTCATAATCATTTTCTTGTGTTGAAATAATAAAGCTTGATGCTCGCGGCATCTTTATAAACAAATCAAAAGAGTACATCGTTTCGAGCCAGAGAATCCGAATTCAGATTCGATTCCCTCGCGCGTCACTTTTTAACGCGAACACTTGGGCATCAAACAAGAAAGAGACCAGGAAATCTCTTAACAGCCTCCTATTGGGCTTCCAATACAAAGAATCACCCGCGCTAGGATAGAACCCTAAAGAGGATGATTTCTCGGTGAAATCACTCTTGAATCCTAAGAGGATGGTTTCCCGGTGAAATCACTCTTAAAGCCAAAGCCAGCCATACCCTATAGCTTCCTCTTGAGCTTCATACAAGGACCCTCGATGACCCTCTCAATGCCTTCTCTGGGCTAACAATACAAGGACCCTTGATGACCCTCGAAATGCCTCCTGTTGGGCTTACAATACAAGGACCCACGGGCTTCTTAAAAGCATCCCCCTAATCCAATAAATTTCTCCTCGAGATTTAGACATTTATCATCTCTATGGAAGAAGTATCTCATCTATCACATCACATACAATCAAATCTTTTTCAAACACTTCTTTTTCAAACAAAAAACATCTTTTAATCTGTAAGTGGTAACGCTTGTACACTCAAGCAAAACACCCAATGCTTACAATTAAAAGATTCAATCATTTTTCAAACATCTTTCTTAACTCGTAAGTGGTAACGCTTTTACACTCAAGCAAAACACCTATAACTTACGATGAAAGATTCAATCAATCAATCCTTTCAAAATGTATGTGATGAAATAGATTAGATACATTTTTCATTAAGATGACATTTGTCTCTGTCTCTTAATAGCATCCCCTTTTTCATAATCATTTTTCTTGTGTTGAAAATAATAAAGCTTGATGCTCGCGGAATCTTTATAAACAAATCAAAAGAGTAAATCGTTTCGAGCCAGAGAATCTAAATTCTGATTCGATTCCCTTGCGCGTCACTTTTTAACACGAACATAAAAAATGGCGACTCTGCTGGGGAGTACGCTAAACTTTTATTTTTAAAAAAATTGTGACTCTACCAAAGAGCACCAAGCTTTTTTGTTTTCAAAAAGGAAAAAAAGGGGTTAAGCTTTCATATGTGCATATGTTTGCTTTTCTTTATTGTGTGTTTTCGCGATTTCATCTGATGGAAAGAAATCCTAACCCGGATTTAAGAAACATTTTAAGATCTAGGTGGGGGTATAATCCTATTAACTTGTGGGAAGTTTCATTACTTACCGAGTTAATTTGAGATCCTCTCGATGGAGGTTGTCTTGGGAGTATTTGTGTTTAGCAAGTATTTGCGAAGACATTTTGCTTTCGAGAGAACTTATGAAGCTGAGTGGCTGTAGAACACATAACCCATCCTGGCCATTTAGGATGTAGTGCAGAAACTATTCAGGCGTAAGCTTAGAATAGTTGTCATACGAGACTACGATCAGGCGAGTTTTTCTTGAAAAATATTATTGGACTTCGAGTATTCAACAAATCCGATAATATTTCAAAGAGAAGCGTTGAACCTGTATTATCAGTAGAACCCGTTTCACAGATGAATAAGCCCTTAGAACTTACCCACATTTGGTTCTTATCGTTGGCCTCATGCTTGTGACTTCAAATGCTTGAACGTGTGTATAACCACTAACCATGTTTTGAATCTTTGTGGCATATATGCATGCATTCATTCAAAAACTTCATTTCTCTTCTCATTTCCAAAGAATTTAGAGATTTTTCTTTTTAAATATTTTAGGTTAGAGTGATGGACGTCAGAGGAAGATTCACCAAGAAATACAGTTTTAGAATTCCTGATGTAGGAAAGTTAAAAGAGTTAGCATCCTTGGTAGAAGATCCCTCGGATTTCAGAAAACGCTATGGAACTCTTTTAAGTATCCTGAACACTAACGTTGATGAAGGACTTCTCAAAACTTTCGTTCAGTTTTATGATCCAGTTTATCGCTGTTTCACTTTCCCTGATTATCAGTTGATGCCAACTTTGGAAGAGTACGCACACATCCTAGGTATCTCAGTATCAGATAAGGTGCCTTTCAATGGTTTGGAAGCCATTCCTAAGTAACCAGTCATTGCAACAATGACTCACTTAAAGAAATCTGAGATAGAAAAAAACCTAACTACCAAAGGAAAACTCTTAGGACTAACGTCAAAGTTCCTAATGGAGAAGGCTCTTAAATTCTCTGAAGCTGAAGCCGGTAGTATGGTAGCCTTTGAAGAAGCTGTTTTAGCTTTGCTCATCTATGGATTAGTGTTGTTTCCCAACGTCCCAAGTTTCATTGATATCAACGTCATAAGGATCTTTCTGATTGGAAATCCCGTTCCCACTTTGCTTGGTGACACGTATTTCTCCATTTATCACAGGAATCGTCAAGGAGATGGAACTATCGTGTGTTGTGTACCTCTGTTATTCAAATGGATTATCTCACACTTGCCTAAATCTCCTATCTTTCGCGAAAATAAAGACGGTTGGCATTGGTCTCGAAGGCTCATGTCTCTTACAAACGACGATATCCATTGGTATACCTTGGCAAACAATGAGATGGAAATAATTGAAAGCTGTGGAGAATTTTCCAACGTACCTCTCATTGGTACGAAAGGAGGAATCAACTACAACCCATTCTTGGCGAGACGTCAACTCGGGTATGCAAACTCTAGTAAACCCCTTGGTTTTACAGTAGAAAGCTACTTTTATCATGAAAGGGAAGATTCCCAAGGTTTGAAAGCCAGAATGATAAGAGCTTGGCATCACATCCGAAGGAAAGAAAAGGGTAATGCAAGGAATTGCGTAGCCATGGAAATCTACACTTCTTGGGTGAAGAAAAGAGCAAAGGAATTCCGAATGCCTTATGCTTATGAAGAACCCATGTTCTCAGCAGTATCTAAATCGACCACTTTTCCCGTCGAGACTATGGGAGAATACCATGAAGCTTTGGCCAAGATGAGGCTAGAGAAAGAGGATTTGGAAGACAAGTTTCTTAAGATTGACTTTGAAAATGAGAAGCTTAAGAAGCTGGTCAAAGATCATGAGAAAACGCTCTACTTCCAAGATGAATGGCTCATGGAGAAAGATGAGAAGATTCCTCAGAAAGATAATGCGATCAAGAGATACATAAGGAAAGAAAAAGAAAGCTTGAGGAAATGACAACCAGCAATCCTGCTCCTGACGAGTGGAAGAAAGTCATCAACAAGCTTAAAGCCGAGAAAGCTAAACTGAAAGCTTACTATGGGAAAGAAATCCTGAAGTGAAGCTACATCAAGCCTTGGGTTCTTCATCAGATGAAGACGATTAATTAGTTTAGCTTTAGCTTTATCATTTATTTTATCATTGTAAGAGCTATGCTCCAAAAAAATTATTGTAATCTTCTTTCAATAATTAATAAAATAAGTGTTTTCCATCCAAATGTTTACTAGAAATTTCTCTTTTAGTATAAATTCTTTGGAAATTCTTTTCTCTTTGCATTCATAATCATGCATCATACTTTGCATTTCGAGTTTGTTATTTAGAGTCTTATCTTTTGAAATTTTTTCCAGAGAGAAAGATCGTCAAGCTGTCGCGTCTTAGAGTTTCTCGACTATGTTCACAGTCAAACTCGCAGATACAATACTCGTGGAAATAGGAGAAAAACAATGGAATATTTTGAGCAAGAAAATGTTGAGCTTCGTAGCACAGTGACAACACTTCAGGAAGAGGTGGAGAGACTCACTTCTTTAGTAAGTTCGTTGGCAACTATGCAAAATCAGCAAACAACATTAAATAGTCAAAATCAAGCGGCGATTTCAGAGATCACTACTACTCCAGTTTCAGCTGTTGTAGTCAGTAATCCCCTCTTCAGTATGCCATAAGGTTATCCATGGGGCATGCCTTTCAATTTTGGCATTGGATTTCGTCAACCCACTTCTGAAGTACAGGTAACCACGATCGAGGTTCCTACTTTACAGAACTCAGCATTTACTCCGCAGCACAGAGTAACCTTTCCTCAAGTCACCATGACGGTTTCTCAACCGATCATGACCAACTCAGCTTCTGTAGTTCACGCTACTGCGGACGAAGAAGTCTATCATAACCCAGGTGACAACACGAATCCTCGTGGCCAAATGGAGAATCTCTAGGAACAATTCCATAAGATGCAGCTTAAGATCAAAACAATCTGTGGTAAGGAATTGTTTGGGAAGAATGCCCACGATCTATGCCTAGTTCCTCCCATAAGGATACCCGCAAAGTTCAAGGTCCCCGACTTTGAAAAATATAGAGGAAATTCCTGCCCGCAAAGTCATCTTACAATGTACGCTAAGAAGATGTCTACATATAATGACAATCACCAATTGCTCATTCACTATTTCCAAGATAGTCTCACCGGTGCCGCACTGAAGTGGTACATGAGGCTAAATAGTGCAAATATCCAGACATTCAATGACCTAGGTGAAGCCTTTGTCCAACAGTACAAATTTAATTTGGACATGGCTCCAGATCGAGATCAACTCCGTTCTATGTCTCAAAAGGAAAAAGAGACGTTCAAAGAATACGCCCAACGTTGGAGGGAAGTTGCTGCCCAAGTTAATCCACCGTTAGAAGAGAAATAAATGACCAAGGTTTTCTTGAACACTCTTGGCCCATTTTACAACGAACGCATGGTCGCCAGCGCTCCCGGAGAGAGTCGGAACCAGTTTCCCGAAGAAAAAAGAACATGACATAGGAATGGTATCCCGAGGGAAACCAAGGAAAAATGTCAGTCACCGACAACAAGTAGCCACAATAGCACCAGTTGTTAATTCAAGTTCAAACATGGGTATTACCCCGCAATTCCAGCAAACTCAACAGCCTCGACAATAGGCTCAACAATTCAACAATCAGAACCGTGCACCTCGAATCTCGTAGTTCGATCCAATTCCGATGACGTACACAGAATTATATCCTGCCTTGATAGAAAGAAATATTGTGCAAAAAAGGTCACCACCTCCAGTACCAGACAAGTTACCTTGGTGGTACAAAGCAGATATGTCTTGCCCTTTTCATCAAGGGGCACCGGGTGATGATCTCGAGCATTGCATAGCATTGAAAGCCGAAGTACAAAGGTTAGTAAGGGCTAATCTTCTCTCCTTCAGGAATGCAAATCCAAATGTACAAGCAAATCCACTTCCCAATCATAGTGGACATACCGTGAATTTGATACTAAGGAATACAGATCGGTATCTTATCACTAACATAAATATGATAAGAGAAAGCTTGGTACAGCTCCACAATACATTCAGTACAATGGGCGCCTTCGCTAAACATGACTACACAGCCTGCAGAATCTGCTTCACGGATTTTCGAGGATGTCCAACAGTGAGAGCAGGCCTTCAACGGTTAATAGACATTGGCGACCTTCAGATCTTCAGAAACAGAAATGATTATGACGTGAATATGGTAGGGCATTATCCGCATGAGCTTTTAGTCTCAGATATCAACTCGGAAATTCCCGAAGTAAACGTCATTATCCCCTGCTTCAATATGCCCAAGTGTGTAGAGGTCGAGTACAACGGTCCAAAAGTTCCAGAATCTCCTTTGGTGATTTGTCTACCTGGTCCTGTTCCTTACAGCTCTGACAAAGCAATTCCCTATCAGTACAATACAACTATGATAGAAGATGGGAAAGAAAAACCCATACCAACTCTTTCAGTCGTTGTTAACATTGCTGAAATCGGACGAGTAACGCAAATTGGACGTGTGTACACCCCGTTGCCACCAAAGCAACCCATTGCTCCCGCTGTTGGACAAAATCCTGTTGATACACCTCCCGAGAATCCCATGGGGATTCCTATTGGTAATCCAGACATAAACGTTGGTCCGTTTGATGGAACCAACTTCAACTTAGATTTCGACGAGATTCTAAAGCTAATCAAGAAAAGTGAGTACAGAGTTGTAGATCAACTAATGCAGACTCCCTCCAAAATTTCAATACTATCTCTACTTCTGAATTCTGAAGCCCACCGAGAAGCTTTGATGAAAGTGCTAGAGCAAGCTTGCGTAGATCACGATGTGACTACAGATCAATTTGGTGGAATTGTAGGCAACATAACAGCTTGCAACAATTTAAGCTTCAGTGATGAAGAACTCCTAGATGAGGGAAGAGATCACAATCTTGCTCTACATATCTCTATGATTTTCCAATCAGACTCTCTGTCCAATGTGCTAGTAGACACCTGTTCATCCTTGAATGTAATGCCAAAAATGACTCTCGCTCGTTTATCTTACAAAGGAGCACCGATGAAATCCAATGATATATTGGTCAAAGCCTTTGATGGGTCAAGGAAATCCGTTATTGGGGAAGTCGACCTTCCAATGACGATTGGTTCGCATACCTTCCAAATCACCTTCCAGGTCATGGACGTGCATGCTGCTTACAGTTGTTTGCTAGGACGACCGTGGATACACGAAGTAGGAGCAGTGACATCCACGCTCCACCAGAAACTAAAGTTTACAGCAAATGGGAAGCTAGTAACCATCATCGGTGAACAAGCTTTACTAGTAAGCCAATTGTCCACCTTTTCTTTCATCACTGCCGACGATGTTGAAGGGACGCAGTTCCAAGGACTTTCGTTAGAAGATGAATCTACAAGGAAAAACAGATCGCTATCTCCTCTTACAAAGAAGCAGTGCAGATAGTGAAAGACGGTAATGCCGCAGGTTGGGGACAAGTAATCAATCCAGTCAACAACGAGACAAAAACAGGGCTCGAATTTGCTCCAGTATTTCCTAAAGCCAATCAAAGGGATGAAGCACTTCGTCCAATCAAAGAAGTATTCCACAGTGGGGGTTTCTTAAAACCTGTTCTTCAAGAGGTTAATGTTCTTACCGATGAAAGTAATGAAGACAATCTCTCCGAATCTAAAGAGTGGAGCACTTATCTTAATAACTCTGAATATGTGTCCCAGGAAGAATCATACGCGCCATTCTAACCTCCGACTGACCAATTCAAAGGCATCTTCCTACAAAAGAATGAGAATGAAAATCCACCTATCCCTTCTGAAGTTTGGGATACCTTGGGAGAACCAAGTGGAAAGTTTGACTACATGGTGAAATACGCTGCACCTGAAAGCTCAAAAATCAGAATTGAAGACATCCAACCAACTGGATGGGATGATCCTCTTGAGTATCCTAGCTAACCAGAAGAGTTATACACATCTTCTCGATATCATCATCAAATTGAGATCCCAAATGAAGATCTCTACTTTAATACGCCCGCCGAGTTTGTTAAGACAGATCTTAACTATCACTACATCAATGTAATTACCGAAGATCAGGAAGACAATTCTAGAAACGAGTTGGAAAGCATCGCAGACAATGAGTCTCTCCACTCAGAAGATTGGAAAGAACATCCCAAGAATCTAGAATACATGCCACTTGAAAACACATATGCTGCATACTATGCTCCTCGATCTGTCAATCAAGCAGAAGAAGATCGCTTCAGCAGCACAAAAAGCAAGGTCAACCGACCAGAGTCTTCAAAGCCTGTTCGACCAACGACCAAAGTCTACACAAGAAATAAGCCAAAAGGAAAACTACCAGAGTATCTAGACTTTCAAGGAGCTCGCCACTATTGGAAGCCTGTTAAAGCTCATACTGATGTTCATAGTTCTAAGTAGTTTATTTTGCTTTTGTTTTGAACTCTCGCCTCACCCAAAGTGAAGAGATGTTTTATAGGGTTTAGCTTTTAAATAATTTCTCTTTGTCTTGCCCAAGACAAATGAGTTTGTATTTAGGGCCCTGTTTCATATTGTGAATCATAAATAAAAGCGTTGTTTTGATTCCACATTTTGTGTTTGTTTTTCGTTTTTACCCTTTTCTTGGAAATGGTAATCTTAAAAAACCCAAATAAAAACAAGCATCTTCAAAAAATAATAATCTGCATACACTTTCACATTAACTTTTTCTAAAAAAAAAAAAGAAGAGTTAATTAATCAAACATGCAGATTAGAAGATGGACAAATCCATTGAACGAAATAACGTTATGCTCTCTCCCAACTTTGAATTCCCTGTGTGTGACGCCGAGGAAGAAGTTGAAGAAGAGATCCCGGATGAGATTTCTCAACTACTTAAGCATGAGGAAAGAATCATTCAGCCTCACAAAGAGCCTTTGGAAGCAATCAACTTGGGTTCTAAGGAAGACAAAAAAGAAGTGAACATCGGAGCTCTACTCGACAGCAACGTCAAGGGCAAACTGATAGATCTTCTCAAAGAATATGTTGATGTGTTTGCTTGGTCTTATCAAGACATGCCAGGTTTAGATACCAGCATCGTGGAACATCACTTTCCATTAAAACCGGAGTGTCCACCAGTTAAACAAAGACTGAGAAGAGTTCACCTAGACATGGCAGACAAAATCAAAAAGGAGGTTCAAAAGCAGCTCGATGCAGGTTTCCTCGTCACCTCTGAATGTCCTCAATGCCTAGCCAACATAGTGCCTGTCTCAAAGAAAGACGGAAAGGTCAGAATGTGTGTTGACTACCGGGACTTGAACAAAGCAAGTCCAAAAGATGATTTCCCGCTACCGCAGATCGACATGCTAATGGATAGCACTGCAAAGTTCAACGTCTTTTCCTTCATGGACGGTTTCTCTGGCTATAATCAGATCAGAATGGCTCCCGAAGACATGGAGAAGACATCCTTCATCACGCCATGGGGCACATTTTGCTACAAAGTAATGCCGTTTGGATTAAAGAATGCAGGCGCAACTTATCAAAGGGTAATGACTACTCTCTTTCATGACATGATGCACAAAGAGATTGAAGTCTATGTGGACGACATGATAGCAAAGTCTGACACTGAAGAAGAGCATATAGAATATCTCTTGAAGTTGTTTCAGCGATTAAGGAAATTTCAGCTCCGCCTGAATCCTAACAAATGCACCTTTGGGGTAAGATCCGGAAAACTCCTAGGTTTCATCGTCAGTCAAAGAGGTATTGAAGTTGACCCTGACAAAGTCAAGGCTATTCAAGAAATGCCTACGCCACATACAGAAAAGCAAGTAAGAGGATTTCTTGGAAGGTTGAATTACATCTCCAGATTTATCTCTCAAATGACTGCTACTTGTGGGCCGATATTCAAGCTTCTCTGCAAAAATCAAGAGGTTGTGTGGACAGAAGATTGCCAAAGAGCGTTTGACAGTATCAAGGAATACCTGTTAGAACCTCCAATACTGATTCCTCGAATTGAAGGAAGACCATTAATCATGTACCTTACCGTGCTAGAAGATTCCATGGGCTGCGTGCTTGGACATCAAGATAAAACCGGTAAGAAAGAGCATGCCATTTACTACTTGAGTAAAAAGTTCACAGATTGTGAAACTCGTTACTCCATGCTCGAGAAAACATGTTGTGCTTTGGTTTGGGCTTCGAAACGTCTCCGCCAGTACATGATCAATCACACGACTTGGTTAATCTCCAAAATGGATCCAATCAAGTACATCTTTGAAAAGCCTGCCTTAATAGGAAGAATTGCTCGATGGCAGATGCTATTATCTGAATATGACATCCAGTACCGTGCCCAAAAAAGTGGTCAAAGGAAGCATTCTTGCCGATCACTTGGCTTATCAACCGATCAACGAATACCAATCTCTCAAGTTCGACTTCCCATACGAGGATGTTATGTACTTAAAGATGAAAGATTGTGAAAAACTATTACCTGAAGAAGGTCCTGATCCAGAATCTAGATGAGGCTTAATCTTTGATGAAGCAGTTAATGTCTTTGGCAATGGAATTGGGGCAGTCATCATTACTCCCGAGGGTTCTCATATCCCGTTTTCCGCCAGATTACTATTTGATTGCACCAACAACATCGCAGAATATGAAGCTTGTATCATGGGTATCGAAGAAGCCATCGACTTGAGGATCAAGATCCTTGACATATATGGAGATTCAGCCCTTGTGATCAATCAAATCAAAGACAAGTATGAAACTCATCATCTTGGTTTGATTCCCTATAGAGATTATGCAAGACGTTTGTTGACTTTCTTCAACAAGGTTGAATTGCACCATATTCCTCGAGATCAGAATCGAATGGTAGACGCCCTGGCTACTCTATCTTCCATGTTCAAAGTCAACCATTGGAACGATATGCCTAAGATCCGTATCAGACGCCTTGAAAGACCTGCATATGTGTTTGTAACTGAAGCAGTCATCGATGATAAACCGTGGTTCCACGACATCAAACGCTTCCTTCAAACTCAGGAGTACCCACTCGGGGCATCGCACAAAGATAAGAAAACTCTAAGGAGGCTTTCTAGAAATTTCTTCCTGAATGAAGATGTGTTATACAAAAGAAACTTCGACATGGTTCTACTCAGATGCGTGGACAAACACGAAGCAGACATGATAATTCGCGAAGTGCATGAAGGGTCCTTTGGAACCCATTCAAATGGGCATGCAATGTCCAGAAAAATCTTGAGAGCAAGATACTATTGGATAACGATGGAATCCGATTGCTGTAAACACGTCAAGAGATGTCACAAGTGCCAGATCTACGCAGATAAGATCCATGTGCCACCAACTCTACTCAATGTTCTCTCTTCTCCGTGGCTTTTCTCCATGTGGGGCATCGACATGATTGGGATGATCGAACCAAAAGCGTCCAACGGACATCGCTTCATTCTAGTGGCTATTGATTACTTCACCAAATGGGTCGAAGCGGCATCTTACGCCAACGTCACAAGACAAGTGGTTGTGAGGTTCATCAAGAACAACCTCATTTGCCGATATAGAGTTCCAAGTAAGATCATTAGAGACAATGGATCGAACTTGAACAACAAAATGATGAAAGAACTGTGTGAGGAATTCAAGATCGAGCATCATAACTCATCTCCTTACCGGCCAAAGATGAACGGCACCGTTGAAGCTGCCAACAAGAACATCAAAAAGATCGTCCAGAAGATGGCCATTACCAACAAAGACTGGCACGAAATGCTTCCATTTTCTCTGCATGGGTATCGTACTTCAGTACGTACATCAACAGGGGAAACTTCTTTTTCTCTAGTATACGACATGGAAGCAGTGCTCCCCATAGAAGTTGAGATTCCGTCAATGAGAGTTCTCATGGAAGCTAAGTTATCTGAGGCCGAATGGTGTCAAAGCAGATACGACCAGCTGAACTTAATCGAAGAAAAGTGCCTGACGGCTCTGTGTCATGGACAACTATATCAAAGAAGGATGAAGAAAGCCTTCGACAAAAAGGTTCGACCTAGTGAATTCCAAGAAGGCGACCTCGTGCTTAAAAAGATTTTGTCTTTTCAACCAGATTCTAGGGGCAAATGGACTCCTAATTACGAAGGCCCGTACATCGTCAAAAGAAGCTTTTATGGCGGTGCTATGACTCTCACAACCATGGACGGTGATGAATTCCCGCATCCTATGAATGCTGATACAGTCAAGAAATACTTCGTCTAAAAAATAAAAGAACAACTCGGTAAGTCGAAAACCCAAAAAGGGCGGCTTAGGCAAAAATGAGCGTTCGGTGGATCAAATCCGAAAAGCGGTCAGCAAAAATTAGAGACAATAAACAGAAATTATCCTGATAGATTGAAAACCTGAAAAGGCAATCTAGGCAAAATTAAGGATCAAAATGACAAAGTAACTACATCAGTCCATACTTCGTCAATCTGAAGAATTTCCATCAACGGATCTTCAATCAAATCTTCTGAAGCAACAAGCACAGTTGGAATTCAAAGTTGTTAGGGATAATAGTGGTTATTGCTTTCAATGTAGCCTTTTCCCACTAAATTATCATTTCCAACTGTTGTAAATAGCTCATGGAATCACGCCTTTGGTTGATTACCATTCTATCAATAAAATTTGAGCCTTCTGCCCTTTTGTTTGCAATTCTTGCTTTATTTTGTTTTGCAAAATAACGTTTTTTATTGTGAAAATCACTTTTGAAACTAAAAAAAAAATTTAAATGAATTTTTACTTCAAAATTTTAAAATAAAAGCGAATTTTCCTTTGAACTATGAACACAGACAAAACTTCAACAGTTTTTTCCATGAGTGTTTCGACCTCTAAAAGATAAAACAACTGCTAAAGAAGTCTTCTTCTCCTCAAAAAGAGATCATCAAAGGACGGTATTCTTATCCAAAAAGAATTCCCAACAAGGTTGCCATTGAAATGCCTTTTCCAGAAAAGTTTAAAGCATGAAACTCAGATTTATCATCAGTAACATCTACACCATGACTGCGGATTTTGCTGAGTATTTGTTTGAACTATGACGTAAGTCCTTTTCCCAAATACCCCTTTTTGTTGTCTTGTCAAGTATTGTCAGCATGCATATGACATTCATGACATTCATCATTCATACATAATAGCATCATTAATGCATTCCTGCATTTCTCAAATGTTTGCTTCAATATCACTTGTTTAGGTTGCATTTATTCCCTAAAACAAGTATGGGTGTGTCATCTCTCCAGTAGATTATCCCCAAGCAGAAAATACATTTTTCTATCATATTCCCCAGCTGAGATCATTCCTCATTGGGAACGAAGTTTTGATTGGCCTTTTCTTTCCAGTTCATTCTTGGATAGAATCTTGTCTCTAATCAACTCAGGATTAGATTTCAAAAAAATCTACCTGCAAACAATAAGCAATAGCCTCATCATCCGAGCTGCTTATTTTCTTTCATCTTGAAACATGTCATAAATGATTGTTCTTCTTAGCAAGTCCAATCATGAAAGTTCAAGAAAACCCCGCAGTTGTCTTTCTGTCTAAAAAAAACCCTATGTCTTTTCAATCGAAAGGCCCGCATCGTCTCAAAAGAGAGATCCCTGGCAAGATTGTAGTTAAGAAAATAGAAACTCATTTGAGATTTGTTTCCATCATTGTCGGTTATTCACAAAGCTGAATACTCAGTAAATTTCTCAAGAATTACCTTGTTATAGTTATCACTTTGCTGATAATTGGTAATATCATCAGAACACATTACCATAAACTATCACAAGGTTGATAATTGGTAATACCATCTTCAATTACCTTAAACATTGTCACAAGGCTGGCAGAAGGTAATTTCCTCGTTTCCCAAAGCGAAACAGATTTTCACTTGTATTGTGAATCTATTTTCCCAGTGAAACATATTGCTTGTTTCCCAACAAACAGGATTCTCCTTTCTTAGACAGATTGAGTCATCCTCACAATCTTTCCCCAGTATATAAATCTTTGATATCTATTGGGTAAACTTGTTGCAATCATTTTGCATCATTCGCATTTTTTTGGTATCTTAGGTCCAAAATTTGCGTATTTTGATATTTAAGTCTCTTCACACCTATCGAGACGAAGATCCTCATCTTCATATCTCAGGTTAAATAAACTTAAATAGGGGCATCTGTCATACCCCAATTTTTGACCTAAGATACCACCTTACATTTTCATTACTGCATCACTAACAGTTTTAGAACAGAATAGATCGTGTGTGGCTTCTAGAAGTCAAAATCAGGGTTTCTTCAAAATTTCATCTGTTCAAGATATGATCAATTAGGATTTGAGTTTCCACTCACCTCAAATGGTCTATCTTAATCAATCATCAACATTTGATCTTCAGATTCCCAACTTTTTCTCATGATCTACCTTGAATCGACCAATTAGGGTTTTAATCGAGGATAATGAATCATTGACTTTCTGCTCAATGAATGACCTATTTTCTTGAAGATTGATCTTAACATGTTCAATGCAACATCTTGACCTAATTTCTTGATTCAAAACATTACAAAAATCCATGTTTCTTCATCAGACAAATTCTGAACCATCTGATGAAAATTCATCTGCTCAAAAAAGCCAAACTTTGACTTTTGGTCAACTTTTTCAAAATCAAACTTTTTCAATCATAAAAACATTTCAAATAATCCATCATGATCATAAAAAATCAAGAAATATGAAAAAGTCAACAAAAAGTCAAGATTTGAAAAATTTCTAACACTTAGAAAATTTTTCAAGTGTTAAGAAACATGATTTTTTTCCCACTTTCTAGGCCATTTTTCACCTAGATCCATTTGGATTCAGAAAAAACTCAAAACATGAAAGTTGTAGCCCTTGTTACAAGCTTTCCAAAATGTCCAATGACTTGAAAAAACACTTTTTGTAGCTAAGGTTTTGAAAATTAAACTTAGAGCTCCATAACCATGAATTATAAGTCATTTTTCAAGAACTTTAAGTCATTTTTTCACAAACTCTCTTTCTAGAAGCCTTGTCATCACTTAGAGATAGGTTATAACTGATAAATATCAGTTAGGAATGATTGAGAGAGGATTGGATCAAGGAGAGATTTTTAACCATGGTTAAGAAAGTTACTTTTGCATTAAATGCAAAAAGATTCCATTTTACCTCTTAACCAAGTTGCAAGTTTCCCTCAATTATAACTTTGCAAAATCATTCATATTTTTAGGCCTATAAATAGAGGTCATTTCCTCATTTTAAAACCACTCCAAAGCTATCATAATCAAGCTTTCACTCTTTCTTTCTTGAAATTCAAGTTTCTAAGTTATAAGAGGGAAATTTTGCAATCTCCAAACCTTGCAAAATCTGAGTAAATTTAGGTTTCTAATATGTTCTAAACATCAATTAGAACTTGTATAAAACTTAAAAACATCACAAGAAGGGACCAAACTCAGAATCATACTAAAAAAATCAAAAGCTTGCAAATGATGCCTTAACTTACCATCTCCTAATTTGCTCGTGCTAACTTTGATTTAACACTTCAAACACCTTCTATACACTTCATAGAAGTAATCCAGATCATCATCACTGACCTGTAACAACTCTAAATCCAAAATCAAAACTCACTTCAAGTGGCTGCAACTTGACTTGGTCAGAGAGTTCTAGCCATCCTCAGGACAAACTAAGAGTAGGAACACACTCAGGGAAGTTCAAGGAAGCTAAAGCAATCCTTACTTTGCACCTGGAAGCTGTCTAACTCGAACTGGTATTTCATACCAAGAGGTGAGTTTTTCAAACTTTGATTCTTCCATTCATGCACTTTTAGCTTTAAAATTGAAAAGGAAAATGTAGATATCCAATCACTAAATCTATCTGGGTCTTTAATTTAAACTAAAATCAATTGAGTTTAAAGAATTAATCATTTTTTCAGTTAGGGTTCAAATTGGGATTGTTAAAATTCGTGTTCATCTTTGATTAATAATTTCAACAAAATACATAATCATAATCGTGGCAAAAATCTAGATGAAATAGAATTTTGAAGTTTTAAAATTGATCAAGATTTGAAGAAACAGAATCCCAACCATGGATGGTGTTGCGCGCTGCTTCAGTGAGGAAGGTGAAGTTTGAATTCCAAATTTAAAAGTTGGACTTAAAATATATATTTGTAGTTTAACTTAAAACAAAGGATGTATTACCGCCCCAGCGGTTGCCAGCACGCTTCTCATGTCACTTGCCTTGCCAAAGGTCCAGGGTTCGAATCCCCCTGGAACCTTTTTTTATTAAAAGGAGTTACACGCTTTCTGGAACTTGTTCTTCTAGAAGCACTTCTGAAGCTTTTACTCCTAGAAGCTTCCCATTTCAACACTCTTTAAAAGCACTTCTAGTGTTTCTATCTCAAGAGGAATCAAAGCTTCTCAAGAATTCTTAGAAGCATTAAGCTTCTAAGCATCCAGAAGTAGCATGTTTCTACATGCTCCAGAAGCTGCAAGCCTCTACGTGCTCCTTCTCATGCCCAGAAGCGTCCCAAAAGCAATCATTCCTACATGCTCCAGAAATAGCCAGAAGCCACACGCCTCCAGAAGCTACAATCTTCTATGTGCTCCTTCTATCTCCAGAAGCAAGCCATGCTTCTCATCCCTTCAGAAGGACAGCTTCTGAACTCTTTCTTTTTTCCAACTTCTGGACTTTTTTCCAAACTTCCATTTTTCAAAATAACTTTTAAACATTTTCCAAACTTTTTCAAAACAATTTCTGAACCCTTCAGAAATCTCATTTCTGGACTTTTTCAAAACTTTCTGTTTTCCTTCTAAACAAGGTGATTAAATGACAAGTTTAACAAATGGCTCAATGGAAAATCTTCATTTTCTAAGCCAAATGTCCAAGGTTCAAACCTCCTTAGGACCGAATACTCTTTTTTTCTCAAGTTTCTAGCAAACTTAAAACATTTTCAAAAACCATTCAAAACTTCTCATTTTGAGATGATTTTTTGCACACTTGTCATTTAATATACCTATTTTATGATTATGTCAAAAAAATCCAAAAATATTTTCTTTTGATTATATTTTTATTAAGTCAAAAAAATGAAACATTTAAAGTATTTCTTAATACTTTTCAAAGATGTTTTCTTTCAAAACTCAAATCTTTTCAAAACTTCTTGTGAATATACTTCACTTCTCAAAATCATTTTCAAAACCTTTTTCAAAACATTTCAACAAACTTACACACCTTTTTCCATGATTAATTAAATTTAAAGATAAACCAAACCAGGTTTCTCCCTAAATTTCTTAATTGGTCATGGGCCTCCCTTACGGTGTAAGTCCCAATCCTTTTTTGTACATATTCAAAATCCTTGTACATATTCAATCATATTCAAAAATATCCAAGCATAAATAAACTTCGTTCGTTTGTTTTCATTCGCTTGTTTATACACCGAATCCATTGGTATTAAGAGAAGAATCATTCCCGGTGAAACTGCTCTTAAACTAATGGGCCTCCCTTATGGTGTAAGTCCCAACCCTCGTATGTACATATTCATTTCCTTGTACATAAACACCCCTTCGTGTACATATTCATTTCCTTGTACACATTCAACTTTAAATATTCAAGTTACACTTGCTTTGAACGCATGTTTTATACAGTTGTTTATATTTCCTTCATAAACTCCTGTGAATACACATCACACACTTGTTCATATAACTGTTCAGTTATAACATAACAATTAGCCTAACAATTAGGTTACCTTTAGCCTCCTCTTGGGCTTTGTACAAGATAACTCATTTATTGAGTTAGCCTCCTCTTAGGATTCATATAAGAAAACTCATTTACTGAGTTTATCCTCCGCTTAGGCTTCATATAAGACAACACTGCACTGCTGAGTCAGCCTCCTCTTGGGCTTCGTTCAAAAGAACTCTCTCGTTGAGTTTATCCTTCTCTTAGGCATCAAACAAGAAAGAGACCAGGAAATATCTTAACAACCTCCTATTGGGCTTCTAATACAAAGAATCACCCGCGCTAGGATAGAACCCTAAAGATGATGATTTCTCGGTGAAATCACTCTTGAATCCTAAGAGGATGGTTTCTCGGTGAAATCACTCTTAAAGCCAAAGCCAGCCATACCCTATAGCTTCCTCTTGAGCTTCATACAAGGACCCTCGATGACCCTCGGAATGCCTTCTCTTGGGCTAACAATACAAGGACCCTTGATGACCCTCGGAATGCCTCCTCTTGGGCTTACAATACAAGGACCCACGGGCTTCTTAAAAGCATCCCCCTAATCCAATCAATTTCTCCTCGAGATTTAGACATTTATCATCTCTATGGAAGAAGTATCTCATCTATCACATCACATACAATCAAATCTTTTTCAAACACTTATTTTTCAAACAAAAAACATCTTTTAATCTGTAAGTGGTAACGCTTGTACACTCAAGCAAAACACCCAATGCATACAATTAAAAGATTCAATCATTTTTCAAACATCTTTCTTAACTCGTAAGTGGTAACGCTTGTACACTCAAGCAAAACACCTATAACTTACGATGAAAGATTTAATCAATTAATTCTTTCAAAATGTATGTGATGAAATAGATTAGATACATTTTTCATTAAGATGACATTCGTCTCTGTCTCTTAATAACATCACGTTGCTTCCACTAGCATAAGTGGGAACTACAATTGCTTTGACTTTCTCAACATCCCTTTGAGAATACATAGGCACAAGGTCTCATCCTTGGCGAGCAAAACTTCTTTCTCCCTCAAACCAAACAAACCATTGCTCCCTTTAGATCCGAGCTACAAATGCTCTGATTCCCATTAAGGGATATGTATGCAGAAAATCCCAATGATCTTTGCAAGCACAATAATAACAAAACCTAGGATCCCACATAATCTATCCTTCTTAAAATCCAAAGGAGAAACTTTCCCAAACAATAGAAATAACAATTTAAAACACACAAACATATCAAACATATTCATATATAAAGCTATAGATAACTATATATATTTAGGGTGCCATATCTATTCCCTTCATATAACAAACCCCCTTGCCCGGAATCTCCCCAATGTGTTGCGTCTAGTTCGCGCGAGTCGTAATGCATATCATATCAATTGAGGGTATTGCAGCTTTCCCCTTTTTCATAATCATTTTTCTTGTGTTGAAAATAATAAAGCTTGATGCTCGAGGCATCTTTATAAATAAATCAAAAGAGTAAATCGTTTCGAGCCAGAGAATCCGAATTCCGATTCGATTCCCTCGCGCGTCACTTTTTAATGCGAACAGATGCCACCTGAGAGATTCTACCTGAGACTTCTTCGGGGATTGATTTTTAAATTTTGCTCTCTCCCTCTACTTTGACCATACCAACTGAAAATTTATTCTTTCCACCTACACCGTTATTCTTGATTTCTAACACCTGCAAGGTTATCTCTTCATCAAAAAAAATTAATGTCAGATTACCTGTCTCAATGTCAAAATTGCACTGACTAGTTAGTAAGAATGGTCGACCAAGAATGATAGGAGTCTCTTCATCTTCAGGGATATCCATGATCTGGAAGTCAACTGGAAAGGAAAAATTTTCAATTTCCACCAACACATCTTCAGCTATCCCGCATGATTTCTTGATGGTGTGATAAGCAAATTTCAATTTTGTTCCTCCCCCGCTTATCTTGTCAATACCGAGCTTCTTGAAGATTGATAATGGCATTAAACTCACACTAGAGCCAGAATCAATTAGAACCCTTTTGAAATTTCTACCTTTTATGGTTCATGGGATTGCCATTGATCCAGGATCCTTCTACTTGACAGGTATTTTTCTCTCAGGCGTGATTGCACACAACTTCTCATAAACCTGTTCATCATCTATTGGCCTCTTTTTTGACAGAACCTCCTTCATGAATTTTTTATAGAGAGGAATTTTCTCGAGTGTTTCAAAGAAAGGTATGTTGATCTCCAAATTTTTGAAAAATTTGAAAAATTTATCAAACTCTTTCTCTTTTGTGTCCTTCTTTTCCACTCTAGAGGGATATGGTAGCCTAATCTTAGGTTTACTCTTTTCTTCAGCTGGCTTCACAGGTAGCGCCACTTCTTCCTGCTTTTTCTTGTTCTCTCTCACTTCTAAATCCAATTCTATAAGATCATCAACTTTTACCTCATATTCTCTTTCTGTAGCAACTTTTTCACTCCTCGTTGTGACAGAATTCACATTCTCATGGTTCTTCTGATTGCCTTATGCTTGCATTGCTACTTGTTGCACAATTTGCCCCATTTGAACCTCTAGATTTTTAATTGCCTCTGTGGTGTTCCTATGATTGCTTCATGTTTCTTCTTGGAATTGGGAAGTGTGGGAAGCCATCTTTTTAATGGCCTCCTCCCATTTGCCTTATGAGGAGCTTGTTGTTGCTGATCTTTCCAAGAAAAATTCGGATGATTCTTCCATCAAGGATTATAGGTTTTAGAATATGTATTATTCTTCTTCAAGAATTTTATCTCGTCAATTTGTTTTGGAGTTGCAAGACATTGCACAGTCATGTGTGGTCTACTACAAATGTCACAAACCACATTTTTAACCCGTGCTACCTGTTGATTACCCATGTTCATAGCTTTGAGATTTTTCTCCACTTCTGCAGCAATTACCTCTTAGATTTTTAGTTGCTTGTTTACTTCCAACTTCAAATTAATCACTCCCTCTGGTTTACTTGTAACCCTGTCATACATTTCTAGATGCTCATTTGCAGCAATGTCTTCAATGATCTTCTTAATACCAGAGATTGTTGTAAAGTTGGATGAACCACCAGAAGTTGTGTCAATAAGTTGCTTTGTTTTCATTCTGAGGCCATTCACAAACATCTGTATTTGTTCAATTTGGTCCATGTTGTGAGTGGGACAAGCTACCAATAATCTCTTGAACCTCTTATAGGCATCATCAAGTGACTCTCCTTCTTTTTGCTTAAAATTCACAATTTCATATCTCTTGCGAATATAAACAGAAGCAGGAAAGTACTCATCAAGAAAAATTTTCTCCATCTCTTCCAAAGTAGAAATACTACCAGCAGGTAGTGAGTAAAACCACTATTCAGCATCTTCAGACAGGGTAAACAGAAACATTCTCAATTTCTTTGCTTCATCTGTATGCCCATCAATCTTCAATGTGGTACTCATGGTAAAAAAAAACCTCTACAAGTGTTTGCTGGCATCTTCATTGACCTTTCTGGTGAAAGATCTTCTCTCAAGTTAAGTGATTGTGCTCGGATGCAGTTGAAAATTGGGCACATTCACCGGATGGTTTACAACTGTCAACCTGCCACCCGGTGCATTTTCCCCACCATAATCCCCAAGAAGTCTCTCTGGTGGATCTTCATCCATGATATCTCCCTCTTCTGACTCTGACTTTGTATGAACTGAATGTTCTTCGTTAGAATCCAGTCTGGCTAATCGAGCTTGCCTGCGCCTTGCGTGAAAAGTCCTTTTGATTTCTGTGTCAAAAATAAATTGAGCCGAGGGCTTTCCTCACGTACAAAGACTAGACATAAATCGGCAAGAATAAACCAAAGATGATAAAATAACATAAAAGAAAAATTTTAGTTGCAGAGCAACAAAATTTCAATCGAATTAAAATCAACTATGTATTTTGGCAGTCCCTGGCAACGGCGCCAAAAACTTGATCGGAAAAATAGAAAGTGTACTATTTTACTGATGTAGTAATAATGAGTTTTACCCCAAGTATCGATCTCGAGGATTGCGTAGGAAATACGGAGTTGAATAATTAATTCAATCAAACAAAAACAATAGAGTTGGTGTTGGTTTGTGATTAACTTCTTATGATAGAACAATTAATAGAAAGTGAAAGTTGACTTTTCTAATAGTGAATAATATGCTAGGGAGAGTGTATGATTTGTGCGAGTATCTACAGGACCTAAATTATCAATAGGCTCTCCAAGGACGTTGGAAATTCAACCTAGGGTTGCTCCACCGACTGGAACACTTAGAGAAACTCCCGTGTCAATCACTTCCATTCCTCTATTTAGACCATCTGTCGTGCCTATTCCTGACACTGACTCTTTGATCTTCTCAACAAGTTCATTAACACAATTACCAGTTCTTAAGATTATTTTTCCCCAAGTCCTCAGAGAAAAGCCTTTACCAATTCTACCTACTTCTAATGTCCATTAAAATTAGTGAAGAATGTAAGCATTTTATTATCAAGAATACTCTTGGTTATCATAGGATTTCCCTAGTCCTAGGTGAAACCTGCTAAAACATGTTCATTTTGAAAACCCTAACACGATTGTCCAGTTCTAATGAGTTAGGCACAATTAACCCTATTGGTATGATAGAACAAAGCAATATAGTAAACAAAACTCACAAATTGACATTAATAATCCTTAACGTTGATAAAACAAAGGAATCAATATTCTTGTTAAAAATTAGGGGCACCCCTAGCATTGGGGGGTTTAGCCTCTCATAATATTTAAGAAAAAAAAATTCGAAAATTTAAACATTACAAGAATATTGGTTCCCTTGATCTTCAATGGCGCCCACCCTTGAATCTCTCAGTCTCCAAAACCCTTGATGAAGTTATCTTCTCTCCTTGTGCAATTCCTTTCTCCATGATCAAAAAAAGTCCCTCTCCTCTTTTACAAACTACGTTAAATAATGTCATCTTCAACTCCAGTCGTAGCAAAAGGTCAAAAGTTCCCTTAATGATCAATATAGATGAAAAATGTCAAAAGTGAAGTTTGCTGCTCGCGCCTGCCAACACGGGCACCCGTGTTGGCTTTCTGACTTTTAAAAAAATCACGTTTTGGTATCAGGGCCATCAACACGGTCGTGTTGATTAACACGGGTACCCGTGTTGATGCTCTGACTTCAGCTTTTTAATGCTTTCCTGCAGCTTTTCAACATGGGCCGTGTTGATTCACACGGGGGCCTGTGTTGACTCCTCTGGAGCCTCTAATCTTCTGATTTTTGCACCTCTTTTGCCCCTATTTCTCTTGCGGTAAAATGACATATAGCACTAGACAAATAAAATAAACAATAACAAAATCCAATGCTAAATATCTGTGTAAAAACCATTGATCAGTTATGTAGAAGAATACGAAATGGCCTGAAATCTTACTGAATAGCTGCGAAGATGGAAAACAAATGTGATGCGACAGACTCTGACGGCAAGGAAGCAAGTCGGGAACGTGATGATGATGATGAACCATAATTGACAGAGAGTTGGAGGGATGGACATTGGTGAGAGAACGAAGGTTTCGCGGCGGTGGTGAGCGTGATGTATCGGCGGAGATGGTCACTGAAACGGAGGGGTTGTAGTGAAACAGAGATGTTTGTGAAGGTGGGAAGGAGGAGATGATGAAGGTTGTGTTGATGAAGGTGAGAAGGAGGAGGGTTTTCTGAGAATGGGTTTTCTGAGAATGGAATATAAATCGTGTTTTTTGGTTTCAGTGTTTTACAATTTTAATCATAAAATTAGATAAGAAAGAGATTTTCAAAAGCGCTTTCTTAGGGCCAGATATAGTAGCGTTTTTTCTTAAGAAAGCACTTTCTTTCCCTGTGCCTTTAGCAGAGCTTTTCAAAAGCGCTTTCTTAGGTTAACCTTTAGCAGCGCTTTTCAAAAAAGCTTTCTAAGGTACAGCCTTTACCAACGCTTTTTCCTTGAAGGCGCTTTCTTTTCATTGGCTTTAGAAGCGCTTTCGAAAGAGCTTTCTAAGGTTAATATTTTCATTGGCTTTAGCAGCGCTTTTCAAAAGAGCTTTCTAAGGTACACCTATAAGAGCGCTTTTGTAAAAGCGCTTTCTAAGGTGAAGGCCTTTAGCAACGCTTTTGAAAAGCGCTTCTAAAGGTAGCCTTTAGCAGCGGGTTTTTTAGCGAAATTTTTTAACAACTTATGGTAGCGCTTTTAGATAAAAGGTGTCTTTGTAGTGTTGTCATAAGTTGTTTTTGGCGTAGTGTCTTCACTAATCTCTCATCTCTTCTATTTTTTTGTTTCACTATAATATTTTTGATATTTTTTATACTATTATTTTATGTTTATTAATCTACTTTTGTCTAATATAATGTTTAGATATTAAATGGGAAGTTGTTGCCTAAATATGACGAGTTTTGTTATTATTTTGTAGTGCATGAATGACTAAATACAAAGTTATGTTGTCATCTACATGTGTATGTATGACTCAATAAAATAATTGTAAAAAACCAAACCAACCGAACAGAACCAAACCGCATTAGTTTGGTTTGGTTTGGTTCAGATTTTTTCTAAAAGCCAACCAAACCAAACCACACGTCTTTTTCTCTTGCGGTTCAGATGCTTTTTTTCATCAAAACCACCCAAACCGCACCTCGAACACCCCTAGTTTCACCTCACAATAAAAGCGTTAATTATATCATGATTAACGATAGTATATTCATAGAGGGTCAAGTATTTCAACCCTAAAAGCGCCAAGAGCTCATCAAACAACAGAATTACAGGAGCTACGAGTTTAGTGATCTTCCCTGCATGAGTAATAATTTCCATCAGATCACGTTCCTATATACATGGTTTAACAAAATTCATTAAACAAAAATTAATTAAACAAAAATTAATAATAAAATAAATTCAACAAAAATAACTAAAATAATTATAAATTCATATCTCTATGTCCCATATATGTCTCGCAACATGGTCCGGGTATAGAGACAATAGTGATAAATCAAAAGGCCCTTCTCCAAAACTCTGAGGCGTTATAGGTGTCGTCTCAGATTCCATGGCCTAATGTGCGGTCTATGATAGAGGATGGGATACATGTTGTGGTTGGATGTCAGGTGCTTTAGATGCCTCAGGTTGTGGGGCATCCAGTGTCGACTGGGAAAAAATATCTCTCCTGCCTCAAATACTATCGGTTATGAAGTGCATCTACGGGAGAACAGAGGTGGACGGGGTGAACTGGAGAACCTCCTTTGTTGTGGGATGACGATGAAGAAGGTGTAGAACCAAGAACATCGAATGCTATAGACGAATTTAGCACAGCTTGTCCAGAGGCATAAGGAGCCTGAGATGCCTGACTTATTTCCCTCTACACAGAAGCATATTGTGAAAGCTTGTTGTGTCTCAATCTGTATGGTCTCTTAGCCATTACTTCTATAGAAGAACGAAACAAACGTTAATAATAAGACTTAGGTTTTAAAAAAATTGAAAAATACAGACTAACTAAGCTCATCCCCAATGACCTCAAAAAAGTTCATTGGTCGTAAAATATACCTAACACGTTTCTTATGGCTCTAACATTGCAAACACAAAAAAAATTGAATTTTCGACCCAAAAACAGAATTTTTAGGTAAAAATTACATAAACTCTAAAAATCTCAAAAATAACTTACATGTGATGATTTTTTGCTTTAATCTACTTGAACACTAAACTTTGTGTGATGCTTGATGATTCCTGATGAACTTTTTGCAAAAGAAAATTATTTTGACACAATAGGGTTTGAGAGGATTTGGTTTTTGGGTGTTCAGTGTTTTTTATTTTCAAATGATTTCTGAAAATGGGGAAGGGGAAGAGGCATTGCGCCTTTAAGTGGCAAAACAAACCAGAAATACAACTATGATATCAACCGTAAATACATTTTTGGTTCGTATTTGCGTGTTAGCTTGAGTTTCTCAGTCATAATAACGGTGCGCATTTGGGGCACTTCCGAATCGGTTAGTTTAGAACTGATACATAGGGTCTCGTCCACCAAAATTCAATTTTTGGCGCGTATCAAAAATTCATTTTCAATTTTCAAGGACATTATAATATTTTCACGTGGTGCACTAGAAAATATGGCGTGAGTTAAGAAATCTTCTAAAGTAAATAGTGTGCTACCTATCACAATTGTAATGATATATATATATATATATATATATATATATATATATATATATAGAGAGAGAGAGAGAGAGAGAGAGAGAGAGAGAGAAAGAGAGGGCATATCATATGAGAATGTGTAAGTTATATGAGAATGTGACAATGAATAAGAACCATCAGATTTGAAAAGGATTTTGAGATTAAATTATGATTTTCATTCAATCATATGTCATTAATAGGAAAGAGAAATCGTTAATTAAATTTCAAAAATATATGTTAATGTCAACCATTTCTTTTCAAATTCAATGATATGATATATATATATATATATATATATATATATATATATATATATATATATATATATATATATATATATATATATATATACACATCAACTCATTTTTAAGGTGTGTTTTAGCAACATACACCTTAGAGTATATTTAATGTATTTTTAGTCATATTTTACTAATACACTCATTCCAAAAATGTAATAGATGTATTTTAGAAAATATCTAAAGAAGATGCTAATTTATATCATCCTAACTTATAGAAGGAGTATTTTAGTAACATATATATTTGGGTGCATTTAATCATTTTTAAGTTAATACTTGCTAAAACAAATCTTAATATATACAAGTAGGTGTATTCTAGCAAAATCTTATATATATATATATATATATATATATATATATATATATATATATATATATATATATATATATATATATATATATATATATATAAATTACATCCGAAAAGTTACACTATGAGTTACACTCGCTCAAAACGTCACTTCAGGTTAATATTTTTTAAAATCAACCATTGGATTGCAACATACCATCATATAGATCATACCTATAAAGTTTGAGATTAATCTATAATGATTTACTATGTGTCATACCCCAAAATTTTCCCTCTTACTTCTTAAGACATTTCACCTATGCATGCTAAAGGATTTCACAAGGGTTGACCAGACAAACCCTCTCCTAAGCAATCAACCCAAACTAGGGTTTTGCCATTCTCAAAACAAGATGGTCTCCAACATTTCCAGTGGTAATCATGCCTCATCATATGCATCAAAGAATCTCCATGTCAAGTTTCAAGCCTTACAAGTCAAGTTTCCTCAGACAATTGCTCAGATGGATGAAAATCAATTGTATTGGACAAAAAGTCAACTGTGGTCAACTTACTGTCAAACTTCATGATTTTTGGTCAACATCAATATTTTGAAGTGATATTCATCATTTGATCAAGGGTTGATCATTATTCATCAAGAAAAGTCAAGAATTGATCAAAAGTCAAAGTTTCTAAATTGGGCTTTCTTACACAAAAGTCAACCGAACTTTGACCAAGCATAACTTTCACATACTTTATCAGAAATTTTTCCACCACAGCTCATTTTGAAGAGAATTCAATTCTCTACAACTTCATGTTTCACAAGCTTGGGTAGAAAATGCTTCATTTCGAAGTTATGGATCAAAACATTACATGTCCTTTTAAAAGTCAACAAAAAGTCAACCTTTTGTAAAGAAGTGTTCATGAGTATGGAAAATCCAATGAAGATGAAACCAAAAAGGTTATTTAGAGGACATTTTAAGCTTTCTAAAAAGTCCAATAACACCCAAAAATGTTAAAAATTGAGCAAGATACACCTTGCACAAGTTGAGCATTTGTGAGGAGGTGCACAAAGAGAAATACTTGACAAAACCAAATTTTTTGCAAATGGGCCTAACGTTTCTTGGTTCAAGCATGGTCCTTACCTGAATTGGAACCTCCAAGCCCAAGGCCACGAATTTATCTTTTATTTTTTATTTATTTTGGATTTTTAATCATTGAAAACCAATTTAATTAAAATAAAAGATAGAAAATCAAAAATTAATTGCAAGGTGGATTTTCTCTCATTCTTGAGATCCAAGCAAGCCATACAAGCTGTCAATTTCAAATTTCATTGATTGGAAAAGGAATTGAATGAGATTTGATAAAAAAAAAGGCAATATTTGGTTTCATTCCAAATCAAATATTTTCTCATTGATTGGCATATAATTTCTTCATAATTCTTGACCTAATTCCTTCTACTATAAGTACATGATGCATCCACAAGCACAAGGGACGAATTACTGGCTCCAAGAACCCTACCAAACTTCAAAAAATCCGTGGCATTCAAGCAATCGGCAGCCATAGTTCCAGTCCAATTCAAAGGATTTCAAGCACTCCAACACGTTCCTGGAGGTTCTCTGATCCATCCCAGATACTCACAAGCCAACAAAACGTGCAGAAACGTAAAATCAAGATCACGGTTTGGTTCAAAAACTATGAAATCGATTTTTGTTATTTATGCATCATAAACATAATTTGATTATATATTCTTGATCGTGATGATGTTTGCAAGCTTTCTGGTTTGTTTAATTCGATTTTAAGTGCAGGAATCGTGATATGTCATTGTTAGGTTTTCCAAGCTTCAAATTGGGATCCTTCGATTTAGGAAAAATTGACCAAAACTAGGGACATATCCTTGTTCAGGAGATCAAACCGGATCGAACCATGGCTTTACATTGAATTTATATTGCTTGTATTGAGTATTGGAAATTTGCAGGTGCTTTAGTGACAGACAAAACCGTCACTATTGGTTTTTGCTATGGATCGTGTCCGTAGGTAAAAGTCTGTGTAAAATTCAAATGGGGAAGACGAAGGCTTGGCGCGTGTTTTGACTAGCATTCAGAAATAGTTTTCCTTTATAACGTTTTTGCTTCATTCCACTAACACAAATGCAGGCTAGCTCAGATGGCAAGGAAGGCGCGCGTATAACCCAGAGGACCTTAGTTAGAACCTTGGCTCCTCAACATATTTTTTACACTTTGCAAAACTAACCAATTTTCTTATTTTCACATTATTTTCCTTTTAATTTAATTTCTTTTCAAATAATTTTCTAACACATAAAAAATCACCAAAAAATATTTTCTTTTTGCATTTAGGACATAAAAATGTTTATTTAATTTTTGGCATAAAAATTAATATTTTTGCATGCATATTTTAATTAATTGTTAATTAACCATAAAATCGACTTTTAATTACTTTTCTTTATTAAAATCAATCCAAAAAAATTTTCTATCATCTAATTAGGATTACTAACCTAAAAACTGTTTCCTAACTCAAAAATCTTTTTTTACTAACACATTTTCTCTTATGCAAAATTCTTTTATTTTCTGATTATTATGTATCTGCTTCCTGGTTGTAATAGTTAGGTTAATTTTCTCGCATTTTCTTTTTCCATATTATGTAACTGCTCATGGGATGTAATAGCTTAATTAGAATTTACTTTCCGCACTCCTATATTATGTAACTTCCCCAAAGCCATGTAATAGCGTAGGATTTACTTTCCGCACTTTACTTTCTGCAATTTACTTTCCGCACCTAGATAAACTGCTAGTAACTAGGTGTGTATGGCAAGATAAAAATGAACGTAGATCACTTCTAATTCCAAGATAAAATATCTGAATTTAACACACTCTCTTCACACATACACCCCTAGAGTATTCTCTCTCGTTGCCTTTCGAACAAATGGTCAAGTCCCTCGAACGTAGAGGTATCCTAGCACCGTTGC
This sequence comes from Vicia sativa, assembly GCA_021764765.1. Classification (NCBI taxonomy): domain Eukaryota; kingdom Viridiplantae; phylum Streptophyta; class Magnoliopsida; order Fabales; family Fabaceae; genus Vicia; species Vicia sativa. Next base: position 207,686,838 of record CM038795.1, on the reverse strand, counting down.
CTACAAACATATCATCATAGTCCCTTCAATACAAAGATCATAGTCCCTCGATGTTGCCTACGAATACATGATCAAGTCCCTCGATTGTTGCCTACGAAAAGTGATGATCGTCCCTTCGAATATGCTAGGATACTCCTACAAGTTGCCTTCTATGACCATGACGAATGTTCCTTCGATTGTCCCTTTACATCCAACGAATAGGGTTACCTACCAACTAATGGTATGGATAGCACTATTCTAAAGGAAGGTAAAATAACACGGAAATGACCGTTCTGAGTAGTGTTCGCGTTAAAAGGTGACGCGCTAGAGGATTCGAATATGAATTCAGATCTTCTGGCTCGAAACAATTTACTCTTTTGATTTGTTTATAAAGATGCCGCGAGCATCAAGCTTTATTATTTTCAACACAAGAAAGATGATTTAATGATTATGAAAAAGGGGAAAGCTGTTAATACCCTCAATTGATTTTGATATGCGTAACGACTAGCGTAAACTAGACGCAACGCATTGGGGAGATTCTGAGTAAGGGGGATTGTTATATAAAGGGAATAGATGGAGCACCCTAAATATATATAGTTATCTATAGCTTTATATATGAATATGTTTGATATGTTTGTGTGTTTTAATTGCTATTTCTATGATTGGGAAAGTTTCTCCTTTGGGATTTTAAGAATGATAGATTATGTGGGATCCTAGGTTTTGTTATTATTGTGCTCGCAAAGATCTATGGATCTTCTGCATACATATCCCCTAGTGGGAATCGAGCATTTGTAGCTCGGATCTGAGGATCTATGGTTTGTTTGGTCTGAGGGAGAAAGAAATTTGCTCGGCAAGGATGAGACCTTGTGCCTACGTATTCTCAAAAGGATGTTGAGAAAGTCAGAGCAATCGTAGTTCCCACTTATGCTAGTGGAAAGCAACGGGATGTTAGTAAGAGACAGACAAATGTCATCTTAATGAAAAATGTATTAATCTATTTCATCACATACATTTTGTAAAATTGACTGATAAAAATCTTTCATCGTAAGTTATAGGTGTTTTGCTTGAGTGTACAAGCGTTACCACTTACATGTTTAAGAAAGATGTTTGAAAAAGATGTTTGAATCTTTTAACTGTAAGTATTGGGTGTTTTGCTTGAGTATATAAGCGTTACCACTTACAATTAAGAGATGTTTTTGTTTGAAAAGAGTTTGAAAAGTTTTGAAAAAAAAGTTTGACTGTATGTGATGTGATAAATGAGATACTTCTTCCATAGAGATGATAGATGTCTAAATCTCAAGGAGAAATTGATTGGATTAAAGGGATGCTTTTAAGAAGCCCATGGGTCCTTGTATTGTTAGCCCAAGAGGAGGCATTCCGAGGGTCATCGAGGGTCATCGAGGGTCCTTGTATGAAGCTCAAGAGGAAGCTATAGGGTATGGTGGCTTTGGCTTTAAAAGGATTTCACCGAAACCATCCTTTTGGAATTAAGAGCAATTTCACCGAGAAATTATACTCTCTGGGTTCTATCCTAACGCGGGTGATTCTTTGTATTGGAAGCCCAATAGGAGGCTGTTAAGATATTTCTTGGTCTCTTTCATTGTATGATGCCCAAGAGAAGGCTAAACTCAATGAGGAGTTCTTTTGAATGAAGCCCAGAGGAGACTCAACGAGGTGTTGTCTTATATGAAGCCTAAGCGGAGGCTAAACTCAGATGAATGAGTTTTCTTATATGAAGCCTAAGAGGAGGCTAACTCTATGGGGAGAGTTATCTTGTATAAAGCCCAAGCGGAGGCTAAACTCATGCAGGGGATGAATTATCTTGTATAAAGCCCAAGCGGAGGCTACAACTGTGGGGAACCTATTGGTTAGACTAATTGTTATGTTATAATTAGACAGTTGTATAAACAAGTGTGTATGTGTGTGTGTGTGTGTGTGTGTGTGTGTGTGTGTGTGTGTGATATGTATTCACAGGAGTTTATGAAGGAAATATAAATAATGCATAATGTTTATTTACAAAAGTTTATGAAATATAAACAAGTGTCTGTGAAACGAACGTTTAAAACGAGCGTAACTTGATTATTTACAAGTTTGAGCTGTGTACAAGGAAGTAAATATGTACACGAACGAGCTATTTATGTACAGACAAAGATGGATGTACATAGGAGGGTTGAGACTTACACCATAAGGGTGGCCCATTGATTTAAAAGCAGTTTCACGGGGAATAATGCTCCTTTTAATATCAATGGTATTCAGTGTATATACAGATGAAACGGAAACGGACGGTCGAATTTTATCTGTGAAAAGTATCTGTATTATGTACAGACAAAAATTTGTATGAATACAAAAAAGAATTTGATATGTACAAAAATATGTACATAAAAGAATGTTTTGTTTGTGTATACACAAGTGAAGTGAAGACAAACGATCGAAGTTTGTCTGTACTTGAGTATAAAAGGTATCTGTGTTATGTATAGATAAAAATTTGTATGTATCTGAAGAGAGTTTGATATGTACAAAGAAATATTATGTACATAAAAGAATGTTATGGGACTTACACCGTGAGGGAGGCCCATTGGTTTTAAAGAAGTTTCATCGGGAAATAATTCTTCTCCTATAACCAATGGATTCGGTGTATAAACAAACGAATGAAAACAAACGAAAGAAATTTGTTTATGTTTGAATATTAACAATGATGATTTGAGTATGTACGAGAAAAATTGAATATGTACATAAAAGGATTGGGACTTACACCGTAAGGGAGGCCCATGATCGATTGAGAAATTCGAGAGGAAACGAATTCGGTTTTATCGTTTAAATCGGATCGATCATGGTAAAAGATGTAAGTTTTGATAAAAAGTTTTGAAAAATGATTTTGAAAATGTTTTGAAATGTGAGGTTCATTTATGAGAAGTTTTGAAAAGAATCGGAAGTCGAAAACTTTAAAAATTCACCTTTTAAAGTGTTTTGAAAAAGTGCTCAGAATGTCGTTTTCGGCTCGATTAAAAGATAATCAGATGAAAGTTTTTTCTGAAAATTTTTGCACTATCATAAAATAGATACATTTATTGACAAGTGTCCAAAAAATCACTTTAAAATGAGGAGTTTTGATTGGTTAAAAAAAATGTGAAAGTTTTGTAAAAAACATGAAAAAATATGAAGAGTTTAAAAAAAAATGGTCTTGTGGAGAGCTGAACCCATGACCATTGGGGTGGCATACGTGGCACAAAGGACTAAAGGCAAGCTAGCAACCACTGGGACAAACGCGCGTTTATGTTTATGAACCAAAACACGTGTAAACAACATATTGGAAATTTTGATTTTTTAAACTCAAGAACACGCGCGCAGGCTTGTTCTTCGTTTTTGATTTTCAGATTCAACAATCCAAGCTATAATCTTCGTTTCTCAATGAAATTTGATGAAATAAACATGAAAGTTGCTCGGTTTTGAACAAGGAATACGATGATGACTGTTAATTGCATTTATTTTTAGTCTAGCATGTTTGAATTTCTGGGAACCACGAAGAACCCTAGAACTGACTTTTCTAAATTAAATGATGTATGATTGATGATTCTTTGATTTTTTTGAGGGCTTATGATCGTGATAAGTGCAGAAAGAGATTGGCCAAGAGTTTTTTTTACTTAAGTGCAAGAAATCATGATATCCAAGTTTGAGTTCTAACCTGTTCAAGTTGAGATCGAAGATGATGATTGCGTGTTTCCAGAACTGGTTTCTTGATTGCTACAGCATCATCGGCCCATGTGGAAGCTATAGAGATGGTCTGCTTGCCTCGAGCTTGCTTCAATCCTTCCACTCAAGTCAACCTGCAGTCAGCTTAACATGAAACTTGAAATCATGGTTAATGGAGTTACAATTTGATGTTAATGGTTTGGATCATTCCTATGAGGTATACTGATGATGTTTGAGTGATTAGAACACTAGTTAATCAAGCCTAGCCACGATTTTGAAACTTAAGGCAGTTTGTACAAGCATATGTTCATGGCATGTGATTTCTGATTTTCAGCTTTAATCATGTTGTTTTTAAGTTTTGAACAAGTTTAATATTGATTATGGAATGTGTTTGACACCAATTTGACAAAAGTTTCTCATCAATTTTCAAAAATGCAAGTTTTGGCAATTTGAACTATGTTTCTTGATTTTGAAGAAAGAAGAGAGAAAGCATAACTTTGCATTGCTTTGGTGTCATTTGAACTTGAAATGATGCTCTATTTATAGGCCAATATCTCTGAAATGACCTATAATTTGAAATTTTGACCTTGAAAAACCATGTTCATGGAGCCTTATGTTTCAATTTCAAAAGTATAGCTAGACTCCATGGATTTGAGAGTTCTTGGACATTTTTTGGAAAGCTTGTTTCAAGAGCTACAACTTTCATGTTTTGAGTTTTTTCCAATTCAAAATGGAACTATGTGAAAAAATGGCATGAAGTTTGGAAAAAATAAGAAATTTTAACACTTAGAAATTTTTCTAAGTATTGAAACTTTTGACTTTTTGTTGACTTTTCCAAATTCTTTGATTTTTTATGATCATGATGGATCATTTGAAGTATTTTGATGATTGAAAAAGTTTTGTTTTGAAAAATTTGACCAAAAGTCAAAGTTTGACTTTTCTGTGCAGATGAAAATTCATCAGATGTTTCAGAAATTGACTGATGAAGTCTGTGAACTTCTGTGATGTTTTGAATCCAGAAATTAGGTCAAGATGTTGTATCTAAGATATAATGACCAATATCTATCCAAAAAAGTCATTTCTTGCTCAAAAAGTCAGAGAATACTCATGCTCGATCAAAACCCTAATTGGTCGGTCCTCGATTGATCAGTGATAAAAATTGGATATCTGATGATCAAAGGTTGATATTTTGATCAAGATAGATCAAATGAGGTGAGAAAAACTCAAACCCTAATTGGTTGCTGTTGAATCAGATGAAAATCTGATGAAACCCTAATTTTGACCTGTGAATGCTATACCCGATTAATGCTGTCTGAACTGTTAGTTATGCAATGATGCAAATGTAAGGTGGTATATTAGGTCAAAAATTGGGGTATGACAGATGCACCTATTTAAGTTTCTTTAACCTGAGAGATGAAGATGAATATCTTTGTTTTGATAGGTGTAAAGAGACTTAAATATCAGAATACGCAAATTTTGGACCTAAGATACCAAAAATGCGGATGATGCAAAATGATTGTAAAAGTTTTAACCAGATGATATCAAAGAAATGACATGGGGGAAAAAACTTGTGAGGATGACTCGATCTGTTTAAGAAAAGAGGATCCTGTTTGTTGGGAAACAAGCAATATGTCTTGCTAGGGGAAAAAGAGATTCACAAAACATGTGAACATCCGTTTCGCTTTGGAAAACAGCGAAATTACCTTCTGTCAGCCTTGTGACAATGTTCAAGGTAAGTGAAAATGATATTACCAATTCATCAGCCTTGTGATAGTTATGGTAAGGAGTTCTGAAGATATTACCAATTATCAGCAAAGTGATAACTATAACAAGGTAAATCTATGAAAAGTTTTATGAGTATTCAGCTTTGTGAATATCAGACAAATGATGGAAAAGGATCTCAAATGAGTTTTGAAGAATTTACCAATTATCAGCAAAGTGATAACTTTAACAAGGTAAATCTTTGAAATATTACTGAGTATTCAGCCTTGTGAATAACAAACAGCGAAAGAAACAGAACTCAAATGAGTTTCTACTTTCTTGAATAAAATCTTACCGAGGATCTCCCTTTCGAGAAGATCCGGGCATTTTGACTGGAAGACACAGGTTTTCTTTCAGACAGAAAGACAACTGCTGGTGAATTTCTCGTACAGTCGTGATTTGACCTTGTTGAGAAGAACAAACTTTCATGACAAGTTTAAGAACGAAAAAAGAAATAAGCGGCTCAAATGATGAGGCTATTGCTTACTGCTTTGTTGATTATAGACGGGGTTCTACCCAGGAATGAACTGGAAAGAAAGGGTCAATCAAGACTTTGTTCCTGATGAGGAATGATCTCAGCTGGGGAACAGGAGAGAGAAAAGATGTATTTCTCTGCTTTGGGATAATCCACTGGGGATAGAATTGTACCTACACAAGTAAGTGTGATTTACACCAGTGATATGAAAGCAAACATTTTGAGGAATGCAAAAATGCATGAATGATGCTATTATGTATGAATGTCATAAATGTTATATGCATGCTAACAATACTTGACAAAGACACTAAAGAGGAATTTGGGAAAAGGACCACGTCACAGTTCGAACAAATATTTAGTGAAAATTGCAGCAAAGGTGCAGACGTTCACTGATGAAGAATTTGAGTTGCATGCTTTCTGAGAAATGTATTTTATTGGCAACTTTGTCGGGAATTCTTTTTGGATAAGAATACCGTCCTTTGATGATTTCTGTTGAGGAGAAGACTTCTGGAGTAGTCATTCTATCCTTCGGAGATCGAAACACTCGTAGAGGAACTGTTGAAGTTCTTTCTGTGTTCATAGTTCAAAGGAAAATTTTTGCTTTTTGTTTCAAAATTTTGAAGTAAAAATTCATTTAAAACATTTTTGTTTCAAAAAGTGATTTTCACAAATAAAAGCGTTATTTTGCAAAACAGAATAAAGCAAGGATTGCAAACAAAAGACATAAGGTTCAAATTTATTGATAGAATGGTAATCAGCCAAAGGCATGATTCCATGAGCTATTTACAAGAGTTGGAAATGATAATTTATTGGGAAAAGGCTACATTAAAAGCAAATAACCGCTATTATCCCTAACAACTTCGAATTCCAAACTGTCTTTGTTGCTTCAGAAGAGTTGATTGAAGATCCGTTGATGGAAGATTCTTCAGATTTGACGAAGTACTGACTGATTGCAATTACTTTGTCATTTTTTGTATCCTTATTTTTGCCTAGATTGCCTTTTCAGGTTTTCAATCTATCAGGATAATTTCTGTTTATTGTCTCTAATTTTTTCCTGGATCGCCTTTTTAGGTTTTCAATCCACCGAGACGCTCTTTTTTGCCTAAGCCGCCCTTTTCGGGTTTTCGACTTACCGAGCTGTTCTTTTGTTTTATTAGACAAAGTATTTCTTGACCGCACTCACGGGATGCGGGAGTTCATCACCGTCCATGGTTGTGAGAGTCATGGCACCTCCAGAAAAGCTTCTTTTGACGATGTATGGGCCTTCGTAGTTAGGAGTCCATTTGCCCCTAGAATCTAGTTGAAAAGACAGAATCTTTTTAGGCACGAGGTCGCCTTCTCGAATTCACGAGGTCGGACCTTTTTGTCGAAAGCTTTCTTCATTCTTCTTTGATATATTTGTCCGTGACACAGAGCGGTCAGGCGCTTTTCTTCGATTAAGTTCAGCTGGTCGTGTCTGCTTTGACACCATTCAGCCTCAGATAATTTGGTTTCCATGAGAACTCTCATTGATGGAATATCAACTTCTACGGGGAGCACTGCTTCCATGCCGTATACTAGAGAAAAAGGAGTTGCCCCTGTTGAAGTGCGTACTGAAGTACGATACCCATGCAGAGCAAATGGCAGCATTTCGTGCCAGTCTTTGTAAGTGATGACCATTTTCTGGACGATCTTTTTGATGTTCTTGTTGGCAGCTTCAACGGCACCGTTCATCTTTGGCCGGTAAGGAGATAAGTTATGGTGTTCAATCTTGAATTCCTCACACAGTTCTTTCATCATCTTGTTGTTCAAGTTTGATCCATTGTCTGTAATGATCTTGCTTGGAATTCCATATCGGCAAATGAGATTGTTCTTGATGAACCTCACAACCACTTGTCTTGTGACGTTGGTGTAAGACGCTGCTTCGACCCATTTGGTGAAGTAATCAATAGCCACTAGAATGAAACGATGTCCGTTGGCCGCTTTTGGTTCGATCATCCCAATCATGTCGATGCCCCACATGGAGAAAGGCCACGGAGAAGAGAGAATGTTGAGTAGAGTCGGTGGTACATGGATCTTATCTGCGTAGATCTGGCACTTGTGACATCTTTTGACGTGTTTACAGCAATCATATTCCATTGTTATCCAATAGTATCCTGCTCTTAGGATTTTCCTGGACATTGCATGCCCATTTGAATGGGTTCCAAAGGATCCTTCATGCACTTCATGGATGATCGTGTCTGCTTCTTGTCTGTCGACGCATCTGAGCAGAACCATGTCGAAGTTTCTTTTGTATAGCACATCTTCATTGAGGAAGAAGTTTCTTGAAAGCCTCCTTCAAGTTTCATCAGGTTTTCCTCAAATTTTATAGACTTATATTCATTTCAAATTTCATCACATTTTCTAAAGACTTATATTCACGTCAAATATCATCAATTTCTTAAGATTTTATTCACTTCGTATTTCTTCAGAATATCTTAAGATTTATATTCACTTCAAATTTCTACATATCTATGTTCACTTCAGATTCCATCAGATTTTCTTAAGATTTAGTATAACGTAAGGTTTCATCAGGTTTTCCTCAAATTATCTAGAAACTTAAATTAATTTCAAATTTCATCACATTTTCTAAAGACTTATACTCACTTCATATATCATCATATTTTTTTAAGATTTATTTTCACTTCTTATATTTTCAGAATTTCTTAAGATTTACATTCACTTCAAATTTTTACATATATCTGTTCACTTCATAATCCGTCATATTTTCTTAAGATTTATGTTCACGGCAAGTTTCATCAGGTTTTCCTTAAATTTTGTAGAGACTTATATTAATTTCAAATTTCATCACATTTTCTTAACACTTATATTCACTTCAAATATCACCAAATTTCTTAAGATTGATGTTCACTTCGTATATCTTTAGACTTTCTTAAGATTTATATTCACTTAAAATTTCTTCAGATCTATGTTCACTTCAGATTCCATAAGATTTTCATAAGATTTATGATCACGTCAAGTTTCATCAGGTTTTCCTCAAATTTTCTAGACTTATATTCATTTCAAATTTCATCATATTTTGTAAAGACCTATATTCACATGAAATATTATCATATTTTTTAAGTTTTTGTTCACTTCGTATTTCTTCAGAATGTCTTAAGATTTATAATCACTTCAAATTTCTACATATCTATGTTCACTTCAGAGTCCATCAGATTTGCTTAAGATTTATGTTAACGTCAAATTTTGTCAGGTTTTCCTCATATTTTCTATAGACTTATATTCATTTCAAATTTCATCACATTTCCAAAAGACTTATATTCACTTCAAATATCATGAGATTTTCTTAAGATTTATTTTCACTTCTTATATTTTCAGAATATTTTATGATTTATATTCACTTCAAATTTCTACATATCTATGTTAACTTTAAAATGCACCATACTTTCTTAAAATTTATGTTCACGTCAAGTTTCATCAGGTTTTTCTCAAATTTTATAGAGTTATATTCATTTCAAATTTCATCACATTTTCTAAAGACTTATATTCACTTCAAATATCATCAGATTTCTTAAGATTTTGTTCACTTCGTATTTCTTCAGAATATCTTAAGATTTATATTCACTTCAAATTTCTACATATCTATGTTCACTTCAGATTCCATCAGATTTTCTTAAGATTTAGTATAACGTAAGGTTTCATCACGTTTTCCTCAAATTATCTAGAAACTTAAATTAATTTCAAATTTCATCACATTTTCTAAAGACTTATACTCACTTCGTATATCATCATATTTTCTTAAGATTTATTTTCACTTCCTATATTTTCAGAATTTCTTAAGATTTATATTCACTTCAAATTTTTACATATATCTGTTCACTTCATAATCCGTCATATTTTCTTAAGATTTATGTTCACGGCAAGTTTCATTAGGTTTTCCTTAAATTTTGTAGAGACTTATATTAATTTCAAATTTCATCACATTTTATTAACACTTATATTCACTTCAAATATCACCGAATTTCTTAAGATTGATGTTCACTTCGTATATCTTTAGACTTTCTTAAGATTTATATTCACTTAAAATTTCTTCAGATCTATGTTTACTTCAGATTCCATAAGATTTTCATAAGATTTATGAACACGTCAAGTTTCATCAGGTTTTCCTCAAATTTTCTAGACTTATATTCATTTCAATTTTCATCACATTTTGTAAAGACCTATATTCACATGAAATATTATCATATTTTTTAAGTTTTTGTTCACTTCGAATTTCTTCAGAATGTCTTAAGATTTATAATCACTTCAAATTTCTACATATCTATGTTCACTTCAGAGTCCATCAGATTTGCTTAAGATTTATGTTAACGTCAAATTTTGTCAGGTTTTCCTCATATTTTCTATAGACTTATATTCATTTCAAATTTCATCACATTTCCAAAAGACTTATATTCACTTCAAATATCATGAGATTTTCTTAAGATTTATTTTCACTTCTTATATTTTCAGAATATTTTATGATTTATATTCACTTCAAATTTCTACATATCTATGTTAACTTTAAAATGCATCATACTTTCTTAAAATTTATGTTCACGTCAAGTTTCATCAGGTTTTTCTCAAATTTTATAGACTTATATTCATTTCAAATTTCATCACATTTTCTAAAGACTTATATTCACTTCAAATATCATCAGATTTCTTAAGATTTTGTTCACTTCGTATTTCTTCAGAATATCTTAAGATTTATATTCACTTCAAAGTTCTACATATCTATGTTCACTTCAGATTCCATCAGATTTTCTTAAGATTTAGTATAACGTAAGGTTTCATCACGTTTTCCTCAAATTATCTAGAAACTTAAATTAATTTCAAATTTCATCACATTTTCTAAAGACTTATACTCACTTCGTATATCATCATATTTTCTTAAGATTTATTTTCACTTCCTATATTTTCAGAATTTCTTAAGATTTATATTCACTTCAAATTTTTACATATATCTGTTCACTTCATAATCCGTCATATTTTCTTAAGATTTATGTTCACGGCAAGTTTCATCAGGTTTTCCTTAAATTTTGGAGAGACTTATATTAATTTCAAATTTCATCACATTTTCTTAACACTTATATTCACTTCAAATATCACCAAATTTCTTAAGATTGATGTTCACTTCGTATATCTTTAGACTTTCTTAAGATTTATATTCACTTAAAATTTCTTCAGATCTATGTTCACTTCAGATTCCATAAGATTTTCTTAAGATTTATGATCACGTCAAGTTTCATCAGGTTTTCCTCAAATTTTCTAGACTTATATTCATTTCAATTTTCATCACATTTTGTAAAGACCTATATTCACATGAAATATTATCATATTTCTTAAGTTTTTGTTCACTTCGTATTTCTTCAGAATGTCTTAAGATTTATAATCACTTCAAATTTCTACATATCTATGTTCACTTCAGAGTCCATCAGATTTGCTTAAGATTTATGTTAACGTCAAATTTTGTCAGGTTTTCCTCATATTTTCTATAGACTTATATTCATTTCAAATTTCATCACATTTTCTAAAGACTTATATTCACTTCAAATATCATCAGATTTCTTAATATTTTGTTCACTTCGTATTTCTTCAGAATATCTTAAGATTTATATTCACTTCAAATTTCTACATATCTATTTTCACTTCAGATTCCATCAGATTTTCTTAAGATTTAGTACAACGTAAGGTTTCATCAGGTTTTCCTCAAATTATCTAGAAACTTATATTAATTTCAAATTTCATCACATTTTCTAAAGACTTATACTCACTTCATATATCATCATATTTTCTTATGATTTATTTTCACTTCTTATATTTTCAGAATTTCTTAAGATTTATATTCACTTCAAATTTCTACATATCTATGCTCACTTTAGATTCCATTAAATTTTCTTCAGATTTATGTTAATGTCAAGTTTCATTAATTTTTCACCTAATTTACTAGAGACTTATATTCATTTCAAATTTTATCACATTTTCTAAAGACTTATATTCACATTAAATATCATCAAATTTTCTTAAGATTAATGTTCACTTCGTATTTCTTCAGAATGTCTTAAGATTTATAATCATTTCAAATTTCTACATATCTATGTTCACTTCAGAATCCATCAGATTTTCTTTAGATTTAAGTTCACGTAAAGTTTCATCACGTTTTCCTAAAATTTCCTAGAGACTTATATTGATTTCTAAATACTTATATTCACATCAAATATCATCAGATTTCTTAAGTTTTTGTTCACTTCGTATTTCTTAAGAATCTCTTAAGATTTATAATAACTTCAAATTTCTACATATCTACGTTCACTTTTGAATCCATCAGATTTGCGTAAGATTTATGTTCACGTCAAGTGTAGTCAGGTTTTCCTCATATTTTCTATAGACTTATATTCATTTCAAATTTCATCACATTTCCAAAAGACTTATATTCACTTCAAATATCATGAGATTTTCTTAAGATATATTTTCACTTCTTATATTTTCAGAATATTTTATGATTTATATTCACTTCAAATTTCTACATATCTATGTTAACTTTAAAATGCATCATACTTTCTTAAAATTTATGTTCACGTCAGGTTTCATCAGGTTTTCCTCAAATTTTATAGACTTATATTCATTTCAAATTTCATCACATTTTCTAAAGACTTATATTCACTTCAAATATCATCAGATTTCTTAATATTTTGTTCACTTCGTATTTCTTCAGAATATCTTAAGATTTATATTCACTTCAAATTTCTACATATCTATTTTCACTTCAGATTCCATCAGATTTTCTTAAGATTTAGTACAACGTAAGGTTTCATCAGGTTTTCCTCAAATTATCTAGAAACTTATATTAATTTCAAATTTCATCACATTTTCTAAAGACTTATACTCACTTCATATATCATCATATTTTCTTATGATTTATTTTCACTTCTTATATTTTCAGAATTTCTTAAGATTTATATTCACTTCAAATTTCTACATATCTATGTTCACTTGAGATTCCATCGAATTTTTTTAAGATTTATGTCCACGTCAAGATTCATCAGGTTTTCCTCAAATTTTGTAGAGACTTACATTCATTTGAAATTTTAATTACATTTTCTATGACTTATATTCACATCAAATATCATCAAATTTTCTTAAGATTTATGTTCTCTTCGTATTTCTTTAGAATGTGTTAAGATTTATTATCACTTCAAATTTCTATATATTTATGTTCACTTCAGAATCTATCAGATTTTCTTTAGAGTTATGTTCACGTCAAGTTTCATCAGGTTTTCCTCAAATATTCTAGAGACTTATATTCATTTCAAATTTCATCACATTTTCTAAAGACTGATATTCATTTCAAATATCATGAGATTTTCTTCATATTTATTTTCACTTCGTATATTTTCAGAATTTCTTAAGATTTATATTAACTTCAAATTTCTACATATCTATATGTTCACTTGAGATTCCATTAAAATTTCTTAAGATTTGTGTTCACGTAAAGTTTCATAAGGTTTTCCTCAAATTTTCTAGACACTTATTCATTTCAAATTTCATCACATTTTTTGAAGAAATATATTCACTTCAAATTTCTACATATCTCGGTTCACTTTAGAATCCATCATGTTTTCTTAAGATTTATGTTAACGTCAAGTTTCATCAGGTTTCTAAAATTTTCTAGAAACTTATATTCATTTCAAATTTCACCACATTTTCTAAAGACTTATATTCACTTCAAATATCATCAGATTTTCTTAAGATTTATGTTCACTTCGTATTTCTTCATAACTTCTTAAGATTTATTTACACTTCTTATATTTTAAGAATTTCTTAAGATTTATATTCACTTAAAGTTTCTACGTATCTATGTTCACTTGAGATTTCATCAAATTTTCTTAAGATTTATTTTAACGTCAAGTTTCATTAGGTTTTCCCCAAATTTACTAGAGACTTATATTCATTTCAAATTTTATCACATTTTCTAAAGACTTATATTCACTTCAAATATCACGAGATTTTCTTAAGATTTATTTTCACTTCGTATATTTTCAGAATTTCTTAAGATTTATATTCGCTTCAAATTTCTACATATCTATGTTCACTTGAGATTCCATCAAATTTTTATAAGATTTATGTTCACGTCAAGTTTCATCAGGATTTCCTCAAATTTTTCAGAGACTTATATTCATTTCAAATTTTATCACATTTTCTAAAGACTTATATTCACATTAAATATCATCAAATTTTCTTAAGATTAATGTTCACTTCGTATTTCTTCAGAATGTCTTAAGATTTATAATCATTTCAAATTTCTACATATCTATGTTCACTTCAGAATCCATCAGATTTTCTTTAGATTTAAGTTCACGTAAAGTTTCATCACGTTTTCCTAAAATTTCCTAGAGACTTATATTGATTTCTAAATACTTATATTCACATCAAATATCATCAGATTTCTTAAGTTTTTGTTCACTTCGTATTTCTTAAGAATCTCTTAAGATTTATAATAACTTCAAATTTCTACATATCTACGTTCACTTTTGAATCCATCAGATTTGCGTAAGATTTATGTTCACGTCAAGTGTAGTCAGGTTTTCCTCATATTTTCTATAGACTTATATTCATTTCAAATTTCATCACATTTTCTAAAGACTTATATTCACTTCAAATATCATGAGATTTTCTTAAGATTTATTTTCACTTCGTATATTTTCAGAATTTCTTAAGATTTATATTCACTTTAAATTTTCTACATATCTATGTTCACTTCAGAATCCATCATGCTTTCTTAAGATTTACGTTAACGTCAAATTTCATCAGATTTTCCTCAAATTTTCTACAGACTTATATTCATATCAAATTTTGTCACGTTTTCTAAATGCATATATTCACATCAAATATCATCAGATTTCTTAAATTTTTGTTCACTTCGTATTTCTTCAGAATTTCTAAAGATTTATAATAACTTCAAATTTCTACATATCTATGTTCACTTCAGAATCCATCTGATTTGCGTAAGATTTATGTTCACGTCAAGTGTAGTCAGGTTTTCCTCATATTTTCTATAGACTTATATTCATTTCAAATTTCATCACATTTTCTAAAGACTTATATTCACTTCAAATATCATGAGATTTTCTTAAGATTTATTTGCACTTCGTAAATTTTTTAGAATTTCTTAAGATTTATATTCACTTCAAATTTCTACATATATATGTTCACTTCAGAATCCATCAGATTTTCTTAGGATTTATGTTCAAGTCAAGTTTCGTCAGGTTTTCCTCAAATTTTCTAGAGACTTATATTCATTTCAAATTTCATCACATTTTCCAATGAATTATATTCACTTCAAATATCATGAGATTTTCTTAAGATTTGTGTTCACTTCGTATTTCTTCAGAATTTAATAAGATTTATATTCACTTCAAATTTTTACATATTTTCAGAATCCATCATATTTTCTTAAGATTTATGTTCATGTAAAGTTTCATGAGGTTTTTCTTAAATTTTCTAGAGACTTATATTTATTTCAAATTTCATCACATTTTCTTAAGACTTATATTTGTAACGCCCTGTTTAAATTAATATTATATTATATTAATATTTTCGAGTTACCTATCGATATTTATTTTGCGACGAGAATAAATGTATTAATCGATATATATGATAATACATATTTGGCGACGTTTCGTTCGGTCTGGTTTTTATTCCATTCGTTTCGGTAAAATATTATTCGGATCCGATATTTAATTCCCCAGAATTATTTTAATTGATTGAATTAATAATATTGGTAGATATTATTAGTGTGTTTATTTTTAAGAATAGATGGGGTTGTGAGGATTAAATTGTTAGAATTGGGTTTTACACCCTTGGTTGCTAGTAAGGAAAACAACCTATAAAACACTTTCCTTTGTTTTTCTTTCCATTTCCAACACCAAGCCAAACTTGAACATAGAAGCTTGGAGAGAAAAAGAGAGGGTTTGGAGAAGAAGGAGGGCAAGAACAAGAGCAAGAGAGGAAGCTAGTAAGAAACAACTTATAAAACCACATCTCCTCATTTTCTTTCCATTCTACAACCAAAGCCAAGAATAGAAACTTGGAAGCTTGAGAGAAAAAGAGGGTTTTGGGGAAGAAGAAGAAGAGGAGCAAGAGCAAGCATGAGGTTGGGGTTTTGTTGGAGCATCTTGCAATCAACCAAGCTAGAGGTAAGGGGTTTGATTTTCCACTTCCTATAGTTAGGGTTTTGATACATATATTGTGGATTTGTGATGAAAATTGATGTTGTGGTTTGAGTTGTGTGTTTGATTGTTTAAGTGAAGTAGATTAGAAGAGTTGGAATAGGAGTAGGGATTATTGTAACGCCCGTTTTTATTTAATATTATAATATATTAATATTCTGAATTACCGTTTGACGATTGTTTTGGCGACGAAAATAATTATATTAATTAATATATCTATTAATTTATCTGGCGACGTTCCGTTCGGTCCGGTAAAATATTATTCGGATCCGATATTTTAATTCCTCGGAATTAATTTAATTAATTGAATTAATTATATTAATGATATAATTGGTTAGGAGTGTGAGGATTAATTGATGAGATTTGGGTTTTCACCCTTGACTTACTAAATAAGGAAAATACCATTACTAGAACCATTTCTCCTCATTTTTCTTCCATTCAATTATACCAAAACCAAACATGGAGACTTGGCTTACTAGTAAGAAACAAGTTATAAAAACCAATTTCTTTTCCTTTTATTTCCATTGTAAACACAAAAACCAAAATAGAAACCTAGAGAGAAAAGAGAGGGTTTTAGAAAGAAGAAGATGAGGAAGATCTTGAACAAGGGAGCATGAGAGCAAGCTTGAGGTTGGGCTTGGTAGCATCACCTTGGTTTATCTCCAAGCTAGAGGTAAGGGGTTTGATTTTCCTTTCCATATAGTTAGGGTTTGATAGATATGTTGTGTATTTAGGAAAAATTAGTATTTTGATCCATGGGGTTATAGTTTGCCATTGTTTTGGTGTTGTGTTGTTGTTGTTGAAATTCTCAATTGATGGTAGAAATATGTTTGATGTTGTATTTTGAGGTATATGTGTTGTGTTGATAATAAGAGATGTTGGTGGGTTTAGTTTGAATTGAGGAAAAAAATTGATAGTAGAGTTTTATGATTTTGTTGGTTGATTGTTGGGATAGTTTGGAGAAATTGGATGAAGAATAGAAATTATAGATGTGTTGTTATTAGTGTGTAGTGTTTAGATTAGGGAATGGAAAATAGAAATGGGAATTGGAAATGGAAAAGAGAAGTAATGAAAAAGAAAAGAAATAAAAACTACAGAAAAACCAGAAAACATTAACAGTAAATATGCAGGGAATGGCAAACGATGAAGATGGGAGGACCAAAGGGGGGGAGGCGCCCACCCCCACATTTGGAGGCCACCGTCCCAGGCCTAAGGCGGCCGTCCCCTTTGCCTTCTCTTCATTTGGGGCGAGCGTCCCCATCTAGTGGGAGAGGAGAAGATTTTTGCCATTTTCCGTTTCTGTATTTTGAACATTTTCTGCTTGCTGTCAAACTAATTCCTGCATAATTTTTTCCTGCAATGGCTTCTGTTTCTTTTTAATATGCAAATTCCACCTAGTAACATTTGGTAACCATAAAATATAATTAGGGGATAAGATAGCCGATTAAATTTAGAACCCGATTATGTTCCGATTTTCCGATTTGAAATTCGTGACGAACAAGTTGCTCCGAATTCAATGAAAATTGACGTGCTAGCTAAGTTCGACGTGTAGAACATAGTGGTGAGGTTAGTTTTTGGAAATTACGAGTTTTTACGAGACGACCCGAAATAGGCCAATTTACGGTAAAATTGAATCGGACGGTGTTTTAGTAGATTTAAGGTACGTATGGATAATCTGATTTCGACGTCGACGATTATGATTAATACCGGTTATTAGGAATTACTTTCACGACGATTATTGACGTTTTGACTATTTTTCCGTTTTCGGAATTTAGTGAATTAATTGATAACGATGCGGTGTTAATAAACGTAAGTTTTGCGACGGTGTATTTATTAAAGAATACATGTTGATATGCAATGTGATGATTAAATTGAGGTTGTTAATAAATGCTTCCGATTTGTGAATGCATGACTTTTGATGAATTTATTAGTGATGTTTGCATAATGCAATTATGATGCGATGATATATTTATTATGTTTTGGATAAATTATGGCAATGTGGGCTTTATGCCAATTTGGATGAGCGATGATGTTGTTTTTGTGTTGTGTTGTTTTATTGTCGAGTCACATACATTGCATAAGCGAAGAGGGCTTTTATGCCAAGCGATGATGGCTTTTATGCCGAGAGAAGATCGGCTTTATGCCAAGTATCCCTAATTACGGACAAAGTGATGGGTACCACATGCATAACATAGTCGTGTCTCATGGAGTCGGTTATGTTTATGTTTGAGTTGTTTGGCGTTGGGTTTTGTTGATTCATGGATGATATTGAATTGCGATGATATATTTTGTGATAATGTTGTGATGGTGGGCTTTATGCCAAAAGCGAAGATGGGCTTTAGCCAATTTGTGATGATTTGTTATATTGCTTATATTACTAGCATTATTTAATGTTGTTGGTTGATGTTGTTGTTTAAGACTACCGTGTTAATTAGTGATGTATTAGTTTGTGACGATTTTGTGGTGACGGAGGGTTATGTGTTGTTGCGACGTTTTATGCCGATAAGGCTATGATGATAAGGTGTAGATTATACACATTAGGATGACGAGTAAAGTAAGTGAGTTTTGATTATGTGTTGGAATTACAATTATTAATCTATAACCTTTATAATTCCAAAACTACATATATATATTTTATCATGCCTTTAATTATATGTTTTGGAGTATCTCACCCTTTACTTGTTTCGCCGTTACCTATATATTGGTAACGTGCAGGTTATGAAGATGGAGTCTATAACTGCTGTTAGTTGAGTCGGTGTCGCTCTGATACATAGCACTCGGGGGGGAATATTTATGTTGTCATTGTTGTTGTTCTTTTGTTGCTTTCCTTTAGTAAATAAGAATCATAAATTATAAAAACATGATTTTGTTGAGAAAGTTTAATAAAGGAGAAGTGTTGATTTCTATGAATCAATTTATGTTTTCCTGCGATGCTATGTATCTGAGATTTTTAAAACAAACATTTAAAATGAGTTGTTTTGAAAGTGTGGCAAGATTTACTTTATAAAATTTTAAATTACTCTGATTTTGTATATAAAACCTTGGGTAGATTTGGGGTGTTACAATTATGAGGTTGATGATGATTAGAATCAATGGGAATGGTAAAAGTGAAGTTGGGAATGTTAAAAATGGAGTTTTCACGCAGGTCAATCAACACGGGCCGTGTTGATTCGCACGGGCGCCCGTGTTGATCCCTTGAACAAGGAAGAGTCCTGCCAGGCCAATCAACATGGGTCGTGTTTATTCACACGGGTGCCCGTGTTGATTCTCTGAGTTTGGTTTTTTTTACGTTTCTAGTGGCTTTTCAACACAGGCCGTGTTGATTAACACAGGGGCCCGTGTTGATGTATCTGTAGCCTCCCAAATTTTGATTTTTGCACTTCTTTTGCCCGATTATGATCCGATTTTCCGATTTTGGTAAATTCGACGACGGAGCAAGTTGCTCCGAATTCAATGAAAATTGATGTGCTAGCTAAGTTCGACGTGTAGAACGTAGTGGTGAGGTTAGTTTTTAGAAATTACGAGTTTTTACGAGATGACCCAAAATAGGCCAATTTACGGTAAAATTGAATTGGATTGCGTTTTAGTGGATTTCAGGCACGTATGGACAATCCGATTTCGATGTTGACGATTTTGATTAATGCCGGTTACTAGAAATGGCTTTCGCGACGATTATAGGTGTTTGACTATTTTTCCTGTTTTCGAATTTAGTGAGTGAATTGGTTATGATGTAGTGTGATTAAACATAATGTTGGCGACGACGTATTAATTAATGAATATTTGATGATTTGCGATGCAATAATATATGTCTTTGTACATGATAATGTGACGATTATATTGATGTTGTTGATAAATGCTTCCGATTGATAAATGCATGACTTTTGACGATGATGAATTGTTTGGTGATGTTTTGCATAATGCAAATATGATGCGATGATATGTTTATTTGTTGTGAATAAATATGGCGACGTGGACTTTACGTCAACTTTGATGAGCGATGATGATGTGTTGTTGTGTTGTCTTTATCATTGAGTCACATACATTGCATTGGCGACGAGGGCTTTTATGCCAAGCGACGAGGATTTTATGCCAAGCGACGAGGCTTTTATGCCAAGTGTTCCTAATTATGGACAAAGCGACGGGTACCACATGCATAACATAGTCGTGTCTCATGGAGTCGGTTATGTTTATGTTTGAGTTGTTTGGCGTTGGGTTTTAGTTAAATTGACGATGTTAAATTGCGATGATATATGATGCTTTGTTTGGTGATGATCTTTATGATGAACATGAAATGAATATGACTAAATAATTTCATGATAACTATACGATGAATATAAATGATGAGTTTTGCGATGATTTAACTTGATGAAATGCTTAATGCAAATACGATGTGATGATGTTTGTGACGATAGGCTTTTATGTCAAAAGCGACGATGGGATTTAGCCAATTTGTGATGATTTGTTTATGTTGCTTATGTCATTAGCATTATTTAATGTTATTGGTTGATGTTGTTGTTTAAGACTGCCGTGTTAATTAGTGATGTATTAGCTTGTGACGATTTCGTGGTGACGGAGGTTTATGTGTTGTCGTGATGATTTGTGCCGATGAGGTTAAGGTGATTAAGTGTAGATTATACACTTTAAAATGACGATAAAAGTAAGTGAGTTTTGGATATGTGTTGGAATGCACTCATTAACTTATATCCCTTATGATTCCAAATATATGTATATATATATATATATATATTATCATGCCTTTAATTGTATGTTTTGGAGTATCTCACCCTTTACTTGTTTCGCTGTTACCTTTATATTGGTAACGTGCAGGTTATGAAGACGGAGATTATAGTTGCTATTAGTTGAGTCGGTGTCGCTCTGATACGTAGCACTCGGGGGGAATATTTATGTTGTCTTGTTCTTGTTCTTGTGTTGTTCTTCCTTTTGTAAATAAGAATCATACTTTATGAAAACATGATTTGATGAGGAAGTTTTATACTAAAGATGTTTTGATCTTTATGAATCAATTTATGATTTCCGACGATGTTATGTATCTGAGATTTATACTTTAAAGCAAACTGTGTAAAGTGATTTGTTTCTGAAGGTGTGATGCCTCAGTATTGAATTTATGAAATTTTAAATTACTCTGATGATTTTTGCCTATTAAACCTTGGGTAATATTGGGGTGTTACAATAGTGGTATCAGAGTAGGTCGGTCTGTCGGCCAGGTTGTTAATGTGTTTAACCCTTTTGTATGTGACATGTGTGTGAAACACTATCGGTACTTGCTTGTTTCTATTTGTTTGTCTGCAGAGATGAGTTTGAAACAAGTGGGGGAGAAGTTTTACTTCTTGGTGGCGCTTGTGGCTTAGGGTTAGAGCCTCAAGCAGGGTTACACTTTGGTAACTTGTAGTGTAAGTTTGAAGACGTTGTTGTAGTTGGGTAAAGATGGTTTATGTCACCATCATGATTGTCGACTGTCTATTGACAAATTGAGGAACTGATCACCCTTAATCTCTTGTCGATAGTAGTCAGGAATTGTGTTGGTTTGGATGGACTTGTCTTGCCAGCTTAATAGTGTGTGAAGCAGACGAGTTGGCACAAGGTGGTGCATGGTTACTCGAGTTGCAGGCGAATTTGGATTTTGGTGAGAAGCAAGATTTTGGCAAGCGAACTTCTTGTTGCGATTCTTCCGAAGCATATTATGAAGATGTGAGTGAATTACCGCCGTAGTGCGAAGTGAAGTTTTGATGGATTTAGTTTCTGGAACTAGTTGTGATTCGAAGTATCCTTAAGGGATGTTTGTTTCTGAGTTAGATTTGAAGAGTCAACTTGAGGATTGGTTTAAGCAGAGGTTGTTTATTCGAGCGGGTCACCGTGGAGTGCTATCATTGTGTTGTTCGAGAAGAACGAAGGTCTCTTAAGTTGATGTGTTGTTTCAGGCAAAGGAACGAAGCGGATGTTGAGGACAAGTATCTAATTCCAAGGACTGATGTTGGATAGATCAGTCATTTGGAGCTTTCGTGTTTAGTGGAACCGATGTAAAGTCTGGCTGTCCACGGGTTAGTGTGAGAACTGAAGATGTTTAGACAATGCTTTTCAAGATAGTGCATGGTCTTGGCGAGTATTCGTTGATGTCATTAGTGTGACTAATGCGTCAGGTATGATTTTGGAATGTTCAGACGGTACTCTCAAGAGTAGTTGTAAGAGTTATTTCGTGTTCATAGATGTTATTTGGGTCACGTCAAGTTATGGAATCGTAGCAAGCATCCAAGCTTTGCGTTGTTGGTAGTGAAGTTAGACCGGTGTATGTCGAGTAATCTAAAGATAGAGTTTTGAACTGTTGGACGAGAGTGCCTTAAGTAAGCAACTTAGACAGTGATATTTTGGTCAGTTCCGCGAAGATTTATTTGGTATCTTGTAGAAGACTTCAAGGAGGTATTTCAGAGCTTAGAAGTTCCTTTGTTTTGGATGGTTAGCCTTGTGAGTTTGATGGAAGATCTTTTTATAAGTTGGCATTGATCATGGGTACTTTGAATTGAGATGGTCGAGTTATTATTTGAGCCGGTGAAAAGTTTAGAGAATGCCTTGATTTTGGTTTTGTATTGTACTGAAGAACCTGGTGCGAGGTATTGTGATATTTTATTTTGGACTTGAGATGTATTTCGACGAGGAGTTGGAAAAGTGCATTACTACCTTGGAACGATTTGATTTTCATAAGGAAAAATTATCGGGCGCGTGAGTTAGAGTTTGATGCGGTTGTGCTCATTGGAACCTTATAGGTGCAGATGTTAACGACGAGTAGATTGGAATTGTTGAAGACAATTCAAGTTGGGTACGATCTATAAAGAGACTTCGTCTGTTGTTGAGTTTAGTAAGTTGATATTGAGGATAACCCAAGAATATCTGATTTGGGAATTATTATTTTGAAGAATGTTTCATGTTTGTTTTGAGACGCTTGTTGAGATTAAGCTCAGAAGGTTATTAAGGATTTGTTCACTACTAACATATGGATTTCGTCAGATTCTAATGGTCACGGTGGATTATTAGATTACGACTAAAATAAGTCTTGACGGTAAGGAATTTGGTGATGGTTTGGTAACCACAGGTACTTAAAGATGATTGATGTTTTATAAAGGAAGGTGTCCTATTGTGACTTAAGTCGCTCGCGACGGTGTTCACGTTGGATCCCATGAAAAGGATGTTGTGGCTCTAAGTCCAACCTGTGTTGTAAGTCAGGAGTATGAGACGATGTTGATGGGTTGAGTTCTTGAGAGAGTGTTTTGGTCTAAGTTACCACTTTGAAGAATTAAGAGTTATGAAGGTGTTTCGAATAAGAAGCCTGTGTATTGATCGTTGCGACGGTGCGAGGATAGTGATTACTTATATATACTTTGGGAATTGAATTGTTATAAGGGAAGACTTCGTTGAAGTCAAGTGTATACGTCGAAGTTTCACAAGTGAATATTTGGATGATATTTGAAAAGGTCAAATATGTCGTGTATTTTAGAGGATCAATGGACGTTGATCAATCAAGAACGAAAGAGTGATTTTCGAGTTGATGAGACTGATGTTAGTAGGTGTTCGGATGAGTGTACGCTTTGAACGTATCCATTTGGGGTAATTCTGAAGCGGAGGATTAACCAAGTTGTTTTACGGTTGGCATCTTATGCATAAAAGTGACGCAGCATGGTTTAGATATCGAGCATTGAGTTTTAGCGAGTATGCGAGATTTTTGGATTGGGACTAGTGAGTTATAGTTGCAAGTCGTCTGTATACGCCTTAGAATGAGTGGTGTGTCGTAGTTCTGTTATGTTTGTGTAACTTGTTATTATTCTAGGGTTGTGCGTTGGTAATCTACAAGGATGATGTAACCTTGTGATTTTCTGGATTGAAAGCGATAACTGCGAGTGTAATTCTTGAGTTTGTACTTATGCGTGAATGAAGGCATCTCTTTCGTGTTTGTGTAGCACGCGTGGTTTTATCCATTTCTGATTGTTTCAGTTTTGGTTTGTATAACCATTTTGTTGTTTTCGTTTTAGCAATGGTGTCGGTGTTGTGTCGTAGGACTTTATGTTCCTATCTTTGGTGACTCGTTTCTGAGGCGTCGGTTTGAGTGTGTGTGACTAATTCTATGGTTGAGGCGTTAGGATGGTATCGATCTTATTTGTTTGGTTCTCGAGTACACCGGTGTGTCCGCGACTTGTTTGGTTGTCGGGTTGTTAGTTGGTTGTCGAGTGCATTGTATGGGCTTTGCATCTCGGCATGGTTGTTCTTGACGGGACGATGTAGATAGGGATATTTCCTTGTTTTTGGTGTATTTTGTATGTTGTTTAGTTGACGCGAGGATTGAGTGGACGAATGCGTAGGCATGTCCCGATTTGTTCGTTTTGTTCGAATTTTCGAGGACGAAAAGTTTATAAGTGGGGGAGAGTTTTAACGCCCTGTTTTAATTAATATTATATTATATTAATATTTTTGAGTTACCGATCGATATTTATTTTGCGACGAGAATAAATGTATTAATCGATATATATATATATATATATATATATATATATATATATATATATATATATATATATATTAATCGATATATATATATATATATATATATATATATATATATATGATAATATATATTTGGCGACGTTTCGTTCGGTCCGGTTTTTATTCCGTTCGGTTCGGTAAAATATTATTCGAATCCGATATTTAATTCCCCGGAATTATTTTAATTGATTGAATTAATAATATTGGTAGATATTATTATTGTGTTAATTTATAAGAATAGATGGGGGTGTGAGGATTAAATTGTTAGAATTGAGTTTTACACGCTTGGTTGCTAGTAAGGAAAACAACCTATAAAACACTTTCCTTTGTTTTTCTTTCCATTTCCAACACCAAGCCAAACTTGAACATAGAAGCTTGGAGAGAAAAAGAGAGGGTTTGGAGAAGAAGGAGGGCAAGAACAAGAGCAAGAGAGGAAGCTAGTAAGAAACAACTTATAAAACCACATCTCCTCATTTTCTTTCCATTCTACAACCAAAGCCAAGAATAGAAACTTGGAAGCTTGAGAGAAAAAGAGGGTTTTGGGGAAGAAGAAGAAGAGGAATAAGAGCAAGCATGAGGTTGGGGTTTTCTTGGAGCATCTTGCAATCAACCAAGCTAGAGGTAAGGGGTTTGATTTTCCACTTCCTATAGTTAGGGTTTTGATACATATATTGTGGATTTGTGATGAAAATTGATGTTGTGGTTTGAGTTGTGTGTTTGATTGTTTAAGTGAAATAGATTAGAAGAGTTGGAATAGGAGTAGGCATTATGAGGTTGATGATGATTAGAATCAATGGGAATGGTAAAAGTGAAGTTGGGAATGTTAAAAATGGAGTTTTCACGCAGGTCAATAAACATGGGCCGTGTTGATTCACACGGGCGCCCGTGTTGATCCCTTGAACAAGGAAGAGTCCTGCCAAGCCAATCAACACGGGCCGTGTTGATTCACACGGGTGCCCGTGTTGATTCTCTGAGTTTGGTTTTTTTTTACGTTTCTAGTGGCTTTTCAACACGGGCCGTGTTGATTAACACGGGGGCCCGTGTTGATGTATCTGTAGCCTCCCAAATTTTGATCTTTGCACTTCTTTTGCCCGATTATGTTTCAATTTTCCGATTTAAATTCGACGACGGAGCAAGTTGCTCCGAACTCAACGAAAATTGACGTGCTAGCTAAGTTCGACGTGTAGAACCTAGTGGTGAGGTTAGTTTTTAAAAATTACGAGTTTTTACGAGATGACCCGAAATAGGCCAATTTACGGTTAAATTGAATCGCATTGCGTTTTAGTGGATTTAAGGCATGTATGGACAATTCGATTTCGATGTTGACGATTTTGATTAATGTCGGTTATTAGGAATGGCTTTCGCGACGATTATAGGTGTTTGACTATTTTTTCCGTTTTTGCAATTTAGTGAGTGAATTGGTTATGATGTAGTGGGATTAAACATAATGTTTGCGACGACGTATTAATTAATGAATACTTGATGATTTGCGATGCAATAATATATGTCTTTGTACATGATGATGTGACGATTATATTGATGTTGTTGATAAATGCTTCCGATTGATGAATGCATGACTTTTGACGATGATGAATTGTTTGGTGATGTTTTGCATAATGCAAATATGATGCGATGATATGTTTATTTGTTGTGAATAAATATGGCGACGTTGACTTTATGTCAATTTTGATGAGCGATGATGATGTGTTGTTGTGTTGTCTTTATCATTGAGTCACATACATTGCATTGGCGACGAGGGATTTTATGCCAAGCGACGAGGCTTTTATGCCAAGCGACGAGGCTTTTATGGCAAGTGTTCCTAATTATAGACAAAGCGACGGGTACCACATGCATAACATAGTCGTGTCTCATGGAGTCGGTTATGTTTATGTTTAAGTTGTTTGCCATTGGGTTTTAATTAAATTGACGATGTTAAATTGCGATGATATATGATGCTTTGTTTGGTGATGATCTTTATGATGAACATGAAATGAATATAACTTAATAATTTCATGATAACTATATGATGAATATAAATGATGAGTTTTGCGATGATTTAACTTGATGAAATGCTTAATGCAAATACGATGTGATGATGTTTGTGACGATGGGCTTTTATGCCAAAAGCGATGGGATTTTATGCCAAAATTACGATGGGCTTTAGCCAATTTGTGATGATTTGTTTATGTTGCTTATGTCATTAGCATTATTTAATGTTGTTGGTTGATGTTGTTGTTTAAGACTGCCGTGTTAATTAGTGCTGTATTAGCTTGTGACGATTTCGTGGTGACAGAGGTTTATGTGTGGTTGTGATGATAAAAGTTAGTGAGTTTTGGATATGTGTTGGAATGCACTCATTAACTTATATCCCTTATGATTCCAAATATATGTATATATATATATATATATATATATATATATATATTATCATGCCTTTAATTATATGTTTTGGAGTATCTCACCCTTTACTTGTTTCGCCGTTACCTTTATATTGGTAACGTGCAGTTTATGAAGACGAAGATTGTAGCTGCTATTAGTTGAGTCGGTGTCGCTCTGATACGTAGCACTCGGGGGGAATATTTATGTTGTCTTGTTGTTGTTGTTTTGTTGTTCTTCCTTTTGTAAATAAGAATCATACTTTATGAAAACATGATTTGATGAGGAAGTTTTATACTGAAGATGTTTTGAACTTTATGAATCAATTAATGATTTTCGACGATGCTATGTATCTGAGATTTATACTTTAAAGCAAACTGTTTAAAGTGATTTCTTTTTGAAGGTGTGATGCCTCAGTATTGAATTTATGAAATTTTAAATTACTCTGATGATTTTTGCCTATTAAACCTTGGGTAATATTGGGGTGTTACAATATTCACTTCAAATATCACCAGATTTCTTAAGATTTATGTTCACTTCTTATATCTTAAGATTTTCTTAAGATTTATATTCCATTAAAATTTCTTAAGATCTATGTTCACTTCAGATTCCATAAGATTTTCTTCAGATTTATGATAACGTCTAGTTTCATCAGGTTTTCCTCAAATATCATCAGATTTCTTAAGTTTTTGTTCACTTCGTATTTCTTCAGAATGTCTTAAGATTTATAATCACTTCAAATTATGACATTTCTATGTTCACTTCAGAGTCCACTAGATTTTCTTTAGATTTATGTTCACGTCAAATTATGTCATGCTTTCCTCATATTTTCTATAGACTTATATTCTTTTCAAATTTCATCACATTTCCTAAAGACTTATTATATTCACTTCAAATATCATGAGATTTTCTTAAGATTTATTTTCACTTCGTATATTTTCAGAATTTCTTATGATTTATATTCACTTCAAATTTCTACATATCTATGTTCACTTTAGAATCCATCATATTTTCTTAAGATTTATGTTCACGTCAAGTTTCATCAGGTTTTCCTCAAATTTTCTAGACTTATATTCGTTTCAAATTTAATCACATTTTCTAAAGACTTATATTCACTTCAAATATCATCAAATTTTCTTAAGATTTATTTTCACTTCTTATATTTTGAGAATTTCTTAAGATTTATATTCACTTCAAATTTCTACATATCTATGCTCACTTTAGATTCCATTAAATTTTCTTCAGATTTATGTTAATGTCAAGTTTCATTAATTTTTCACCTAATTTACTAGAGACTTATATTCATTTCAAATTTTATCACATTTTCTAAAGACTTATATTCACTTCAAATATCATGAGATTTTCTTAAGATTTATTTTAACGTCGTATATTTTCAGAATTTCTTAAGATATATATTCGCTTCAAATTTCTACATATCTATGTTCACTTGAGATTCCATCAAATTTTTTTAAGATTTATGTTCACGTCAAGTTTCATCAGGTTTTCCTCAAACTTCTAAGAGACATATATTCATTTCAAATTTTATCACTTCGTATTTATTCAGAATGTTTGAAGATTTATAATCACTTCAAATTTCTACATATCTATGTTCACTTCAGAATCCATTAGATTTTGTTTAGATTTATGTTCACGTCAAGTTTCATTAGGTTTTCCTCAAATTTTTTAGAGACTTATATTCATTTCAAATTTCATCACATTATCTAAAGACTTCTATTCACTTCAAATATCATGAGATTTTCTTAATGTTTATTTTCACTTCGTATATTTTTCGAATTTCTTAAGATTTATATTCACTTCAAATTTCTACATATCTATATGTTCACTTGAGATTCCATCAAATTTTCATAAGATTTATGTTCACGTAAAGTTTCATCAGGTTTTCCTCAAATTTTCTAGAGACTTATTCATTTCAAATTTCATCACATTTTCTGAAGAATTATATTCACTTCAAATATCTTCAAATTTTCTTAAGATTTGTGTTCACTTCGTTTTTCTTCAGAATTTCTTAAGATTTATATTCACTTCAAATTTCTACATATCTCTGTTCACTTTAAAATCCATCATGTTTTCTTAAGATTTATGTTCACGTCAAGTTTCATCAGGTTTCCTCAAATTTTCTAGAGACTTATATTCATTTCAAATTTCATCACATTTTTTAAAGACTTATATTCACTTCAAATATCATCAGATTTTCTTAAGATTGTGTTCACTTCGTATTTCTTCAGAATGTCTTAAGATTTATATTCACGTCAAATTTCTACATATCAATCTGCACTTGAGATTCCATCACATTTTCGTAAGATTTAAGTTCACGTCAAGTTTCATCAGGTTTTCCTCATATTTTCTAGAGAGTTATATTCACTTCAAATATCATCAAATTTATTAAGATTTATGTTCACTTCGTATTTCTTCATAATTTCTTAAGATTTATATTCACTTAACCTTTCTTCAAATATATGTTCACTTCAGATTCCATCGTATTTTCTGAAGGTTTATATTCACGTCAAGTTTCATCAGGTTTTCCTTATATTTTCTAGAGACTTATATTCATTTCAAATTTCATCACATTTTCTAAATACGTATATTCACATCAAATATCATGAGATTTTTTTAAGATTTGTGTTCACTTCGTATTTCTTCAGAGTTTTTTAAAATTTATATTCACTTCAAATTTTTACATATATCTGTTCAATTTAGAATGCATCATATTTTCTTAAGATTTATGTTCACGTCAAGTTTCATCAGGTTTTCCTTAAATTTTCTAGAGACTTATATTCATTTCAAATATCACAAGATTTCTTAAGATTTATGTTCACTTCGTATATCTTTAGACTTTCTTAAGATTTATATTCACTTAAAATTTCTTCAGATCTATGTTCACTTCAGATACCATAAGATTTTCTTCAGATTTATGATGACGTCAAGTTTCATCAGGTTTTCCTCAAATTTTCTAGACTTATATTCATTTCTAATTTTATCACATTTTCTAAAGACTTAGATTCACATCAAATATCATCAGATTTCTTAAGTTTTTGTTTACTTCGTATTTCTTCAGAATATCTTAAGATTTATAATCACTTCAAATTTCTACATATCTATGTTCACTTCAGATTCCATCAGATTTGCTTAAGATTTATGTTCACGTCAATTTTTGTCAGGTTTTCCTTAAATTTTCTAGAGACTTATATTCATTTCAAATTTCATCACATTTTCTAAAGTCTTATATTCACTTTAAATATCATCAGATTTTCTTAAGATTTATTTTCACTTCCTATATCTTCGTAATTTCCGAAGATTTATACTCACTTCAAAATTCTACATATCTATGTTCAATTGAGATTCACTCAAATTTTCTTAAGATTTTAATGTCACGTCAAGTTTCATTAGGTTTTCCCCAAATTTTATAGAGACTAATATTCATTTCAAATTTCTTCCTATTCTCTAAAGACTTATATTCCATTCAAATATCATTATATTTCTTAAGATTCGTGTTCACTTTGTATTTCTTCAAAAATTATTAAGATTGTTCACTTCAAATTTCTTCTGATCTATGTTCACTTGAGATTCCATCAGATTTTCTTAAGATTTATGTTCTCTTCAAATTTCATGAGGTTTTCCTAAAATTTCATCACATTTTCTATAGACTTATATTCATTTCAAATTTCATCACATTTTCTAAAGAGTTATATTCACTTCAAATATCATCAAAAAATTTCAAGATTTGTGTTCACTTCGTATTTGTTCGGTATTTCTAAAGATTTATATCCAATTCAAATTTCTACATATCTATGTTCACTTCGGAATTCATCAGATTTTCTTAAGATTTATGTTCATATTAAGATTCATCAGGTTTTCCTCAAATTTTATAGAGCCTTTAATTCATTTAAAATTTCATCACATTTTCTAAAGACTTATATTCAATTCAAATATCATAAGATTTTCTTAAGATTTAGTTTCACTTCGTATATTTTCATAATTACTTAAGATTTATATTCTCTTCAAATTTCTCCATATCAATGTTCACTTGACATTCCATCAAATTTTCTTAAGATTTATGTTCACGTCAAGTTTCATCAGGTTTTTCTCAAATTTTCTATAGACTTATATTCATTTCAAATTTCATCACATTTATTGAAAAATTATATTCACTTCAAATATCATCAAATTTTCATAAGATATATTTTCACTTCGTATATCTTCAGAAATTCTTAAGATTTATATTCACTTCAAATTTCTATATATCTACGTTCACTTGAGATTCCGTCAAATTTTTTTAAGATTTATGTTCACGTCATGTTCCATCAGGTTTTCCTCAAATTTTCTAGTGACTTATATTCATTTCAAATTTCATCACATTTTCTAAAGACTTATATTCACTTCAAATATCATCAGATTTCATAAGATTTATGTTCACTTTGTATTTCTTAAGAATTTCTTAAGATTTAAGTTCACTTCAAATTTCATTAGATTTTCCTGAAATTTCATCATATTTTCTGAAGACTTATATTCACTTCAAATATCATTAGATTTTTTTAGTATTTCTGTTCACTTCGTATTTCTTTGGTATTTCTTAAGATTTATTTCCACTTCGCTATTCTACATATCTATGTTCACTTTATAATCCATCAAATTTTCTTAAGATTTATGTTCATGTCAAGTTACAACAGGTTTTCCTCAAAATTTCTAGAGACTTATATTCATTTCAAATTTCATTACCTTTTCAAAACACTTATTTTCACTACAAATATCATCATATGTCTTAATATTTATTTTCACTTCGTATATATTCAGAATTTCTTAAGATTTATATTCACTTCAAATTTCTTCAGATCTATGTTCACTTCAGATTCCATCGTATTTTCTTAAGATTTATGTCCACGTCAAGTTTCATGAGGCTTTCCTCAAATTTACTTGGGACTTATATTCATTTCGAATTTCGTCACATTTTCTGAAGAATTATATTCACTTCAAACATCATCATATTTTCTTAAGATTTGTGTTCACTTCGTATTTCTTCACAATTTTTTAAGATTTATATTCACTTCAAATTTCTACATATATACGTTAACTTCAAAATGCATCAGATTTTCTTAAGATTTATGTTCACGTCATGTTTCCTCAGGTTTTCCTCAAATTTTCTAGAAACTTATATTCATTTCAAATTTCATCATATTTTCTGAAGAATTATATTCACTTCAAATATCATGAGATTTACTTAAGATTTATTTTCACCTCGTATATCTTCAATATTTCTTAAGATTTATATTCACTTCAAATTTCTACATATCTATGTTCACTTGAGATTCCATCATATTTTCTTAAGATTTATATTCACTTCAAATTTCTACAAATCTATGTTCACTTCAGATTCCATCGTATTTTCTTAAGATTTATGTTCACGTCAAGTTTTTTAGGTTTTCCTCTAATTTTATAGAGATTTATATTCATTTCAAATTTCATCACATTTTCTATAGATATATATTCACTTCAAATATCATCAGATATTTTTAAGATTTGTGTTAACTTTTTATTTCTTTAGAATTTCTTAACATTTATATTCACTTTAAATTTCTCCATATCTATCTTCACTTGAGATTCCATCAAATTTTCTTAAGATTTAAGTTCATGCAAAATTTCATCAGGTCTTCCTCAAATTTTCTATAGACTTATACTCATTTAAAATTTAATCACATTTTTTGAAGAATTATATTCACTTCAAATATCATCAGATTATCTTAATATTTGTGTTCGCTTCGTATTTCTTCAGAATTTCTTAAGATTTATATTCACTTCAAATTTCTTCAAATCTATGTTCACTTCAGATTCCATCGTATTATCATAAGATTTATGTTCACGTTAAGTTTCATTTCAAATTTCATCACATTTTCAAAAGACTTATATTCACTTCAAATTTCATAAGATTTCTTAAGATTTATATTCATTTCGTATTTCTTCAGAATTTATTAAGATTAATATTCACTTCAAATTTCTTCAGATCTATTTTCACTTGAGATTCCATCAGATTTTCTTAAGATTTATGTTCACGTCAAGTTTCATCGGGTTTTCCTTAAATTTTCTAGAGACTAATATTCATTTCAAATTTCATCACATTTTCTAAAGACTTATATTCACTTCAAATTTCAGCACAATTTCTTAAGATTTATTTTAATTTCGTATATCTTCAGAATTTCTTAAGAATTATATTCACTTCAAATTTCTACATATCTATGTTCACTTGAGATTCCATCAAATTTTCTTAAGATATATGTTCACGTCAAGTTTCATCAGGTTTTCCTCAAATTTTCTAGAGACTTATATTCATTTCAAATTTCATCACATTTTCTAAAGACTTATATTAACTTCAACATTCATCAGATTTCTTAAGATTAATGTTCACTTCGTATCTCTTCAGAATTTCTTAAGATTTATGTTCACTTCAAATTTCTTCAGATCTATGTTCACTTGAGATTCCGTCAGATTTTCTTAAGATTTATGTTCACGTCAAGTTTCATCAGGTTTTCCTTAAATTTTCTAGAGACTTATATTCATTTCAAATTTGATCACATTTTATAAAGACTTATATTCACTTCAAATATCATCAGATTATCTTAAGATTTATTTTCACTTAGTATATCTTCGTAATTTCTTAATATTTATATTCACTTCAAATTTCTACATATCTATGTTCACTTGAGATTCCATCAAATTTTCTTAAGATTTATGTTCATGTAAAGTTTCATCAGGTTTTTCTCAAACTTTCTAGAGACTTATATTCATTTCAAAATTTCATCACATTTTCTAAAGAATTATATTCACTTCAAATATCATCAGATTTTCCTAAGATTTGTGTTCACTTCGTATTTGTTCTTAATTTCTTAAGATTTATATTCACATCAAATTTCTTCAAATCTCTGTTCACTTCAAATTCCATTGTATTTTCTTAAGATTTATATTCACGTCAAGTGTCATCAGGTTTTCCTCAAATTTTCTAGAGACTTATACTCATTTCAAATTTTATCACATTTTCAAAAGACTCATATTCACTTCAAATATCATCATATTTCTTAAGATTTATGTTCACTTCGTAATTCTTCAGAATTTATTAAGATTAATATTCACTTCAAATTTCTTAAGATATATGTTCACTTGAGATTCCATCAGATTTTCTTAAGATATATTTATGTTCACGTAAAGTTTCATCAGGTTTTCCTCAAATTTTCTAGAGACTTATATTCATTTCAAATTTCATTTCATTTTCTAAAGACTTATATTCACTTCAAATATCATCAGATTTCATAAGATTTGTGTTCACTTCGTATTTCTTCATAATTTCTTAAGATTTATATTTACTTCAAATTTCTATAAATCTATGTTCAGTTCAAATTCAATTGTATTTTCTTATGATTTATGTTCACGTCAAGTTTCATTTGGTTTTCCAAAACTTTTCTAGAGACTTTTATTCATTTCAAATTTAATCACATTTTCAAAAGACTCATATTCACTTCAAATATCATCAGATTTCTTAAGATTTGTGTTCACTTCGTACTTCTTCAGAATTTACAAAGATTTATATTCACCTCAAATTTCTTCAGATCTATCTTCACTTCAAAATCCATCAGATTTTCTTAAGATTTATGTTCACGTAAAGTTTCATCAGGTTTTCTTTAAATTTTCTAGAGACTTATATTCATTTCAAATTTCTTCACATTTTATAAAGACTTATATTCAATTTAAATATCATCATATTTATTTAAGATTTACTTTAACTTCGTATATCTTCAGTATTTCTTAAGATTTATATTCACTTCATTTCTACATATCTATGTTCACTTGAGATTCCATCATATTTTCTTAAGATTTACGTTCACGTCATGTTTCATCAAGTTTTCCTCAAATTTTCTAGAGTCTTATATTCATTTCAAATTTCATCACATTTTCTAAACACTTATATTCACTTCAAATATCATCAGATTTCTTAAGATTTATGTTCGTTTCGTATTTCTTCACAATTTCTTAGGATTTATATTAAATTCAAATAACTTCAGATCTATGTTCAGTTCATATTCTGTCGTATTTTATTAAGATTTATGTTCACATAAAGTTACATCAGGTTTTCCTCAAATTTTTTAGAGACTTTTTATTCATTTCAAATTTCATCAAATTTTCTAAAGACTTATATTTACTTCAAATATCATCAGATTTTCTTAAGATTTATTTTCACTTCGTAAATCTTCGTAATTTCTTAAGATTTATATTCACTTAAAATTTCTACATATCTATGTTCACTTGAGATTCCATCAAATTTTCTTAAGATTTATGTTCACGTAAAGTTTCATCAGGTTTTCCTCAAATTTTCTAAAGACTTATTTTCATTTTGAATTTCATCACATTTTCTGAAGAATTATATTCATTTCAAATATCATCACATTTTTTTATGATTTGTGTTCACTTCGTATTTCTTCATAGTTTTGTAAGATTTATATTCACTTCAAATTTCTTCAAAGCTATGTTCCCTTCAGATTCAATCGTATTTACTTAAGATTTATGTTCACATCAAGTTTCATTTGGTTTTCCTCAAATTTTCTAGAGACTTATATTCATTTCAAATTTCATCACATTTTCAAAAGACTCATATTGACATTAAATGTCAACATATTTCTTAAAATTTGTGTTCACTTCGTATTTCTTCATAATTTATTAAGATTTATATTCACTTCAAATTTCTTCAGATCTATGTTCACTTCAAAATCCATCAGATTTTCTTAAGATTTATGTTTAGGTAAAGTTTCATCACGTTTTCCTCAAATTTTCTAGAGACTTATATTCATTTCAAATTTAATTACATTTTATAAAGACTTATATTCAATTTAAATAACATCAGATTTATTTAAGATTTATTAGAACTTCGTATATCTTCAGAATTTCTTAAGATTTATATTCACTTCATTTCTAGATATCTATGTTCACTTGATATTCCATCAAAATTTCTTAAGATTGATGTTCACGTGAAGTTTCATAAGGTATTCCTCAAATTTTCTAGAGACTTATATTCCTTTCAAATTTTATCACATTTTCTAAAGACTAATGCTCACTTCAAATATCACCAGATTTCTTTAGATTTATCTTCATTTTGTATATCTTCAGATTTTCTTATTATTTATATTCACTTAAAATTTCTTCAAATCTATGTTCAGATCAGATTCCATAAGATTTTCTTCAGATTTATGTTCGCATCAAGTTTCATCAGGTTTTCCTCAAATTTTCTAGATACTTATATTCACTTCAAATATAATCAAATTTCTTACGATTAATGTTCACTTCGTATTTCTTCAGAATTTATTAAGATTAATATTCACTTCAAATTTCTTCAGATCTAGGTTCACTTGGGATTCCATCAAATTTTCTAAAGATTTATGTTCACATGAAGTTTCATCAGGTTTTCCTCAAATTTTCTAGAAACTTATATTCATTTCATATTTCATCACATTTTCTAAAGACTTATATTCACTTCAAATATCATCAGATTATCTTAAGATTTATTTTGACTTCGTATATCTTCGTAATTTCTTAAGATTTATATTCACTTCAAATTTCTACATATCTATGTTCAGTTGAGATTCCATCAAATTTTCTTTAGATTTATGTTCACGTAAAGTTGCATCAGGTTTTCCTCAAATTTTCTAGAGACTTATATTCATTTTAAATTTCATCAGATTTTCTGAAGAATTATATTCACTTCAAATATCATCACATTTTTTTATGATTTGTGTTCAATTCGTATTTCTTCATAATTTCGTAAGATTTATATTCACTTCAAATTTCTTCAAATCTATGTTCCCCTCAGATTCAATCGTATTTTCTTAAGATTTATGTTCACGTCAAGTTTCATTTGGTTTTCCTCAAATTTTCTAGAGACTTATATTCATTTCAAATTTCATCACATTTTCAAAAGACTCATTTTGACATTAAATATCATCATATTTGTTAAAATTTGTGTTCACTTCGTATTTCTTCATATTTATTAAGATTTATATTCACTTCAAATTTCTTCAGATCTATGTTTACCTCAAAATCCATCAGATTATCTGAAGATATATGTTCACGTAAAGCTTCATCAGGTTTTCCTTAAATTTTCTAGACACTTATATTCATTTAAAATTTAATCACATTTTATAAAGACTTATATTCAATTTAAATATCATCAGATTTATTTAAGATTTATTATAACTTCGTATATATTCAGAATTTCTTAAGATTTATATTCACTTCATTTCTACATATATATGTTCACTTGATATTCCATCAAATTTTCTTAAGATTTATGTTCACGTGATGTTTCATAAGGTATTCCTCAAATTCTCTAGGGACTTAAATTCATTTAAAATTTCATCACATTTTCTAAAGACTTATACTCACTTCAAATATCACCAGATTTCTTTAGATTCATCTTCACTTCGTATATCTTCAGATTTTCTTATTATTTATATTCACTTAAAATTTCTTTAGATCTATGTTCAGATCAGATTCCATAAGATTTTCTTCAGATTTATGTTCACGTCAAGTTTCATCAGGTTTTCCTCAAATTTTCTTGAGACTTATATTCACTTCAAATATAATCAGATTTCTTACGATTAATGTTCACTTCGTATTTCGTCAAAATTAAGTAAGATTATTATTCACTTCAATTTTCTTCAGATCTAGGTTCACTTGGGTTTCCATTAGATTTTCTTATGATTTATGTTCACGTCAACTTTCATCAGGTTTTCCTCAAATTTTCTAGAAACATATATTCATCTCATATTTCATCACATTTTCTAAAGACTTATATTCACATCAAATATCATCATATTTTCTTAAGATTTATATCCATTTCTACATATCTATGTTCAGTTGAGATTCCATCAAATTTTCTTAATATTTATGTTCACGTAAAGTTTCATCAGGTTTTCCTCAAATTCTCTAGAGACTTATATTCATTTTAAATCTCATCACATTTTCGGAAGAATTATATCCACATCAAATATCATCACATTTTTTTTATGATTTGTGTTCACTTCGTATTTCTTCATAATTTCGAAAGATTTATATTCACGTCAAATTTCTTCAAATCTATGTTCCCTTCAGATTCAATCGTATTTTCTTAAGATTTATGTTCACGGTAAGTTTCATTTGGTTTTCCTCAAATTTTCTAGAGACTTATATTCATTTCAACTTTCATCACATTTTCAAAAGACTCATATTGACATTAAATATCATCATATTTCTTAAAAAATTTGTTCACTTCGTATTTCTTCATAATTTATTAAGATTTATATTCACTTCAAATTTCTTCAGATTATCTTAAGATTTATGTTCACGTAAAGCTTCATCATGTTTTCCTTAAATTTTCTAGACACTTATATTCATTTCAAATTTAATCACATTTTATAAAGACATATATTCAATTTAAATATCATCAGATTTGTTAAAGATTTATTATAACTTCGTATGTCTTCAGAATTTCTTAAGATTTATATTCACTTCACTTGATATTCCATCAAATTTTCTTAAGATTTATGTTCACGTGATGTTTCATAAGGTATTCCTCAAATTTTATAGAGACTTTTATTCATTTCAAATTTCATCACATTTTCTAAAGACTTATACTCACTTCAAATATCACCAGATTTCTTTAGATTTATCTTCACTTCGTATTTCAGATTTTCTTATTATTTATATTCACTTAAAATTTCTTCAGATC
Source organism: Vicia sativa (assembly GCA_021764765.1). NCBI lineage: Eukaryota > Viridiplantae > Streptophyta > Magnoliopsida > Fabales > Fabaceae > Vicia > Vicia sativa. Next base: position 207,648,002 of record CM038795.1, on the reverse strand, counting down.
TATGTTCAGATCAGATTCCATAAGATTTTCTTCAGATTTATGTTCACGTCAAGTTTCATCAGGTTTTCCTCAAATTTTCTAGAGACTTATATTCACTTCAAATATCATCTGATTTCTTACGATTAATGTTCACTTCGTATTTCTTCATAATTTATTAAGATTAATATTCACTTCAAATTTCTTCAGATCTATGTGCACTTGGGATACCATTAGATTTTCTTAAGATTTATGTTCACGTCAAGTTTCATCAGGTTTTCCTCAAATTTTCTAGAAACTTATATTCATTTCATATTTCATCACATTTTCTAAAGACTTATATTCACTTCAAATATCATCAGATTTCTTAAGATTTATGTTCACTTCGTATTTCTTCATAATTTCTTAAGATTTAGATTCACTTCAAATTTCTTAAGATCTACGATCACTTCAGATTCCATCGCATTTTCTTAAAATTTAAATTCACTTCAAGGTTCATCAGGATTTAATCAGATTTTCTAGAGACTTATATTCATTTCAAATTTCATCACATTTTCCAAAGACTTATATTCACTTTAAATATCATCATTTTTTCTTAAAATTTGTGTTCGCTTCGTATTTCTTCATAATATCTTAAGATTTATATTCACTTCAAATTTTTACATATCTATGTTCACATCAGAATCCATCAGTTTTTCTAAGATTTATGTTCACGTAAAGTTTTATCAGGTTCTCCTCAATTTTTCTAGAGACTTATATTCATTTCAAATTTCATCACATTTTCTAAAGACTAATATTCACTTCAAATATCATCATATTTTCTTAAGCTTTATTTTCACTTCGTATATCTTCGTAATTTCTGAAGATTTATATTCACTTCAAATTTCTACATATCTATGTTCACTTGACATTCCATCAAATTTTCTTAAGATTTATGTTCATGTAATGTTTCATCAGGTTTTCCTCAAATTTTCTAGAGACTTATATTAATTTCAAATTTCATCACATTTTTTGAAGAATTATATTCACTTCAAATATCATCACATTTTCTTATGATATATGTTCACTTCGTATTTCTTCAAATCTATGTTCACTTCATATTCAATTGTATTTTCTTAAGAATTATGTTCACGTCAAGTTTCATTTGGTTTTCCTCAAATTTTCTAGAGACTTATATTCATTTCAAATTTCATCAAATTTTTAAAAGACTCGTATTGACATCAAATATCATCATATTTCGTAAGATTTGTGTTCACTTTATATTTTTAAAGATCTATGTTCACTTCAAAATCCATCAGATTTTCTTAAGATTTATGTTCACGTAAATTTTCATCAGGTTTTCCCCAAATTTTCTAGAGACTTATGTTCATTTCAAATTTCATCAAATTTTATAAAGACATATATTCACTTCAAATATCATCAGATTTTCTTAAGATTTATTTTCACTTCGTATATCTTCAGAATTTCTTAAAATTTATATTCACCTCAAATTTCTACATATCTATGTTCACTTGAGATTCAATCAAATTTTCTTAAGATTTATGTTCACGTCAAGTTTCATCAGGTTTTCCTCAAATTTTCTAGAGACTTATATTCATTTCAAATTTCATCACATTTTCTAAAGACTTATATTGATTTCAAATATTATCTGATTTCTTAAGATTTATGTTCACTTCGTATTTCTTCACAATTTCTTAGGATTTATATTAAATTCAAAGTTCTTCAGATCTATGTTCAGTTCAGATACTATCATATTTTCTTAAGATTTATGTTCATGTCATGTTTCACCAGGTTTTCCTCAAATTTTCTAGAGACTTATATTCATTTCACTTCGTATTTCTGAAAAATTATATTCACTTCAAATCTCATTATATTTTCTTAAAATTTTTCTTCACTTCGTATTTCTATAGAATTTCTTAAGATATATATTCACTTCAAATTTCTACATATCTATGTTCACTTCAGAATCCATCATATTTTCTTAAGATTTATGTTCACGTAAAGTTTCATCAAGTTTTCCTCAAATTTTCTAGAGACTTATATTCATTTCAAATTTCATCACATTTTATAAAGACTTATATTTACTTCAAATATCATCAGATTTATTTAAGATTTATTTTAACTTTTTATATCTTCAGAATTTCTTAAGATTTATATTCATTTCATTTCTACATAACTATGTTCATTTGAGATTCCATTAGATTTTCTTAAGATTAACGTTCACGTAAAGTTTCATCAGGTATTCCTCAAATTATATAAAGACTTATGTCCATTTCAAATTTCATCACATTTTCTAAAGATTTATACTCACTTCAAATATCACCAGAATTTTTAATATTTATGTTCACTTCGAATATCTTCAGAATTTCTTAAGATTTGTATTCACTTCAAATTTCTTCAGATCTATGTTCACTTCAGATTGCATCGTATATTCTTAAGATTTATGTTGATGTCAAGTTTCATTAGGTTTTCCTCACATTTTATAAAGACTTATATTAACCTCAAATATCACCAGATTTTCTTCATATTCTGGTTCACTTCGTATTTCTTTAGAATCTCTTATGATTTATATTCACTTCAAATTTCTACATATCTATGTTCACTTGAGATTCATTCAAATTTTCTTAAAATTTATGTTCATGTCAAGTTTCATTAGGTTTTCCTCAAATTTTCTAGAGACTTATATTCATTTGAAATTTCATCACATTTTTTAAAGACTTATATTCTCTTCAAATATCATCAGATTTTTTAAGATTTATGTTCACTTCGTATATCTTCAGAATTTTTTAAGATTTATATTCACTTCATTTCTAAATAGCTATGTTCACTTGAGATTCCATCAGATTTTCTTAAGATTTACGTTCACGTCAACTTTTCAGGTGTTCCTCATATTTTCTAAAGACTTATATTCATTTAAAATTTTATCACATTTTCTAATGACTTATATTCACTTCAAATATCATGAGATTTTCTTAAGATTTATTTTCACTTCGTATATTTTAAGAATTTCTTAAGATTTATATTTACTTGAAATTTCTACATATCTATGTTCACTTCATAATCCATCATACTTTCTTAAGATTTATGTTCACATCAAGTTTCATCAGGTTTTCCTCAAATTTTCTAAAGACTTATATTCATTTCAAATTTCATCACATTTTCTAAAGACTTATATTCACTTCAAATATCATCAGATTTCTAAAGATTAAGGTCACTTCTTATTTCTTCAGAATATGTTAAGAATTACATTCACTTCAAATTTCTACATATCTATGTTCACTTCACAATCCATCAGATTTTCTTAAGATTTAGTATCACGTAAGGTTTCATCAGGTTTTCCTCAAATTTTCTAGAAACTTATATTCATTTTAAATTTCATCACATTTTCTAAAGACTTATACTCACTTTAAATATCACCTTATTTATTTAGATTTATGTTCACTTCGTATATCTGTAGAATTTCTTAATATTTATATTCACTTAAAATTTCTTCAAATCTATGTTCACTTCAGATTTCATAAGATTTTTTCAGATTTTTGTTCACGTCAAGTTTCATCAGGTTTTCCTCAAATTTTCTAGAGACTTATATTCACTTCAAATATCATCAGATTTCTTAAGATTAATGTTCACTTCGTATTTCTTCAGAATTTATCCAGATTAATATTCACTTCAAATTTCTGCAGATCTTTGTTCACTTGAGATTCCATTAGATTTTCTTAAGATTGATGTTCACGTCAAGTTTCATCAGGATTTCCTCAAATTTTCTAGAGACTTATATTCATTTCAAATTTCATCACATTTTCTAAAGACTTATATTCACTTCAAATATCATCAGATTTTCTTAAGACTTATTATCACTTTTTTATCTTAAGAATTTCTTAAGATTTGTATTCACTTCAAATTTCTTCAGATCTATGTTTGTAACACCCCATCTAAATACCCCGAATATATTAATTAAATTAATATCTAAATCGTCTTTAATCAGAGTTTAACACGTATAATAAGGATGTCACAATTAATAATTAAACAAACTCATTCAAACAAGAGCCATGCTATTATCGAGGATCAACATCGACAATTCAATCGTTATAAGACCATGTCTTACACAATGAAATACCATAATCAAAATTTAAATAAACATCATAGTTCTTAAGGAATTCAAATCCAAAACTATTAAACAATAATGATTCTCTTAACTAAGCTGCCTCGTTACAATCTAATCGTGAGTACTGACACCCGACACACGGACTAAAAGATAAGCTCTGAGCCATCCCACCAACTCCTCGCTAATTTAATCAATGGTAGAGTAAGGGAGACTTCTCATAATTAAAGCATATTATAAATCTTTCAATCAACAATATAATACAAGCATATTATTCCACCACTTAATACCAATTTAATCCAATACACAATCATAGTCAAACAATTCATCATACATCATCAATAAAGGCATTGCAACACCGGAAGACATCCTAGCATGTTACAATCCTATGCAACACTAATGGACTCCATGCGGGTACCGACTTCGTGACTAAGTCACCCAACACCGATCCATCATCATTCGGATATTCCATCGTCCATAACCACGGACATAATCCAAATTTTAACCACCCATCCTCACCTAATCGGTTATCTAAAAATCCAAGTCAAATTCGCATAATGGGAATTAACTTCACCAAAATAATGCATATGCACGCACATCAATAATGCAACAATAATCACTATGTATACATTCATTTAACATAATCAATCACCAAAATCAACATGATACATCAACAATCATGCATACATCTAACATCGCATAAACATGCAAAACAATCAATCCAGATATCCAAACCAATCATGACATCAAACAATAGCATAACCATGCTATTTCACCTACACATTATCAAGATCCTCATCACTAGCACATCTCGCTACACATACATCGTCCTTATGTATTAGCTAATAATCATCATCTTAGAAATTATACCCTTTCCCAAAATTTCAAGTTTTCTAAAATATTTTTCATAAGGTAGAGCATTAAATTTAGAAAATAACGCCCAAACGGCTACAAAACGGACTCACGGTTTGAAAGTTATGAATTTTAAGTTTTGAAAATTGGGAAATGCACCGAACCCGTTCTACCAACGTGGAACCGTTCCTGCAAGTTGAAAATACCCGCCTTTTTGAATGGGAACCTGTTCATATACAGGAACCGGCCTCGCTGTTAAATGTCATTTTGCACTTTGATAAAGATCCTCCCTTTTAAACCCATTTTTACCCATATTAACTCCAACATTGGAAACACTAAAATACATCATTTGGCATCATCTATCTCATCAAACAACATATTTCCATCATCTATTTTCATCTACTCGACACTTAATCATATTCCATACATGTTCACAAACTGACACTTATGGGACACATTCACGGAACCCTAGAATTTCACAATTTCAAATTCACATGCTATAACTCATATCATCAACATCAAAACCTATAATAAGCTATAATCACCTAAATCACCCTCACCTGGTGGTTTCTTGAGATTCGACGCCCTAGGTCTTTTTCTTCTTCCTTCTTTCTCACTTCTACGTAGCCTTGTTTTCTCCAAATGAATCTATTTCCTTCTTTTCCTTATTTTATTCCTTTATTCCTCTATTCCTTTAATCATAATTAAATAAAATAAATATTAATTCTCTCCAATTAATTCCATCATTAACTTAATAATCCAATAAACTAAATAAATTATGACCTCAATTATTTTAATTAATTAAAATCATAAACATTTAATTATTGAATTATTTTGGGTGTCACAACTCTCCCTAACTTAAAAGAGTCGTCCTTTAAACATACCTCGTGAATAGTTCGGGATACGAGTCCTTCATCCACTCTCAGCCCCAAGTGACATTTCCATCACGGTCCTCCCAAGCCACTCTCACCAGAAAGCACTCTTTGCCCCTGCAATCTTTTAACTTCCGACTCAATTTCGCAGTACCGCCTACGCTTAAATTCTCAGATCAGAGTATCATCAATTCAATCTCATGAGACTGATCAAGAATGTATCACTCCTCAATGAGACACGTGAAAACATCATGCATTCGCAAGCGACGTATGGCAAAGCAATCGATATGCAACCTCAACCTTTTAACTGAAAGGACCATAAATCATGGAGTCACTTTCGACTTCACAAAGCTCGACTAATACCATTACTCAGGAGTAACTCAGACAAATACACATGTTCTCCTCTCATCAACCTTCAGATCTTTCCTCTTATCATGGTAACTTTTCTCCATCATTTCTAGAAGTCCTCATCTCCCTAATCATCTTAATCTTTTCCCAAGTTTGCGAACTATTTCGTCCGATCACAAAGATTCTCTCCTGTCATACCAAATACCGGTGTTCAACACCTCCTACCACAATGCCTCAAACGGAGCCATACCAATACTGAGAAAGCTATTGTTGTGTAAACTCAATCAACGGTAGATAACTATCCCAAGCTCCAATTCCTCTAACACACAAGCTCTCAAAGAAATCCTCCAACGACTAATCGTTCATTCCCGCCATGGATGATAAGTTTGAACTTAAACGCAACTTAGTACCCAAAGCTTCTTGCAATCCTGTCCGTAACTTAGAAACCCGGATCTCGATCCGATACAATGCTAGACTAAAATACCATGCAACTCACAATCTTCTATACACCACGCTTAACCTCTCCATCTATGATATTCACCATTTCAAATTAGGGCGGAGCAGATTTTGTCAACCTATCCACACAACTCGAGAATCGCAATTTAGTCACGTTTGGCAAACCATACAAAAATCCATCGAGATTCCATCCTACTCCATTCCTGAACAAACAACGGCCCATCAACTCGATGGTTTCCTTCGATGTTCGATTACCGACAAACCACAACAAGCACATACACAAACTCAAGAATTTCTTTTCATCTCGCCACCAAAACAACTTTCAAATCATGATACATTTTAGTAGCACCGGATGAATACTTAACCCGCCACCCTTCTTCCAAAATACCTTCTTCCTAATCTCAGCAACATCCTAACATACAATTCGATCACTAAACTACACCATTCTCGCTGAACCGCCTACTTGACCTTGCTGATCAATGTCAACTTATCAACTAAACCAACAGATTTATTTCGATCTCTTCCGTAGAATACCACACAATACCAATATACCCAATTTCACACTATTCGAGTAGTTTCACAAACCAAACTTGATCTCTAATTGCTCAACCAAATCCAACTCACGCAACCATTAACATCGATATGCAAGATTTTCACCAAAGACCGCCACCACGCTTTGTTTACTGTGAGGGATAATTCAAACCAAATCATAATCTTTTACATTCTAACCATCTTCTCCGCTTCATGTTCATAACTCTTCGATCAATAATTTTACTTATGTGATCATCAACACTTCAAACCGAGAACCTATTGATAATGTCTCCATAACTTCAAAACAAACAACAAATTATTAACCCAAATCGCGTCGACACCTTTCATGCATCTTCGCCATGGGTTATTATAAGCCACAACCGCTTATTTGATCAACACACCACCTAATCCCATCAACATGCATCACACACACCACAAAAGACTTAGTCGGATCCGTAAAATCAAGATCGAGCACTTTGTCAACTTCCTCTCTTCACCTCTTGAATCCTTTCACTCAACATCCCAAACAAACACCTCAAATTTCCCGTCAACTGTCAACGTAACGCTTAGTTTCGAAATCCTCAATAAACTTCCGATAATAACCTCAAGGCCTAAAATCTGATTTCAAGCATTCTTCTCAAGCTCCACCGAGACACCGCCTTCACCGAGGATCAATGTTAATCCCATTCTTGAAATTATATGGCCAAGAAACTTACCTCCAACTGTAATCCGTTACACTGACAACTTCAGATAAAGCTTCTTTCTTTCAATAATTCCAATACAACTCCGAGATGTTCACAGATGCTCATCACGTCAATAAATTAGAATATCGCCAATAAACACCCTTACCTAATTTAACTTATCGAGACACGGATGAAATATCCGTTCATATACTCCATGAAACACCAGCATTAGTAACCCAAACGCACTAGTATCTCTAATGCCCATACCGCTCTAATGCGTCAATACCAC